>WNWK01000355.1:425000-492955 GCA_009830355.1 Cherax destructor
ATGATAACAGTGTTAGGAGCATTGCAAATAATGCCTCCTAGGGCATCCACTGCATCTCCTGGTTATAATGCTTTCCAGTTGAATTCTGGAAATTTTGCATTAATGGCTCAATGTAGACAGATGTTTATTGCTGTCTGCAATGGTGATCATTTATTTAGCTTAACCAGTGTGACACAGAGCTTCACTCAGTGTCACAGCTTCACCCAGTGTCACACAGCTTCTCCAGGTTTGGAAATCATGCTTCAACATTTCAATTTACTTTTTTTTTTTTTCCAGAGATGGAGGCTGGGCACCCTAGGAAAAGCATCACTGGTGGTACCTGCAGCTGCTGCTGGTGTACCAGTCACTGGAAGATATCGTGTCATTGCTGGAAAAAGCCCTGCTGAAGCTGCAAGACAAGCATGACTTTATACC
The DNA here is from genome assembly GCA_009830355.1 of Cherax destructor. NCBI lineage: Eukaryota > Metazoa > Arthropoda > Malacostraca > Decapoda > Parastacidae > Cherax > Cherax destructor. The sequence goes on from WNWK01000355.1 coordinate 425,415, forward strand.
CTGGGGTATGGGCATGAGCCATTGCTGCTGCACAACTTTGCTACCACCTCAGGCACGGCACTCTCTGCTTTGAACCCTGGCTGCATCCTAGTTATATCCTAGCAGACTCCGTAGGCTTGTAATCCTACTCACTGCACCATGTGCAAGAGTTTGAATGAAGAATAAGCAGGAAACATAGCAGGGTTTATTGACAACATCAGTTACTTTTATGATATGGCGAGTGAAGCTTGACTGAGCTGGGGGGTGGGAGGGTACTATTGCCTAGTGCTTCCTTGGTGTATCCTACCATGGGCTACTAAAAATTTTAGCTTATTATTCTTGGGGAGATGATAGACAAACCCTTCTCTACCTACATTCAATCTTATAAAGTCTTAAGCTAAGACTATGAATACCAAATAAGTTGTATCAGCCTCCTATTCGTGTGTGCCTTTCATTCTTCCACAACCAAGAGCCTGTATGCAGTGACAAATGTCCCTTCTTTGCAGGATCGACAATATGCTCATTACCACTCATTTTGGTCACTTCCATGACATTCACTATCCTTCCTCATACAGAACTATTACAGATGTTAATAAGACTTGATTCATGTAATCATTGACCCCATTTATTGCCTCCCTTTAATCTCTGCATTCAAGCACTAGTAACTTCTCTTAAATTAGCCACCATTACACTCGCCTCTTATATTTTTCCCTTCCCTCTCTCCTTGGAAAGTTCTGACAATTCAGGTTTGAACCTTTTTCCCATTTATGCCTGAAGGCTCACATGTCTACTACGAGCTTGTATTTATTCTTTCTTCAACACTTTCAGTGGTCACATCCTCACGCTATGGCTGTGTACACCAACAGTTGCAAATCTTCAGATGAAGTTTGGTATATAAGTTCGTTTTCCAGTTAGAGCAATCCAAGGATGTTCATTTGAGTCGGTCAGTATTTTCACATCAGTTATGTGTAATGATTACCACTATCACTACACATTGCAATTATGTCCTCCTCTTCATTCATTGTATAACATAGGTTGTTGGATAATAAAATGTTATATATGAAGTATTTTGAGTTTGTTTCAGCATAAGGAAAATTTGAAATTGTTAGTGGCCCAGGTGGCAGCCTGACTGATAGTGTATCAAAGTGGTTGATATGAACTGACCATAAGACCTTTCAGTTTAATGTATCCCACATAAATGCAATGACCAGGAAGGTACATAGTAATTCTCAAACCATTTAAGGAACAGTAATTATTATTCTTACATTTATGGGTTACACTAAACCCATAAGGGTCATATGGTGCCTGAGGAAATGGAAGTTGGGATCAATTCAAGAAAGCAAAGGTATGGTACAAATCTAGGAATATAGCTATTCCTAGAATATTTATATATCTTCATCTATTCTGGATGATTTTAATAAAGAAATGTGTGCTGTATGACCCTAGTAGGTTTAGTGCTTTGTTTTGATTATAATAATTAAGAAATGTTTTTTTAGTGCCTATCTCTGTCCTCTAATCACATTTATAGGTTTAACTGTTCATTTAATAAGTCCAGAATGTCAGTAGTTAGTCTTTTTATCTTTGTCAAATAACATTACTTGAAGCGTGAGCTAAATTTAGCAAGAGTAGTGCTCCATTTTTCTTGTTCTGTTGCTTTTATCATTTGAATCATTTGCATTTATTGGATCTTTCCTTTTATGTTACTTAACTGAAGGAGGTCTCTATCAAGGCTGGAAATATTTTCTCCATGTTGCATATACAGTGGACCCCCGGATTACATCATTATTTCGTTCCAGAATGCTGTTCAAGTGCCGTTACCGAACGAATTTGTTCCCATAAGGAATAATGTAAATTAGATTAGTCCTTTTAGACCCCAAAAATACACTTACAAAAGCACTTACAAAAGTACACTTACATAATTGTTCGAGTTTGGAGCAGTACGTAATCCGGGGGTCCACTGTAATGACAAAATATTCACCGACTTTGACACAGTGTTTAGGTGTACAATAATTCAAAATTAATATCATTGCAGGTATTATGCTGATATAAACCACAGTGAAACATTGACTCGTGGATTGTGGGCACTGTATAATGAAAACGCTATGTAAATTTGCTTCTAAAAGACTTACTTGGGTGTATGAACAGCAGAATATTAGGGTTTGGCTTGCAGTATTTGGTATAAATATTGTAAACTATATCAAAGTTGATTTGTAAATTAGTTGGGTGTAAATAAATCAGGGAATGTGGGGCTTGAACCCATGAGTTGTAAAACTCGCAGGCCAGTGCATTAACCACTGGACCAGCTGGTGCTAATAAGATTCATAAAACTAGGTATACAGTGGAACCTCGGTACTCAAACAGCTCTCTACTTGAACAATTCGGTATTTGAACGCTTTGTTCTGTAAAAAAAACCGCTCGGCTGTCAACAGTTTGCTCTGCACTCGACCAAACAAACACGACCTGCCAGAACTTTGCTGTAAACTACAGCCTCTCCTCACTTAGTGACGTACTTGTTTACTGATGACTTGGACTTACGACGGGCTCACTGACCAGTATGCATACCTAAATAATGTATATATTAGAGCTGATTTCCTCTTATTCTGTTTATTACAATATACAGTACACTATGTACTGTATAAACATTTAAAAATACAGTGGACCCCTGGATTTCGTCAATAATTCTTTCCAGAATGCTGTTCAAGTGCCGTTACCAAATGAATTTGTTCCCATAAGGACGAATGTAGATTTGATTAGTCTGTTTCAGACCCCCAAAAATACACTTACAAAAATACACTTACATAATTGTTTGAGTTGGGAGCAGTACGAAATCCGGGGTCCATTGTACCCGAAATACCAGAAATGTAATAAAAGGTGAAAAGGTGACATTAAAACAATATCGGAGATGGCTGACACAAACCCACTACCATTACAGTATGCTCCTCACTTAGCGACGAATTTGTTTACTGACGTGGTCTTAGGAACGGAACTCAGTCGTTAAGTGAGGAGAGGCTGTGTTTCATGTTTCTTCACATTTTTTGGTGTTTTTTTAATATTATTTGTATAAATAAGTCACCATGGGGCTTACGAGTTGTATAACCCCTGTGGTTTAGCGCTTCTTTTGATTATAATAATAATAATGGGGCTTACGAAGGTTAGTGATAACAGCCAACTAGAAAGAAAATTGGTTGGGAAAAATTTGTTCGGTACTCAGACAGATCAGCCCTCGAACAGCCTTCTAGAACAAATTAAGTTTGAGTACTGAGGTTCCACTGTATTTCTATACACCATAGGGATGTTAGCATAGGCCACCACCATGACCACAAATGCAGGTTTTTACGGACAAATCTCTCACTGTTCCGCTGTTTGTTTGTAATCGCGTTATCACAATTTCGCAAGTCATGTTGGGCATAAATGAAAGAGAAGTATTAACCTCGACCATTTATTGCTCTGTTAACAGCAACATTTTCACTAACCCTAGACCAGAGACATGACAACTTGGAAGGCTAACTTTCAGGCTGTAACACCTATCAAAATCTGCCTTATTGATACAACTTATGAAATGAAACGTGATACTCTGATAATGAATGATGACAGTGACAAACTAAAACAAAAACATTCGTAACAATAATGTATTTTGGCAGTTGTGTGAACATTTTTACTCTTTTTTTTTTTTCTCTCTCTCTATTGTTTTTTTTTTTTTTTAGATATTCAGTTGCATAGACTGATACAATAATACACAAGGACAACTGGACCAGGTAGACAGCTGTGGCCTTAAGTGTTCTCCATCCATGTGTACACTGCTCTTGTACACTCAAGTTTCTCATTTTATCTACAACAAAAAAAAAAAAAAAAAGGAAAATGTCAACCCTAATTTCACAATTACAGAATGTATTCATGCCTACCACCAACTATTCACATAATTTTAATTAGGACGCATTTAGAGCCAACTAACTTTGAGTAGGTTTCCTAATACACTGTGGAACCCTTGGTCATGCCTCAACAGTTTTATTCATAATTTGATTAAATAAATAATAAAAAAGCAGTATCAGGAACTGTTTGCTAAAATTAAACACAGAGTACAGCTTGTCAAGACAGTATGAGAGAGAGAGAGAGAGGGAGAAAGAGATTGCAAGATCATAAGTGGATATAAATAGGAGCGGACAGTATCTGCCAATCGTGTTGATTTTTGTGCCATGCAGGCAGCGTTGCAAGGCACGACCAAGAGATTCAACAGTGGTTGGGCTAGATATCACCAGTGAACAACTATTAATGAAAATTATATTGAATATCACATTTTTGTACATAATTAAGAGTTAGTTGATATTGGTAGTGAACAACTAGCCAAGGCCTTGTCTAATCACTAATGTCCATATTATCCACAAGCATAACTAACTGTCTACTGTTAGGGCTTCCTTATTGGACTGGTAGGAGTACAATATTTTAAAATTTCTTATGGAGCATGGTGATTCTGGCAAAATAAAACGTAAGGAACACTATATGCTTATTTGGGATTTGATTCTAACTTGCTGGATATATCTGGGGAGAGTACATTTGTGCCTTAAGAGTAAGTATCTGTGCCTTAGTGATAATGATGGCAATGAACTCGTAGCTACAGCAAATTACACTTCTACTGCATTGTGAGAATTGGGTCGTTGGCATCACTCTTTAACCTTCACCATTACTACCGTGCTGTGAATTGTCACTTATCAACACCCACTCCAACCTCTCACCATCTCTCACTATCATTCACAAATACAGTACGTGACTTTTCAGATACTGTTTTATATTGACGCTCATTCATCACTGTACAGTAATTTGTACAGCAATTGTTAAACATAACTGTAGCATGATGAACTAGCATACTTCAAAAAAATAAATCTTTACACTGTAAAACACTATCACACTTTTAAGAAGTTAACCGGTACTAAATAAAGTACTATCACCCAGTGACATGTACACATTTATGTACTGTACTGTAATACAGTATATACTATCACACATTTAACAAGTTCACATGTACTGTGGCATGTATTATCACCCAATTTTAACAAATGTAGATGTACTGTCACCAATTTAACAAGGTTATATGTACTGTGGCTTGTACTGTCACCCATATAACAAGTACAATACACATGCACTGGCATGTGCTATCACGCACTTAACAAATATACACATACAATCACTCCTATAACAAGTACACATGTAGAGTGGCATGTATTGTCACACTTCAACAATTAAACTGTAGGCTGGCAAGTACCGTAACATCACACCTCGGCAATTACATGCCTACCATGGTAAGTACTATCACACTTCAGCAGTAAAACCTGAACCACACTAGCAGGTCTGTACTACCACACGTTGGTCTACACTGTGGTAACAAGTGTCACCTTTCAACAAGCTTAGTAGAATGTGCATAAAAAACTCTAATGAATATTAATGCCCATAGAAAATAAGTATTGAACCTACCCTGAATGTCAGCACCAGCAGAACTTAATTCTTACCTAAACTGAATCATTACCAAAATAGTGTATATATTTATATATTTGTTAATATAAATTTATTCAATAGCTCTTTCTTAAGTTATTACTTAAGGGGTTTGGTGGTTATTAATGAGTAAACGTTTAGAAAATTACGAGATTCTTTTGAAAATAAAACTGGTAAAGGCCGTCCTATATAATTAATCTGACCAAAGTTTCAGTCATCATTTCATAAATAACATAGAAATAATTGCTGTACTTGCATATCTAAATATTATGCCCTCTGGTTCTAGGGGCCATTTAACCTTGCTTGTGTGTGTACATGCATGTAGGTGGGTGTGTGTACACATGTGTGGGTGTGTGTACACGTGTGGGTGTGTGTACACGTGTGGGTGTGTGTGTGGAAGCTCCCATACATACATAATATACTGGCCTATTGTGGTTGCAAGGGTCAATTCTCAGCTCCTGTCCCTGCCTCTTAAATTGCCATACTTCAGATTCACTCCCTCTTAGCCTCAGAGGGGCTTATCGTACCTGTTCTTAAAACTGTGTATGAAGTCTGCCTCCATCACTTCCTCACCAAGATTATTCCACTTCCTGACCACTCTTGAGACTGAAGAAATACTTCCTAACATCCCTGTGGCTCATCCCTAACAGCATAGGTAGGCAGCCTATCCCTGCCTACCTTACCAATTCCCCTGAGTATTTTGTAGTTATTATGCCCAGTCCTGATTATTTTGCCCTTCAATGTCATTAGGTCATATTCCCTTAGCTCAGGAACAAGCCTTTGTTGCATACTTCTGCATACTCCATGATGCTCCTGACATATGTTGTATTAAGTGACCAGAATTACTTTTTTTTTTTTTTTTTTTTTTTTGAGATTCTTGAAAGTTACTCTTAGATTTGCCAGACAAGCATTGACTACAGAGGTTATAAGCCTCTGGTGATATACTGAGTACTATGCTCACCCCTAGCTCATTCTCTCTGAGTGAAGTCTACAGCCTCTGTTCCCCAAGTTTATGCCCTGTGTCTGACCTTCTGGCCCCCTTCCACAATCTTTATGACCCTGAGCAACGCTGTATGTGGTTTAGCATTTAGTTTTGATTATATTAATAATTAATGACCTTGATCTTGAATTCAAGCAACCATTTATATGCCCACTCTTGTCATTTGTCTCAATCACTCTAGACTGTTCCGTGTCCTCGCTTGTTTTTATTCTCCTCATTAGTTTTACATCATCAGCAAACAGAGATATATCTGAATCAATTTTATCTGGAATAGATGTACGCTTTTGTGTGCGTGTGTGTGCATGTGCATGTGTGCTTGTTTTGTTTGTTTTTAGTTTAACAGACTTCTACTGTCAAGGCGGGTTGACCCAAAGAAGCAAGTGGAGATAACTAGTTTTAGGGATTTGACATGCTGCTGGAGTGTGAACATTAACATTTATGAAGGGATTCAGGGAAAGTGGTTATCTGGACTTGAGTACTGGAGGTGGGAAGGACAGTGCCTCCACTCAGGAGGGGTGGGTAGAGATGTTGCAATCTGGAAGGTTATTTGAAACGTGATGTTTGTGCATTTTTGGCAAGACAGCTATTGAATGAATGATGGTGAATATTCCCCTTTTTTTTGAGGGGGGTCATTCTATTTTCGTGGGAGACGGCCGATATTGTAAGAAAATGTACATATATAAATCATATCATGCTTTCTAGGCAGTCTGTCAAACAAACTGCACTACAAATCAATATTTTTGAATGTCATCCCTATGCATTGAAATATTTTGAATTAACATAAGCAAGATTTTAATTTTACACCAAAATTAACTTAGTAACCTAATCTAACCTTGCTAAAATTAACATAATTTAGCTTCATCCTGCTCAACCTATCTTAGGTCAGACTAAATTTAGTTAGTATTATTTAACATGAGTATAGTAATTTGATTACATTGAGAATGATGTGGCAGAGTTATTGTAACTATAAATGTATGGTCTGCCTGCTTAGCAAAATAGTCATTTATTTCACAATGTAAATTTCTCAAGGGCAGTGCCTTGATGCAGGTGAGGGGATTCTTGATCCAAAGAACTTTATCTATACTCCTTTGAATCGAGTCTCATTGCCTCCCACAACCCATGCGTTATGAGCCAAACCAGTAGGGGACATAAAGTGCCTGAGGAGTGGGAAGCAATCAGGTTCAATCCAAGGAAGAGGAAGGACACATCTAATTCTTTGAATCAAGAGCCTCTCACCAGCATCAAGGAGACCTGTGGTGGGGACCATAATTATAATAATTTATAAAGTAAAAAATAAATAATAAAAATAAAAGTATGGTTCATAGCACATCACATGACTGTTTCACATGGCATGATTGAAGTACAAGTCAGTCATCAGTGTGACAAGGTGTGACCTGACCTTCATTAGTGTGACCCCATAACTTAATTAACAAACATTTTGTGGAGATAACCACTAGCTTAGGTGTGACTATCACACTGAAAATTCGTCCTTCAGACAAATAATAATAATCAAGAATTCTTGGTCCAAGTCTAACCACCCAAACCCCTTAAAAGGCAATTACCTCTAATATATCAAAAAATACCACAGTGAAAATAGGAAATAAAACTCGAGTGCTTTTATGTGCTTACACATCTGCAGAGAAATAGGAAGATGAGGCAAGAGAAGCATATTTGAGATGTTAAACCCTGAGGGACCTGTTTGTGTGATGTGTTGTCACCTCTGAATGAGGTGTCACCTCATTTAAAATATGCTTCTCTTGCCTCATCTTCCTATACCTCAGAAGATGTGTGTGTAAGTACGTGAAAGCGCTTGGGCTTTATATCCTATTTCCACTGTGGTATTTTTTCATATTTGCAATCACGCGTTTTATTGTGATTTCTTCTACCTCTAATATATATTAGCATTCGCGATGAATAGTCATTCCATCTTGACATATTCAGGTAGGAACATAAGATGATACCTGGAGTTTTGTTTATTTTAAAAACCCTGTTGTACTTCTCACACTGAGCCTTTCAACTATGTCAATTGGTCATGGGCAGCCCTACCACAAGAAATTGGTCCGCGGTGGACAAGTAAACACTAGAGCTTTTATGTCTCAAGTGATCTTGTTACTTCTAGTTTTACAACAGCATTGTACCGGTCAGATCTTGTGACGAGGCTACAGGTATCACATCGAGAGGTTGTAACACGCACCTATATATATATATATATTAAGGAAATTACTTTTGCCATAATTACTCAGTGTGGTGTAATATTTTACAATAAATCTCTTATTAAATTATCAAGGGAAACTTATTGTGGCAAGTCATACCTTAGTGAATTGTACAGTTTTACTATGGTTTTTGTTGATCTAGTCCACAGGGTTGTGTAACAGTACAGGAGTGCCTTGCATATACAGCATTTATTTTTGGTGTTCCATGTTTTTGTTGGCTTCAAATTGAGCCATTCTTCATTATGTTCCACCAGCAGGCGACTGCCACCTGCAGGTGGAACAATGGTTCAGTTGAAAACCAACAAAAACGTGGAATGCCGAAAACAGGCACTGTATATGCAGGGCTCTCCCAGGAGGGCTCTACATATACAGCACCCATTTTCAGTGTTCCATATTTTCATTGGCTTTCAATTGAGCCATTGTTCCACCACAACATAATGAACAATGGCTCAGTTTGAAGCCAATGAAAATGTGGAACACCAGAAAGAAAGTGCTGTGTATGTGGGGTCCTCCTGTACTCAGTTGTTGAATTATGCTGATTTCTGCAAAGAGCAGTCACACTGATAGCACTAGTGGTGTGAGAACAATAATTAATACCACTGCAGACATATCATCAGGGGGACTTGTTCCACAAAACTATACATTTTTGCTTGAACAATGACAAAATTCCAAAATAGTGATGCTCCATTAGGTAGATTTAGGTAGAAAACTGTATAAAAAAATATAGCTTATTCTCAGACTGGCGTGCTGAGCGTATAACAACACAAGTGAAGCACGGTGATATGCATCCTTTGCCAGATTTTAATGTTTGTTAAATAATCTTGACCTATCCTCATCCATGGACATCCAAAAATGGTAAAAGTTAACAATAACATTATCTATATTTACTGGGTTGTGCCCAAGACGAGTTACATTATATACATTGGCAGCCATACATGCCCAGGCTACCCATAATAGTTTGTAAGTTGATGAGGAGGGGTAAGTACAAGTCTTGTTCCGTTTTTATCATAAATATATTTACCATTGCTGGTTTTTATTTTTTTTAAAGCCTTATGACTGGTTGTCTAGGATTCCTTAAAAATAATGAAAACGCCGCAAGAAGGTTCTTACACATCCTCATTTAACACGTATTTAATGACCTCGCATATTTACTTTCATGTGGAATGTCAAAAATGTAGCCATTTACCTTTTCTAGTCAATAAAAGTCTTTTAAAAATGTGCAATTGTGACACAGCCCATATATAATATGTATAGTGCATTTGTTAGCCACACTAGAACTAGTACATGTATTAAAATCTTATAACTTTTGTTATATCTTCTGTTAACTAAAAAGTTATAATTTATATTCTAATGAGATACTTATACCTCACTCTTCAAGACAACTGACTTTGTGGGTGTTGAATTTATTACCAAATGATCAATGATTTTCTTGGATATTCATTATTTAGCATGGCATGAATGGTAGGTAAAATTTATTACATCACTGGTTTAACCATTTTATATTTAAACCCACCATGAGAGGAAATATTTGAGGATACGTGTAAACAAACAGTCTTTAAAAGTGCCACCTATAAGACTGGGAGCCTGGGCGAGCTGGGGCCTTGCAAACCCACTACACCTGCAACGGACGGAATTACAGTCAGTGTAGCTATGTAACACTTAATTAGATCTTCTAGAGGCTACACACAGAGGAAGGGTGTAGTAACTCCTGCACCTCATCCTTTGCAACATTGAACAAAACATACATGTATGAGAAAGTATGCACAGTGGATGTATAAGATGCACAATACATTAAATTACCTTAAGAAATCCCTTTGCACATCGCATGTCCACATCCATCTTTTGGTCATCATAACCATCTTTGTTCATCTATGAGTCTTTGCTTAACCAAAACCTAACATTCTCTCATACTAAAGAGGAATACTGTACTGTTTATAGTAAATATATGCCAAAAATATAACATTCCTTTGAACTCTTATTAATCACAATTTAATACTTTGCCCTGTGTAACCTCTGTAATTAGAAGGTAAGTCTAGGTAGTTATGTCATTAATCTATAATTGATAAATAATGTAATGCCCAAGAAAAAGTGAATAACAGAATTATTCATATTCTACGTTTTTTTTTCATATAGCACAATTTAGGATGATTATTGCACAAGTAGTATGGTTATAGCACAGTGTATCACAATCACAGTTGGTACCCCATCACCTCCTTTCTTTAAAAAAGAAAAATATATATAAATCCCAACCAACCTATTATTTCTGTCCCCATATTACAGTATCACTGATCCCAGACCCATTAATGTCACTGCTGTCAATACATTTAATGTACTGTACAACCAAAGATACACGATGTGTGTTTATTTCCGAGCTTCATCTATAAGCAGGAGACACTATGGTGTAAGGGCAGTGCATTGCAATCACATTTCAATACGTTGGAACCTGCATGCCCAGCAGAGCCGTGTGGTTCTATTATATAGTTAAGGGCTGGTTACTCTTGTGAAGGGGCAGCAATAACTAAACTATCTGGCAGCAAGCAACTGCACTCACTGGGAAATGGCATAGTTAGACACTGTAACTACAGATTAAGCAAATTTGTCACTATAATTTCAATCTTATATAATTTAATATTGTTTCAGAATCACCTTATGCACTAAAGATTGCTAATTAACTAGTGATTTTTAGGTGATATCAAAGCGAGATTGTTTTTTAAATTACTAATCACAAGCATTAGACATCTCGAGCAGGTTCCAGCGGGCACGAGCATTCACTTTATACACCATTTTGCTAGTGATAAATACACTGATACAAATAGCCTCATCTATCGCACAGTGATGCAGTTACACAGATACCTATGGTGTAGTGATGCAGCCACAGCAAATATCCTAGTGCAGTGCCCCACCTGTCCATGCATAGTATGATGTGCTCGTTACACTCATGAGGTGGTACACGTACATACAGTAATCTCCTTTGTGCCAAGTCTGTAACACGCAACATGAAGGCTCAACCAAGTGTTGCCTACAATATAGACAGAGTTGATAAATATTACCAGGTGATACATTCTTATGGCTGAGGAAGTAGACGACGACATGACACGGGAAGAATGCAATGTAATAGTAATAAATAACACATACTGCACATATAACAAAGTAGTTACATACCGCATTTGCTTGTTTAGTTTTGCATTAAATGCACTTTTTTTACACAAGTATGAAAAGTTACTTGAGTGTGGAAATATGAACAAGGAAATCACAAATATCTGTTAAATATTATGCTGCCGGGAATAACATCTGTAAACACATCTCACATTCATGTGCCACAATGTAAACACATCTCACATTCATGTGCCACAATGCAAACACATCTGTATTATGAATATAGAAAAACTTATAAAAGAAGTGTACCATACATAATAAAATGACATGATTCTCCATAACAGAAATAAGAAAGAGTAGAGTGTTAAAGGAAGGTTAGTTGTATAAATTAGTTATCAAATAAATTATATTTCAATCAGTCCAATATCAACATAAATTATTGTCATGACAGCTGCCCTCTTTTGAGTATTTTTATGTGCAATAGTATTAAAGAAAATAATGCAATAGCAGTGTACCTTTAGAATAAGACAAATACACGTATTGTAGTCTTATAGCAGTTTGTTTCTGTCCCTATTGTCTTTGCTTCTGAATTACTACCGACTAGGAATGTAGACACATGGCAAGTGTAAACAGCTACATGGCTAGCAATGTAGACACATGGAGTGTGTGTGAGCACGCACGTTTATTTATTTATTTAGGTTCTATTAGTATTATTTGTAGTTTGCCTGTCCGGAATGCTTTAAGTATGGGCTTTTATGTGTAAGAAGCAGCAAAACCTTGATTTAACAGACTCCAATACAATAGATTTTGCATTTAACTAACAAAATGTGGCTGGACAAACGAAAATAACAGACAAAATTTGTTAAATCCATAATTATCCTTCATTGTTACAGTCCACTGGGTAATTGACTTTGGATACAACCAACTGTCCATTATTTCCAGAATTGTTCTTTTTTCTTATGGTTCGCTGGGCAAGTTAATTTTGGAGCCCATTAAATTTTTTAAATCTCATTTGTATTTAACTGATAACTGAACTTTCTCTGTTAACCATCTTTGTAACACAAAAAAGCCTTGGAAAAAAGTATTGTTACTACTACTGTTACCACATATGTAGTACTTTGAATACTGGCCACAGTGGCCTCACTGGTCCTGAATTTTGCCTTACACACTACGGGGACAGCCTGGATCGTTGCCTCTACTGTGATAGGCAACACAGTGATTTCTGATGAATATGATATAAACTCACTAACGATCCTTTGTATTTTTTATCTTTAGTTTCACCCTTCAGATGATGTAATCTGAAGGGCTCTCGATCCAAGACATTTTAGCTATCACTTTCTCAGTTCAGATTTGATTAGCCATCATTTTCCAAGGGCTGCATGACCCCTACAGATGTAGCATTTTCCTATGAATACACTGTATAATAACACTGGCCAACAAGGGTTTCAGTTCACATTTAAAGACACGCTAAAAAATTTCCGATGAATTCAAACCCCAAACGTAGTTTTCCCTAAACACGTATAGCTTCTGTGAAACAGATCCCCACAGTGAACGATTTCACCAAGACACAACATCACGGAGAAGAGACATCAGGAAACCTGATGATTGTTTTGACGGATGACCACTGCTGAACACTGGTGTAGGAGAGCCATATACTCAACACAAGTAAAGAAGCCTGAAAACTGTGATTTACTATAAATGTTTATCTGACTGTATAGAAATTTCTGTTGTATGTGTTTGCATTTACTGTATAATGAATTTACATTAAAAAAGATTAGTTTTTGTCATGTGCACCGCACTTAATATCTACAATAACTATGATTGCTAGGTAACATATTGTGTGGTTTTTCAGCCTTTAATAGTCAAAATATTGGTCATAAGATTTCATAAAAAATCATAGATGATAGAACTAAATAAGTTCAGATTTGTGATCAGCACATCAAAGTTGGGTTACTGAACTGGATAAAAAGTTAAATTTGATTGGCTAGTGCAATCATCTCACATTGCAACATTGATCATTTAAGTTAGCTTTACAATGCATGTTGACCATTTACACAAGTTTTTTTAAAGAATACAACTTGTGCCTCATGTCATGTCAGTTCTGTGATGGCAAATGGCCATCTCAAGCCCTTTAACTGCTGGTGCCAGATTCCTTTCTCTGGGTTGCTACAAAGAACACATGTACAAGGTAATACCCAACACAACTAGGCTCTTCAGGACAATATTCGATGTATAATTTTCACTCTTTTTAGGTACAGCTTTGTCATCTTGGCTTATAAAGCAAGACTCAGGAGGGGTGCCTTGATGTCAGTGAAGGGCCTTTTATCTAAGGAATTATAGCCAACCTTTTATTCCTTGAGTGTGGTCACAGACCGAGACACGGGGGCGTTGACCCCCGAAACCCTCTGCAGGAGTTATATAACTAATAGCATCTCCCCATTAATATTGTACAATGATGATTATGTTATAATAATAATAATACTTTCCTAGTCATGTAATATTCAGCAGCAAAGAAAATGGTCATTAAAATTTTAAGACACATTAATGGCTTATGTAGGTAATATTTGTTTAAAATTATTAACTAAAAAATAAACATTTTCTCTATAGTTGATATTTTGTCTAGCAATGTTTCTTCAACTTAGTTCTCCCACTTTAATAAACTGTGAAGAAAATCATTTTTATATTACAATATTAAAAGAGTACATAATGGTAAATCAAAAAAGAATGATTTCCACCATAAGTGCCTTCTAAAAGTGGTGGTCTGAAATGTTCCAGCTTGTACATGTTCTACCTACAAAAATAATGTTTCTTGCAAACTCTTGCTTGGAACACCTATATACTGTACATTGACTTACAATACTTCAGTTCCCTTCAAGGAGGAGTTCCCTCTTGCTGGTGAAGGGCTCTTGGTCTTAGGAATTGGAGCTGTTCTCTGTTTGATTAATAAGATGCATGCAACACTTGGGTGTCTTTACTGATGTACTGTTCCATAACCTGTGTCAGTATAGAGTAGTCAGTAAGAATTAAGATTAGTCTTTCCGAAATGCCTAGGCATGCTAGTGGCTTTCTTCGAAATTAATACTATTTTGCTAGTGGCTTTCTTCAAAATTAATATTCAGTAATATGTAAACCACACATTGTAAGCTTTGCAAGGAATATTTTCATTTTCATGAAATGTTGAACTCTTGTAGCAGGTTTCATCAGTGGAACACTGAGGTGACGTATAATGCTTGAGAAATAGAAGTGGAGGTACTTGATGGAGGATGGTCAGTCTTTTCCATCACAGCTAAGGGACTGATTACTTCAAACTATCTCTGCACTCCTACCATCTCCAGGATTGTAAGTTAACCTCTGTATTCAACTGATGAAGCCTGCTGCCTTGGCAAGCGAAACCTTTTAGTAATATAGATACCCAGGCATTGCACACATCTTACTCATCAACTTGTCATTATTACATGATAATCCCCCTTTCCTAGGATCAAACCTCACTAGTACCTCCTATTCCCCAGGCACCAAAGGATCCATGTGGGTTTAGCACTTCCCCATGAATATAATAATAATTCAAGTTTACTGCACATGAACACTTGCAGTAATAACCAATCATACATTGCATGGAAGAGATGGATTATGTAACTTGTTATATATATCAAACACTGGTTGCATGTTATAACTGACCATGATGAGGGGAACGGTGAGTCCCTGGAACTCAGCAGCTTGTGTGACAATCGTGTATAATACGACTTGCATAAATGTGCCTGTATGTGAATATGTACTAGTATGAATAAAGTGTAATGAACACTTGCCAGTGCTCAATAATAACCCATGTGGGGGATAGCAACTTGGGGGATTTTTATTGATCTGTATATTTTGACCCCCTTCTGGGATCCTCTTCAGCAGATCTGCTGAAGAGGACCCCAGAAGGTGGTCAAAATATATAGATCAATCTCCTGTGTTTCTGCCTCCATGTGAGTTATTATTGAGCATGTACTAGTATATTAAGAAAAGGAATAAACCCAAAAAATCAAACTGAACATCACCGTGACAATTAAAAAAAAACAGGAAGACAGGTGTTGAACAGTATTTGATTTCTTAGATTCCAAGTTTTACTTATACTTGCATGAGACTAGTCCCTAAAGTAAGGGCCTCTAGATGCGACAGAACTAGCAATGGGTTACATGTGGCATAAATTGTCATTGTGTAGCACATCATACTCTGATAGTGTAACAAATTGTTACTCTCTGGGCAAATAAAAGATTTTATTTTATTATGGAACACTAGCACCTGATAGCCTAAACACTCAACACTATAGTCACCCTCGCGTGAACTTTGCACCCAGAAAGGACATAAATATTTGCTGGGATGACTGTAGAGTTGCTGATAATAATGTATCAAGACATTACAACTTCACATTTAATTAGAAACAGACAACACACACATTTTTATTGATTTCTCTTACTTAAGCAGTTGTACTGTTACACAGGCCTATGCCTTTGAGATACAAAGAAAGTGAATATGTACAATTTATCAACATATTTTACTAGCAGTGACTTGAGTTTTGAGACACACAACTGGAGTGGTATTAGTCCTGAGTCAACTGCCAACACATGGGGCGAGATCAGCAAACATGAGCCTTGGATCCTCTCTGTATGACTCCATTTCTTAATAAAACACGTTAAATTTGTTAAATATATTGTCCATTGTTCAAATTCGCTGACCATGTCAAATGATTGCATACAGCGGCAACATCACTAATCATGTTGCTCGGTGGGAGTAACATTGACAACAGTTATATACATAGGATCAAAACTCACAATGGGGTTAAATTTTCATAGTGATCAGTGTATTTCTGATTTCTCCGAACTGAACACAATTGCCAACAATACCTGAGTGTATGGCAACATGGCAGGCATTTGTTTTGGAGTATTGCAACTTTCTTCCAGTGTTCTTCATCTTGAAAACATCATTCCACTTGGTACTTTTCCTGACAGAACCAGTCAAAAGCATTAGCCTCATAGACAGGACCCCTCAGGGTAAAGTCGTGATGAGAGAAAGCCACTGACTTAACAAACAGTACTTAAACATCAGCTCCAGCTTGGAAGACATAAAACCAAGATAATATTCTGGTCACTACTGGACCCTATGACCATCTAGTGAACAACTGGAAGTTGTATTTTTTTGCAAAACCCCATTAATGCGCGATGCCAATTTTCACTTCCCTGCCACACTATTCTTTTTCCTGTTATTGAAATGAAAGTTTGCCATATATGTATATAATTACAATTTAAGTCTAGTTGCCATTCACCGCATGTGTGACTCTAACATCTCCACAAAGAGCTTGTTCATGGGCACACTACCCTGGTGACGCACAGAGAGCCAATACCTCCGAAGAGCTGCATCTGCTGCTCTTAGCGAGGGCAAACACAGTAATAACGACTGCATTTGTACAACTGAGTCCCGTAGTCTGAAATATTAGACCGTCTTAATTGTCTGGTAGAATTCACAATGAATTTCTTCTAATTATAAATACATTCTTTAGCAAAACTAACTGAACCTAATACAACTCCAAATCAGATCAGACTTAACTTTCATTTGATTCATTGTAATCTTGAAATGGGATTGTCTAGTTTGGCAATATAAGTATAAATAATGAATACAAACACTAACAGAAAAATTAATATTTTCTTTACAATATTATGGAAAGTGCTAACTCTACAAAGATTATCCAAAGCTTCATGGGAAAAGTTAAAAAAAAAAGATGGTTGGGGGGAGAGGAATAAGGAATGGTGAGGGAACAACATTGGCAGGAAGTATGGAAGTTCCAGTTGATGTGGCAAATCAGTATCAGTTAAAAAATCACAAGATATTTCACTGAAAATACTGAAGTAATGGGTTCCCCATACACTAGACATTAAAATTATTTACCCTTTTCAGTTTATTTTTCATACCGAAGAGTATGGCTTCCGTCTTCCCGAAGTGTAGACAACAAATTATCGTTACGCCTCGGGAAAACGGAAGCCATACTCTTTGGCAAGAAAAATAAACTGAAAAGTGTAAATAATTTAATGTCCAGTGTAATGGGGAAACCCATCACTTCAGTATCTTCAGTGAAATATCTGGGAATCCCCTCTGACCCAAGCATGTCAGGAGAATTGATAGGGAAAAGACACACCAAGAAATACTGAGAGATTGGTTATTCACAAGAGAAAGTGACAGACCAACCTGATAGTAGCAACTGCATCATGCAATGCCTGCAGGATGTTTTGCCTTAGGCGGTGGAGTGCCTGATTGTCTTGAAGTCGCACATCGGAATTAGTCAGAACAAGGGCTTTCAGGAGTAGGAATTCTTCCCTGTTGATTCCACACTGTTCCAGTCGCTCCACAACGCCCAAAACCTATGTCGTGTAAGAATGTGAACTTGTGTAATTCAAAAAGAAACCCAATTCACTCACAAAATTAAAAAAAACTTCTACTTTAACCCTTTGGGGGTCGACAGGCCTTCTCAGGAAAGTGTTCCTGGGGTCGAAAATTTTTTGGAAAAAAAAAAATTAATTTTTTCTTATGAAATGATAGAGAATCTTTTTCCGATCATAACGCCACCAAAATTATGAAATTTGATCGAAAACTAACGAAATTATGCTTTCGCGAAGTTAGCGGTAGCCATGACACTTACGCATCGGCGATTTTGCCCACTTTGAGCCCTATTATCGACAAATTCCAATGTTTCAGTCTCCTAAAACTATAGCTATTTCGATAGAACTCCATTTTTTCTATCGAATGAGTACAAGAAACTGCCTATTTACCAATTTCATCTACCCAAAATAGTGGTCAGAAAATGGCAATTTTCCAATTTCACACAAATTTTAAACGATGCCAATTTCAAAATAGGGTCCAGAATAAACAAGGTAGACATTCCTGGCACTAAAATAACATGTTCTCTGTTCATTAGTCACGTCTCCAGGCCCCTGTTCCATTACTTTTGCTTTTCATTTTGAATTTTTATTCTCACAAAAAAAAGATTTACTGTTATGTATACAACTGCATCATTGTAAAAATGGTACAAATAATATCAGAGCACTTGTGCATGAATATAAGACTCACCAGTTGATGTGTATTGGAGGCATGGTGTGATTTGTTTACTCTTGAACATCGTCAAAAATCGAACATTTTCGCTACTTTGAGCTCAATTTCAAGGTACTTGTCATTGTCATACCAATCAAAATCATCTCCATTTCTGTAATATATCTTCTATTCTATCAAATGAGACCAAGAAAACGAGAATACATCAATATATACCATACGAAAATCGACTGCAAAGTCGCTGTTTTAATCGAAAAAAACGGTCAGAGTTTTTTTTATCTCATTATGCAGTGTGTACTGCAGGATTTTTTTTATACTGCGCACACTGACCACACAGACCCATTCTTTCATATGTATGCCTACCAGACGTTTTCTGCTTAAATTGAGGCCGCTAGAATTTGGGCGTACTAGTACGGCACCAACCCCTGCTCGTAAAACGTACTAGTACGGCACCGACCCACAAAGGGTTAAGAC
Source organism: Cherax destructor (assembly GCA_009830355.1). Lineage (NCBI taxonomy): Eukaryota > Metazoa > Arthropoda > Malacostraca > Decapoda > Parastacidae > Cherax > Cherax destructor. The sequence goes on from WNWK01000355.1 coordinate 444,738, forward strand.
ATGACAAATAAGTCTTAAGTATAAAAATCATCATTAATCTTAAGAAAAAAGTTCAGGAAAGAGGGAGCGGTCATGACCTCCCTGCTCCTTCCCCCCAGCCCCCTGATGGAGGTAATTTCTATACAATACAACAAATACAGAAAGTCCTCAACTTAAGAACATATTAGGGACCCTCTGAATTGTGTATACTAATATAATACGTAAAGACAGCTCATTTTATTTACTATTTACTCTCACATAGCTGCTATATATTAATGTTACCCAGTGATCTACTTTTTTACATAAGAATTTTATTGTACTGTTTATATTATGAGGTAACTAATTTTTTTTTCAACAAAGCAGCCGTATCCCACCAAGGCAGGGTGACTGTAAATGAAAATGAAAACCATCTGGTAGGCTTACTTATAGGATCACTAAAAATTAAAGCAGCAATAACTTCTAATAGGTGAAAAAAGGTTCAGTGCACTTTTTTTGTGAATACATGTATACAGTAATAATTATGTATGAAAAAGATTTGCCTATACAGTGGTACCTCGGTTTACGATATTTTTTCATTCCAGAATGCTGTTCAAGTGCCATTAGCAAACGAATTTATCCCCATAAGGAATAATGTAAAATAGACTAGTCCTTTTAGACCCCCAAAAATACACTTACAAAAGCATTTAAAAAAATAAACTTACATAAAAGGGCGAGTTTCGGGACCATCGTAAACCGAGGTACCACTGTACTACAGTTGTATTAATTTCACACTGTCTTGCACATCTAATTCTTGCTGACACTGAACATTGTCACACTGCAGAGTGCAGTTACTGTGCAACATATACAAATAACCCACACATAGGAGACTTATGACGATCTTTCGGTTCGTCTTGGACCATTTACTAGTTGGACCGAAACGTTGTCATAAGTTTCCCTTTCCTGTGTGTGAGTTATTGTGTATTGTTCCAGTCACGGTATTGTGCCTTTTTGTTCTTCTAGTAGGCAATATTTTAAAAATACTGCAATATTTTTAGAATATTGCAATGTTTTATGCAATATGTTAAAAATATTGCAGATGTTCATATATATCTTTTTTTTAATCTAATTCTATAATTTTTAAAGGGGTGGAGGGGTAAGCCAGTGGAAGGCCTCGGTCAGATGACCAAAGGCTCCAGCTGTGGGTCATCACATGGCTAAGGCCCATGCCACGAAACGCTTGTCCTGTTTCCTGACAAACCTAACCTAACCTATTTAGTTCTTTATTGACCTAAATTTCTCATCTTATTCTTTGTCTTTGATATAATAAATATAATTTTTAGGCCCAATAACCTATGGAAGTCAAGCATCTGAGCTGACTGTTATTATTGAATTATATTTAAGGGAAGTGCTAAGCCTGTAGGGGTCATACTGAACCTGGTGGAAGGGAGGCAATCAAGTTTGATCCCAGGAAATGAGGCACAAGTTCAAATCCTTGGATCAAGAGTCTCTCAACAGTATCAAGGAACCTTCCTTGAGAGAACAGGACCATTAAAAATGTTGCTGATCAGTAAGTCAATTTTTTGTGGTAACCAAACTGTAAAAGGAAGATCATTCTTGTGCAATATTTACATGTTGAACAAACTTGTATTACATGTAACTGCAGTACAGACCTGAGTGAAGAGCTCAGTGGCATTGCATTCTCTTGCTTGCTTTTCATCTAAAGTGAAGTCAGGAGCAAAGTGGAGAGTGTGGCCATGGGCAGGCATGGAGCGGTATGCTAGCCCTAGGGTTAGGATCTCTCCCCATGTGCTTTGAAGCAGTCGCATCTGGTCATTCAATGCTAGTTCTGTGAATCCTGTAGATATAAGCAAGGATTATTCCTGGATTTTATGCTTATGAATTTGCAAGGTACAAGCTGTTACCCTACCTCTGGTTGCAAGCCCAGTACTCTACTGAGATACAGGCAGGCCCTGCTTTACAGTGCTTCACTTTATACCATTTTTCTAATGAAGCAGTTTTCAATTATACCCATTCTTTATTTATAAAGACTTTCTACAATAAATATATTCACTCACTATAAGCTAAGAATGAAAATATTTTAAGGCAAGTAATGTGTGTACTGTATATGCATTTTTTTTAGGCCTGGCTCTATTGCTCACTTAATATATGATAGTGTAAACATGTTATCAGGGTTTTATATGCATTTGAAAGTGAAAAAAAGGTTATGTTTCACTTTACAGCAATTTTTGTTTTAGAGCAGTAGACCAGAACCTACCCTGCTGTATAAGGGGGGCCCTTCTGTACCTTCTATATATATTCTTCTTCTTCTTTCAACAAATCGGCCGTTTCCCACCCAGGTGGGGTGGCACAAAGAGAAAAACAAAACTTTCTCTTTTTAACTTCAGTAATGTATACAGGAGAAGGAGTTACTAGCCCCTTTCTCCCGGCATTTTAGTCGACTCTTACGACACGTATGGCTTACAGAGGAAGAATTCTGTTCCACTTCCCCATGGAGATAAGAGGAAATAAGAACAAGAACTAGTAAGAAAATAGAAGAAAACCCAGAGGGGTGTGTATATATATGCTTGTACATGAATGTGTAGTGTGACCTAAGTGTAAGTAGAAGTAACAAGACATACCTGAAATCTTGCATGTTTATGAGACAGAAAAAAAAGACACCAGCAATCCTACCATCATGTAAAACAATTACAGGCTTTCAATTTACACTCACTTGGCAGGACAGTAGTACCTCCCTGGGCGGTTGCTGTCTACCAACCTACTACCTAGGTTCTATATACTATGTATATATATATACGTATACGTATATATAAACTAAAATGCCAGGGGCAAGGGGCTACTAGCTCCTTCTCCTGTATAAATTACTAAATGTAAAAAAAGAAAAACTTTATGAAAGATTATCAGATTATCTTCTTTTTTTGGGTCACCCTGCCTTGGTGGGAGACAGCCAGTCTGTTAAAAAAAATGTATAAAAAGTTCACATCAACCAACGGAGCCTTGGAAAACAGGAAATACAATGCCTGTACTCTTGAAAATGTGGGGAATGTTGCAGACTTGCCGGTCAACATGTGATTTGCAAAGGCAGAGTGCACTAGGGAGGATGTACTTCTTTGAGTCAGTCTTTCTACTTGGACAAAAAGTAGTTTTTGCTTTTTAAGAGTTGCTTGTGCTGCATGAGCCCTTGCAAAACAAGTGACAAGTTAAACAAATACCATAAAATGAAAACCTTAACAACTAAAAGACAATAAAATTCTGCAAGGATTCCTGTGGAGCAAGAAATTACAAAACCACAGCCATAACCCAGTAGTCGCAAGAAAGTGAAGCAATCCTTCCCTTCCTTGGACTGAACCTGCTTAATTCCTCATGAACATACACTACCTACTCAGATACAAAATCATACAAGGATCCCAGTGGAAATAAGTCACTTTGACTTTTTTGTGTTATCCTGGTGGGTATGATAATTTGTGTAACTGTATTTAGGTGTACCTGTACCTAAATAAACTTACTTCTTTTGTACCTAATAATATTTTTTTACATGTAAATTACATTACCTGTACAGTGGACCCTCGGTTAACGAAAAAACTTCATCCGAGAAGCCTGCTCAAGTGCCATTACCGAACGAATTTACTTCCTTAAGAAATAATGTCACGTAGGTTAGTCTATTTCAGACCCCCAAAAATACACTTCCACATGCACTTACAATATTATACTTACATAATTGTACGATTTCCTGGGTGTTCGTTAACCGAGGGTCCACTGTATAGCGCAGAAAAGAACATTATTACTATTATTATTATTAACTATTTTAATATTGAAATTTCAACAGCACATGAACCTATATGGCTACGCTATCAAATCAACTGACCATTAAACTTGTTCACAAAATTAAAATCTGACCATATCATGATGTAATAATAATACTAATGATAAACCCAAAAGGGTCATACAGCATGTCCATATCATAAAAGTAACATATACTATACACTAAATACATACTATAACACAAAGAACATAAAATGAAAGAAATTATTTGCATAGTTATACCTGGAATCTGTTTTGCCCATCCAATGGTGGAAACGAGTTCCCTGTCGTACAGGTCAGCCAAGGTGGATATGGTGAGATAATCTGCGTCGGAAACGGCCATGTCAGGCAGGGCGTATAAGGAATCTGGCTCACACGCAATGAGGGATTTCAACAACTTGTTATCTAAAACAGGAAAAAATGACTGGGTGATTAAATAAAAAAAAGACTCCACTGTGGGGGACGATACAGATTTTAACCACTTTCATAACCTACAAACAGCATATGTTATAAATAGTACAAACTTGCCATAACATTGTTACATATTTCTCTATTATTTTACTGAACTCTTCTCCAGGCTGAGGGACTGACCACCTCAAGCTATTTCTCCAAGGTTGATGGACTGATTACATCATCTTTACCTCACCACTACTCCTGCTGCCTACAATACAGTCTCCTCTATATTTGACTGAAGAAGCATTCCGTGTGATTGAAACATTTCAACAATAATGATACATAACTATTGCAAATGTGTCTTACTCATCAAAGCAAAGCTAATGGAGTGGGGTAAATGAGGTTAAATTCTATGTATTGGAGAGAACTAGAGCTAAAGAAGGGGCAGCAGTGATAAACTGCTGGAGGGCACAACTGTCTAATTCTGTCATGAGAATTGATACTTTTTTGTAAAGGGGCCAGATGAGTCAATCCTGTATTTCAATATAAAATATGTAATGTAAAACAACACACAATTAAAATAAGTAGATTATAAAGACAGTATTTTAAAAGTAAATTAAGGTATAGCAATGGGAGAAAAAAATTATGATAGTTAAGGAATTGTGCATGTTGATGTTCTGTTGTTTGTGGGTATAAAAGCAGTAGAGAGGTTGTCTGAAGACTGCAGTCCAGAAAATCCTGGACAACAGGAAACTGGTATCAACAACCAGAAACACCGCACAATCGCCTCCCATTGTGTCCCAAGAAACTTTCCCCAACCTACCTAACTCTGGCAATGCCCCCGCTGCCACCTCTTCAATCAACAATGCCTGGAACCCCACACCCTAACACCCCCCAACCCCACCCCCCCACCCCACCCCTGGCTCACCCCAAACCCAAGGCCCACCCTTCTACCCAATTACCCCTGGCCCCATCCAAGACTTGGCAAGGACTTGGCAAAGGGCGATGACCAGCTCTGCTGCACCCTCCTCAATGCCCTGTTTGAAGCAAATGGTTCCCCAGCCATACGATTCCCTGTCTTAGTGTGCTCTCATATGAGTCCCCCCCCAACCACCGGCCCCTACCACCCAACTAACCCCTAGCAGGGAAGTGACGACCCCTGCATCTGCAACACAAATTGTTGCACAAACCACCACCATTGAGGCTGACCCAACTGACCACACAGGTCCAGAACCCACCGCCATTTAGGCTGACCAAATTGACCACCCAGGCTCCCACGCTACTCCAAGCGAGACAGCCGATGAGCAGCTGCCCTGTCTTGACGACCTAGTCCACCATTCACAAGCACCATTATCCCCAATCTCAACCGAGGGCAGGCCCAGGAGCCCGGCACACCCAGGGGGTACAGATTCTGATGAGAGTCCAGTGTTGTGATAAAAACACAGGCCTCATTTCTAGGCTTTATTGAACACAAAATCCATGGTACATGTCTGCAACAGAAGAAAATACATCTAATGACTGCTGCTGCAGGACAGGTGATGTAAGGTGCATATGTCCTCAGAAAAGCTATAGCTACTGGCGACATATTTAAGCTTACATGTAATCTGCATCACGAATGTATTTGTGTAAGAGCGAGACCACACGCCATGCTGGGCCATCGCCGTACTGTTTGTTGTTATTGTTAGGGGCCCCCTGAGGTGGTGCCGTATTGTGTCCTGCAGCGGCTCTCCACAAGAGCGGTATCACTACAATCTCCCCCTTCTAAAATATCAGATACAGTAATCCTCCAAACGGTTAGGTGGGTGACGTGTACGTCCAGACCTTCGTAGCCCTTGAGCCTCTTCACCGGGTTCGGTATTTTCTAGCGGGGTTTGACTATCTACTGGAGCGGCATCCTCTATTTCAATAGGGGTAGCCTGAAAAGGCTTCCTGGAGAAACCGAAGCATCTTTCGCAACATCTATTGGTGTATCTTGAGATTCCGCACTAACATTGGTTTCAACTGGGGCTAAGTGTCTTGTAGATACAGTAGTCTCTTCACCATTTTGGTAGCGAATGTGGGCATAATGCGGATTAGCTTGTAGGAGCTCTACCTCTTCCACTAAAGGATCCGTCTTGTTCATCCTACGGTGACTCTTCAGGAGAATGGGTCCAGGGTGACATAACCAGGTGGGCATGGAGGCTCCCGTAGAGGAACGACGTGAATAGTTGAAGAGTCTCTCATGAGGGGTAGCATTAGTAGCTGTGCACAGCAATGATCTAATAGAGTGAAGGGCATCAGGTAAGACAGTCTGCCAGTGTTGAACCGGTAGATTGCGAGATTTCAGTGTCATTGTAACTGACTTCCATATAGTACCATTGAACCGCTCCACTTGACCATTGCCTTGAGGGTTGTAGCTTGTTGTTCTGCTGCAAGCAATCCCTTTGTTAGCCAAAACTCATGAAGTTCATTACTCATGAACGAGGATCCCCTGTCTGAATGGATATAGGCCGGCATACCAAAAATAGCGAATAACTGGGAAAGACAACTGATGACAGTTGAAGCAGTCATATTTGCACAGGGGAACACAAAGGAAACCTAGAATATTCATCTACTATGTTAAGGAAATACCTATTCTGGTTTATGCTTGGTAGAGGTCCTTTGAAATCTATATTCAGTCTCTCGAAAGGCTGGGTGGCTTTTATGAGATGAGTTTTCTCTGGCTGGTGAAAGTTTGGCTTGCACTCTGCACATACTCTGCATGATCTGATCACTTGTCGCACCTCTTCCACTGAGTAGGGCATATTCTTAGATTTAACAAAATGATACAGGCGTGTAACTCCTGGGTGACACAAGGCCTTGTGGAGCTCTGAGAGTGATTGCAAATCATGACATGCTGCTCCACAGTGGGACCTAGAGAATGCATCAGGTGAAACGTTTTCTTCACCCGGTCGATACAGAATATCAAAGTTATAACACGATAGTTCCATCCTCCAGCGTAATATCTTGTCATTCTTGATCTTACTTTTGTGCTTCTTGTCAAACATATACATCACGGACCGTTGGTCAGTCCTTACAGTGAAATGTCTGCCTGTTAAATAATGCCTCCAGTGGCGAACTGCTTCTATGATGGCCTGGGCTTCCTTTTCTACAGCAGCATAGCACTTCTCTGATCCTTGAAAAGTTCTTGAAAAGAAAGCAACGGGACGTCCTGCCTGAGATAGGACTGCAGCAATGGCAACTTCAGATGCATCCGTTTCCACCTCGAATGGTAGGGACTCATCAATGGCCTGAACTACTGAGTTTTCAATATCCTGTTTGAGAGTATAGAAAGCAGTTTCTGCTTCCTTTGTCACAGGAAATATCGTGGTAGCACTCAGTGGGCGAACTTTACTTGAATAGTTGTAGATCCACTGTGAGTAATAAGCAAAAAGACCAAGAGTTCTTTGGAGTGACTTTTGTCTTGGGGCATTGGAAGTTCCCGTAGAGGTCGAAGTCTTTCAGGGTCTGGGGATATTGCACCCCCTCCCACCACATAACCAAGGATGTTAAGCCTTTTAGTGGAAAAAGTGCACTTTTCTTCATTGTAACTGATATTTTTCTTCTTGGCAGCTTCCAAAAACTTATCAAGGTTTGCATCATGTTCCTCCTGGGTCTTGCCACAAATGGTAACATTATCTAAATATGCATAAGTTCCCATAAGTTGCTCTTCCTGAATGAGTGAATCCATAATTCGTTGGAAACAGGCTACCCCATTGGTAACCCCAAAAGGGACTCTGGTAAACTGATAGAGGCCGTCACTAGCCTGAAACGCTGTGTATGGTTTATCTTCATTCCTTATAGGGACTTGATGATAGGCACTTCGTAGATCAATTGTGCTAAACACATAGTACTGAGCAATTTTGTTCACTGTATCATCAATTCGAGGTAGAGGGTACCCATCAAGAAGTGTAAATTTGTTGATTGTCTCAGAATAGTCGATAGCCAGCCTCCGTTTCCTATAATCATCCTTGACAACAACGACCTGTGCACGCCACGGAGAATTACTTGGTTCTATAATACCCTCCTTCAGCAGCCTCTGAGTTTCTTTCTCAATGAACATCCTATCTTCATAAGAATAGCGGCGTGACTTAGCTGATATAGGATGACAATCCGCAGTAAGATTCGCAAACAGCTTTGGTGGGTCTACCCTTAAAGTGCTAAGACCACAGACAACGAGAGGAGGCAGTTCACCTCCATATGTTAAGGTAACACTACCATGACGCTTCTGAAAGTCCTGACCAAGGATCACATCAGAGCACAGTTGTGGCAGAACAGCTAAATGTACATCTTGATAATCCCTGTCATTAACTCTAAGGTTTACCTTACAAAACCCTAACGTCTGAATAGAGAGAGATGTTGATGCCATGGAAACGGTACCTGATGAGTGATGTACCGTCAAGGAGTGGCGTTTAACTACGTCAAGGTTGATGAAACTCTGAGCTGCCACTGTCAATCAGACCATCTACTTCTGTTCCTTTGATGAACACTTTCACAACTGCCTTTGACAGTGAATTTGGAGCAGCCGCAGAAGTCACTGTTGCTAGAGTCGCCTGGTCGGAATGCATAGAAGCACTAGCTCTTGTTGATGTATTAGCACGACATACTTTAGCAAAGTGACCTTTCTTATGGCATTGATGGCACATTGCTTCACGAGCCGGACACTTTGGACGTGGATGTCTTGAAAAACCACAAAAGAAACACTTTGTGCCTGCAGCTGCTGTCACTGAAGCAGGTTCCACGGTAACCTCATTAAAAGAGTCTTGGTCGGGAGTTACAGCACTTACCACTCGAGAAGGCTGGGTAGTACTGTACACTTCAGAATTCTTCTGAGCTGAATCTAATGATCTTGCCTGGTCAAGGGTAGTGGCTAAGTCCAGAGTTTTATTCTCCAATAAACGCTGCCTTATTATTGGTGATTGCAGGCCACTGATAAAAGCATCCCTGATGGACTCTTCACAATACTGAGAAGCTGTCACCGCTCGGAAGTTACAGTCCTTACCTAATATTTTCAATGCTTGAAAGTATTCCTCTAAGGATTCACCAATCTGCTGGCGGCGAGTTGCAAGACGATATCGTGCAAAGATTTCATTTGTGGGCTTAATATACTGAGACTTGAGGGCATTGATAGCATCTTCATAGGTATTACACTCAGAAATAACCTCATAGATTTTAGGTGACACAAAGTTGATGAGCAGGCTTAGTTTATCTAGATCTTCCTGAGGAAAGGCTCTCAAGAAGTTTTCGAAAGTCTTAAACCAGTGCTTCCATTCCTGAGCAGCCGTTGATACACTGGGGTCAGAGTCTAGCCTCTCAGGTTTCAGTAAACGCTCCATTTTGCTGTGTAGTCTAGCTCAGAATCGCCGCCAGGTAGCCCAGGATATTTGTGTTCAATAAATTGTTGTGATAAAAACACAGGCCTCATTTCTAGGCTTTATTGAACACAAAATCCATGGTACATGTCTGCAACAGAAGAAAATACATCTAATGACTGCTGCTGCAGGACAGGTGATGTAAGGTGCATATGTCCTCAGAAAAGCTATAGCTACTGGCGACATATTTAAGCTTACATGTAATCTGCATCACGAATGTATTTGTGTAAGAGCGAGACCACACGCCATGCTGGGCCATCGCCGTACTGTTTGTTGTTATTGTTAGGGGCCCCCTGAGGTGGTGCCGTATTGTGTCCTGCAGCGGCTCTCCACAAGAGCGGTATCACTACATCCAGAATCGGGAATGAGTCTGATTCGGCGACTGATGTTACCATCACCAACAGCATCGATGAAGACTCCTCATTCTCACAGGAAAACACCCAGGAATACAGCCTCCCTTCTCTTCATAAACCCCCTAGCAGGCGCAACCAACCCCAACGGGGCTGCACCTACAAAGCTCACTCTTCTGCTTGCAGCAACACACTTAAACACGTAAAATAATGGGGATCACAATTCTGCAAATCAACATTCACCACTTCTTCAACAACCGCTACCTCCTTGAAATAGAGTTGTGCAACCACAACCCAGACATTATCCTCCTCAACGAAACAGCAGCCAGACCGGACCAACACATAAAACTCCCTGGTTACTCAACACTTGAGAAATCCAGAGGGCCTTATAGTGGAGTAACCATCCTTGTGAAGCGGGGATACGAATTCCGCAACATCCATGTCGACGAGGACAACATCCTAGCAATAGAACTGCTGACCTCATATGGCCGGCTTGTAGTGGGAACAGGCTACTTTCAATGCCCACCACCCCGCTCTCTTTAACTGTGGCGCCGCCCTCCCTCAGGGAGACCACAAAGGAAAACAACTCTTCAACCTAATGGCGGCAAGGAATCTATCATTCCAGGGCCCATTCTTTAAATCATTTGTGGGCCCACACCCAGGGACACCTGACGTAGTACTCACCAACAGGGACTACGACCTGTTCCACTGCAAAGTCTCCCCAGGCGGCAACGTCGGCTCTGACCATATCCCTGTCATAATTAAGCTACAATCAACTCCATTCCGCACACCCATCCGCCCAAAACCCAACCTAAAAACACTAGGCTTCGACCCCTTCAGGGACTACCTAGCAAACGACCAGACTATTCTTCTTGACAACCAACCCTTCACTGCAATAGATGTGGCAATCGCCTCCCTACATGAAAGAATCACCGAGGCCACTGAAGCATGTTGCCAACTAACTACTTCCAGGGTCTACCAACAGTACAAACCAACCAGGGAAATAAAAGACAGCATGAATAATTACCAAGCTGAATGTAGTAGGCACCTCCACTCAGGCCATCCCACACGCGAGGTACTCCAAAGAATGAGAAGGGAATTAATAACCCTAGTCACCCAGCACAAAAGAGAAATATGGAAATACCTTGTGCTTCAAGCTAACCAGTATAAGCACCATCCAGAACAATTCTGGAGCAAGATCCGTAGACTACTGGGGGCAAAGCACTCACCCACTCAACTCCTCACACACTCATTCACTGACGACGATGGCGAGGAAGTGACTACCTTGCTTGAGGACCCACAAGATCAAGCCAACTTGATGGGTGAGGTGTGGAAGAAAATTGTCTCTCACAATGACAGCAGAAGCTTCAACAATAATCACTACCTGTGGGTCAACCAGTGGCGTGACGAAAACTAGGAAGACTTCCAACCAATACCAGCAATTGATACAGCTTCTCTCGAACCCGAGCACCCTCTCACTAGGCCAATCACCCTTAAGGAAATGACCCAAGTCATTGGACTAATGAGAAATAAGGCCCCTGGCCCTTCAGGCATAACAGTTAAACAGGTAAAGTACCTACCCCGTAACTGCAAGATGTCCCTATTAAACATCTTTAATGCTATCCTGGCATCTGGCCACTTCCCCATAACATTCAAGACAGCAAAGATGATCTTCATCTCAAAACCCAACAAGGACATCCGTAATCCAGAAAACTACAGACCTATCTCTCTACTCGAAGTTGCGGGCAAAGTCTTCGAAAAAATCATCTCCAACAGACTGAACTACTACATGGAATTCAATCACCTCTTCACCGAAAAACAGTTTGGTTTCAGGTCCCACCGCGAACACAGCATGCTATCAGCATCATCTACGATGCTGTAGATAGTCTGAGGAACCAAGGAAACCTGGCCCTAATTGCAACGAGGATGTCCACAAAGCCTTCGACAGCCTCTGGCACGACGGGCTTATATTCAAACTACCGACCTACAAGACCACAACTGGACCTTTCTCAGACTCATATTCAATTTCCTAACAGACAGAAACATCATCCCCAACTTTAATGGCAAATCTGCAGTACCATTCACCCCAAACAGCTGGAGTACCACAAGGCTCATGCCTTAGCCCCATACTCTTCAATACATGTATTTATGTAAATGACCTCCCATAACCAGAACACGATGATACCATCATCACACAATTTGCAGACAACGTTATCTATGTAGTGTCATCCAGCCCCATATCAGGTGCAACAAAATACAGGAGAGTAATAGCGAAAATGAATGAGGAATTACGAAGAACAGCGAACTGGGAGAAAAACTGGAGAATCACAACTAATCCAGAAAAAGTCCTCATCAGCACCATCGGCTGTCTTCCATCCACCATAGAAGACAAAGGAGGTATCTCCATTAGAGGGTCACGTGTCGATATCAGAAACCCGAGGAGTTAGAGACAGATGTGAGTGTGGAGGCATTTGAGGTAGTGGGTAGAATGAAAGGGGGTAAAGCAGTTGGGATATATGGGATTAAGACAAATGTGGCTGATGTTGCAAAGGAATGGAATAGATGGTAAGTTACTAAAAAGCAGTAAAGCTTTCAAGATGATAATGAGGCCCAAGTCAGGTTATATAGTAGAGAGGGCAGATTATTATTTTACAAAAAGGAAGTCTTATACAGAAATGTGTGATGTCATTATGGTTGTTTAACATAAATAGGCTTGTAAAAGAAGTGACTGCTAGAATGTGGGATTAAAAGATCAAGCATTAGATACGAGGTGCGAGTTATCACAGTTGGTCTTTGCCATTGACACTTCTTTTAGGGAATTCTAAAGAGAAGTTGCAAAGGTTGATGGAGGTGATTTAGAAGGGTATGTAACAGAAGGAAATTGATAGTGAACATAGGAAAGAGCAAGGTGATGAGAATAAAAAAAAATCTAAGCAGTGAAATATTGGATATCAGATTGGAGGGAGGGAGTATGGATAAAGTAAAGGTATTCAGATATTTGGGAGTGGACTTATCAGCAGATGATCTATGAAACACCAACACTGTTATATAGGTGTGAAAATGAATTTTAATTGTTACAGTTAGGCAGAGGCTTTAGGTAGTGGAAATGTCATGTTGATGGCAATGTGTGGTATGAATATTATGCAGAGAATTTAGAGCATGGATATTAGAGGGTGTGGGGTTACCAAAAGTATAATTCAGAGGGCTGAGGAGCAGTTGTTTAAGTGGTTTGGGCACTTAGAGATGATGGAGCAAAATAGGATGACCAGGAGGGTATAAATCTGGGGTGGAGGTTATCCTAAAAAGGGTTGTAGGAAGGGGGATTAAGGATTCTTTGAGTGACAGAGGCTTGAACATACAACAGGCTTGTGGGAGCACATTAGATCACAGTGACTGGGGCAAGTGGTTTGTGACCATGTGTGTTATGCTGTTGGGCTGTGTGAGTAAGGTAACATGAAGGAATTTCAGGCAACTGGTTTGCCAGACTTTAGTCCTGGAGGTGGAAAGTACAGTGCCTGCATTCTGAAGGAGGGGTGAGGTCCATGAGGATGTTGCAGTTGAGGGCCATCTACATGCTTTTGGTGAGACGGTGATTGAGTGGATGACAGTGAATGTGTTTCCTCTTTTTGGGTCACTCTACCTTGCTATGAGACAGCCAGTAGTAAAAAAAATAAATCACCTCACTATCATCACCATCACTCATAGTAAAACAATGATATCCTCAAACAATGTTGCACACTTGTAACATGGAACAAATACTTGCACAAATGTCATATTGCATCCTTGCAAGCAACAAAGCTGTGATACAAAGGAATTAACAAAGTTGTACTTACAAGCAATTACACTTCAACAGATGTAGCAAAGTATGAGCATGGGAATTTATTGTCATTTTGTGAGTAGTATAATATTAATAGTGGTACATTGAGACATTCTGTATAGTACAGTACTACCTTGTACTCGTAGTTTTTTTAGTAAACTGTGGATGGTAATAATACCCAATCTAATACAATGATTTTACCGAAGAATTAGAGCTAGCCTCCCCTTCCTTGAATCAAACCTGGTTACCTCTCGTTCTCCAGGTGGGGGATAACACTTGCAGGTTCAGTGCTTTAACACCTGGAGTATACCTGCAGAGGGTTTCAGGGGTCAATGCCCCCACGGCCTAGTCTGTAACCAGATAATATACCAACCTTCCAATGAAACTTTTTTGACAGGCATCTGATGCAGCGAAAAGGGTGACTCTGTTGTTCTTCTGTACTTCTGTCTTCCTCCTCTCACCCGGTCTAACCTATGGAAGAATTACATCTGTAAAACTGAGCAGAGGTAAGTTGGAACAGCAGGTGTGATTTCTTTACATACAACAAATGTTATATTTCAGTTTTTGGTTAAGTTTAATTAAAACCTATCGCTGTATGACCCTTATGTGATTATTATGATTATATTAAAACCTATCGCTCACACATGGAGTGTGTCTCCCGTGCACTATCAGGCAAGAATATTTAAATCCCAGATATAGGGATCAAAGTAAATTCTGTATACAGTATATACTTCATGATGTATACCTTTGTATATATACATCATGAGATATATACATGTATACATGAGTCTATACTGTATGCCTTTTAAAGAAAGTGACAGTTTTGTTCACTATACAGATACTCCTTGACTTACAATGGGGTTATGTTTCAAGAAACCCATTGAAAATCGAAAAATATCGCAAGTTGAATATGAATTTTTTTAATACACCAGCCATATCCCCCTGAGGCAGGGTGACCTAAAAAGAAACAAAAATTCTTTTTAAATTTAGTAATTTATACAGGAGAAGGGGTTACAAGCCCCTTGCTTCCAGCATTTTATCGCCTTTTATGACAAGCATGGCCCACGAGGAAGAATTCTGCTAAATAAACAAGTAAATAACTACAGTACAGTCAATGACTATGTAAATAAATAATTACTGTAATTAACTAAATACCAGCATTGAAAAGTAAATAAATGAGTACAAGATACAGATCTGCCACCTTCATGTTGGGTAATTAACTTTAGTTTCATCTCAAAAGTAATTGCTTTTACACCATCTATAAGTCAAAATATTGTAAGCCAAACCATCATAAGTTGAGGAGCGCCTGTACAGTGGTACCTCTCTTACGAGCTTAATTCGTTCAGACAGCTATTCAAGTGCCAATACCGAAGGAATTTGTTCCCATAAGAAATAATGAAAATTAGGTTAATCCATTTCAGACCCCAAAAATACACTTACAAAAGCGCCTACAAAATACACTTACATAATTGTTCGAGTTGGGAGCTGCTCGTAAGTAGAGGTACCACTGTAGTACTTCCAAAATTACTGAGTAAGCCTCTTATGAAGTTTGACTTGAATATGATCAATTTATTAATTCTTCAGTTTATTAATCCTAGAGGATTATTAACCCAGGATAACCCCCCCTCCCCTCTCCTTAAAAAACAAAAAAGTCACTTGGTGTGTGTCATTTTCATTGGGGTGTTTGGTTCTCTCAGGATGCAACCCACAAGAGTCTGCTAACACCCAGGTACCTAAGTACTTGTATAGGTGAACAGGAGCCACAGATATAAAGAAATATACCCAACATTTCTTCTCACCCCAGGATCGAACCTGGGTCCTTTGGTTATGAGCTGAAAGCACTGTGAATGAGCTACAAACCCCAGTAAACAATACACACAATCCAACAATCAAAACTATCGATCCCAGTACGGGTGAACACATGTTTATCTAAGACACCCGCTGTCCATGTTCACCTAGCAGTAAAACATTCATTATAGTACTCTATTGTCATGGGAAGTCATATATTTTAGTACTGTGATGAGAAAACATGCATTATACTGTATTGTGATGGAGAAAACATGCATTATACTGTACTGTGATGGAGAAAACATGCATTATACTGTACAGTGATGGAGAAACATGCATTATACTGTACTGTGATAGAAAACTTGCATTATACTGTACTGTGATGGAGAAAACATGCATTATACTGTACAGTGATGGAGAAAACATGCATTATACTGTACTGTGATGGAGAAAACATGCATTATACTGTACTGTGATGGAGAAAACATGCATTATACTGTACAGTGATGGAGAAACATGCATTATACTGTACTGTGATGAGAAAACTTGCATTATACTGTACTGTGATGGAGAAAACATGCATTATACTGTACTGTGATGGAGAAAACATGCATTATACTGTACTGTGATGAGAAAACATGCATTATACTGTACTGTGATGAAAAAACATGCATTATACTGTACTGTGATGAGAAACATGCATTATACTGTACTGTGATGAGAAAACATGCATTATACTGTACTGTGATGGAGAAACATGCATTATACTGTACAGTGATGGAGAAAACATGCATTATACTGTACTGTGATGGAGAAAACATGCATTATACTGTACTGTGATGGAGAAACATGCATTATACTGTACAGTGATGGAGAAAACATGCATTATACTGTACTGTGATGGAGAAAACATGCATTATACTGTACTGTGATGGAGAAACATGCATTATACTGTACAGTGATGGGGAAAACATGCATTATACTGTACTGTGATGGAGAAAACATGCATTATACTGTACTGTGATGGGGAAAACATGCATTATTCTGTACTGTGATGGAGAAAACATGCATTATACTGTACTGTGATGGGAAAACATGCATTATACTGTACTGTGATGGAGAAAACATGCATTATACTGTACTGTGATGGGAAAACATGCATTATACTGTACTGTGATGGAGAAAACATGCATTATACTGTACTGTGGAGAAAACATGCATTATACTGTACAGTGGAGAAAATGTTCATTATTTTGTACTATGATGGGAAAAACATCATTATACAGTATTGTGATTGGAAATACATTATGGGAAAAAAAATTCATTATACTGTACTGTGATTGGAAAACATCATTATACTGTACTGTGATGGGAAAAACGTCATTATAGTGTACTGTGATGGGAAAAACGTCATTATAGTGTACTGTGATGGGAAAAACGTCATTATAGTGTACTGTGATGGGAAAAACGTCATTATAGTGTACTGTGATGGGAAAAACGTCATTATAGTGTACTGTGATGGGAAAAACGTCATTATAGTGTACTGTGATGGGAAAAACGTCATTATATTTTGTACTGTGATGGGAAAAACGTCATTATAGTGTACTGTGATGGGAAAAACGTCATTATACTGTACTGTGATGGGAAAAACCTCATTATAGTGTACTGTAATGGGAAAAACCTCATTATAGTGTACTGTGATGGGAAAAACGTCATTATAGTGTACTGTGATGGGAAAAACGTCATTATAGTGTATTGTGATGGGAAAAACGTCATTATAGTGTACTGTGATGGGAAAAACGTCATTATAGTGGGAAAGAGTGAGTGACTGACCTGACTCCTCCTTGAGCATGCCGACTCTCAGACACTTGTGGAAGCGGCAGGCTTGACACGCCTTCCTTCTCCTCTTGTTAATCTCGCAGTCATTACGGCAGGACAGGTGTACTCTATGTTGCCCTGCTGACACAGTAGCTCACTCAGTATACACAGCTCCATTATAAATGTTCTCATACAAGGTCAAGATTCACATATGATAGGGTAAGGATCACAGTGGAAATAAGTCACTTTGATTTTCTTGTGTTATCCTAGTGGGTGATTTACACACGTTACTGTGTATGATAATTTGTGTAACTGTATTTATGTGTACTTAAATAAACTTAAGGAAAGTCCTAAGTGATGGTCACTCTGCCTCATCCAGAGTCAGAAACCGGACTTCATTCAAACCCGTTGAATATTTACAGTGGAAAAAAAGAGAAGTGACTGGTTCCTCGGCCTTCCATGTGTAAGTTTATTTAGGTACAGGTACACATAAGTACAGTTATCATATCTAGTAACATGTCACAATAAGATGAGGACAGACATGGCAGGGTGACGGGAAGTTTTTCTCACCGATGGTGAGGCTCACAGCAACATGGCATACCACGAGGTCGGCACACAAGTCCTGTTACCGGCCTATCATTCAACAACTCAACCTCTTCTCCTTCCCCCTTCTTCCTCCTTCCCCCTTCTTCCTCCTTCCCCCTTCTTCCTCCTTCCCCCTTCCCCCTTCCTCCTCCTCCTTCTTCTTCTTCTTCAGGTTGATATCAGTTTACTTAGAGATTTATTCTCCCGACGACTGCACAACTTGTAGTGATAAGATAAGTGTTATCACTCTTGCCGTGTTCTGTGATTTTGTTATCACTGTTACTAGCTTGCTGGAATCATTATTTCAAGTGTTTCTCTCCACTCTGCTCATCTGTATAGCCCATATCGGTTTAGCGCTTCTTTTCGAATGCAGTAATTGCTTTCACCGATATTTTGTATTAACTAATATATTTGTGTTTGCATATAGCCCACTTTTTTGGTTTATATGAACTGGATGAGCACTTTTAAGATTGTTTTATATGCAGTGGAAAGATCTCACCTCCCAAAATATTAACAGTGTTGTAGGAGACTTAATGGGTGAGAAGTTACTGAGTTCTCCCAGTGATGACTCAAATTGGACTAGAAAATACTGCACAGTTTCTGGAAATGTCAGCCAAATGCAACTTTCATTTATGGTAGTTGTGGGCTGTTAGTGTGTCCTAGGCTTAATCTGGTCATAGCTGTAACTGTTGCTCTAGTAAAGAATAAAGGTACAATACCATGACTGGAACAAATAACCAGATCTTAGTTTAATTCTCCCGTGTGCGGGTTATTAATGTATTGTTCCAGACTCGTGTCCATCTTGCTTCCAGTCCTTCATGGTTCCATATTTCTGAGACTCACTGGTGTTTACATTTTTCAACTCGTGAAATCTCCAGTGGTTTTTAACCTTCAGCATCTACATGTTTCTTAGTATAGTTCTTATTCCTGTAATAATCCCTCTCCAGTTTAGGACTGTTCTGAAGCCTGGCTGTTGGGGTCATAATCCAGAGCCATTAATAGATAACGTCTCACATTCCTTCTTGCTTTTCTTACTAGTGTTACCCCTATTAAAATACTGAACTTGTTTTATCCACGTTCAAATTAAATTATGAGCCATACCAATAAGTTACAGTAGATATACATTCCACTTGACTGCGTTTTTTTATACAGATACAGAGTGTTTCAAAGATGGACCCAATTTCAAAGCAATACTGCACTGAAATTGGGTCTATCTTTAAAACACCCTGAATAATTTTAGACAAATGTTGGCTTAGAAGAAGGCCACTAATTATGCAATGCATTTCGGACAAGCTAATCGTAAGACTCTGTGATCAGTTGGTAGCACACTCGGCTCTCACACTGAGTGTCCATGGTTCGTAGGTACCTGGGTGTTAGCAGACTGGTGTGGGTGGCATCCTGTGGACAAAATTAGCCTAAGTTGTCCGAAATGCTCTGCATAACCAGAGGCTTTCTGTGTAGTATGTCATTAATGTCAGCTATGGTCTGTATACATTGTATCATGTACTTGTAGAAATAATTATTATTATTATTATGCTAGTTTGCCTGTCATTACTTATACCATTTGTGTGGCGCCAGACAGATGCAAATAGTGCTTCTTATTCTGTTTCAGGCCTCGAGGCTTGCTGGGTGTGGGAATTTCTCTTAACTATGAGTGAATATTTAGTTTCAAAAGGGTCGACTGGGAGTTGGAAAGTTTAGATATATGTACAAGGAGAAGCATTGGGGAAAGAAGAGTGGAAGAGGCTTTGTATGCACGTATGAAGAGGCGGCTTTAGGGTCATGGGTGAATGTAAGAGTGAGGATGAATGTGTGGAGGACGGGTTTCATGGATGTTGAGTGGAATGAGGTATGTAAGATAGACGGAGGCAGGTGAAAACAACGCGAGGGTTGGGGCAGTCACTAATGGTGACCGGTGAGACTGAAGGATGCGGGTGATAACGTGGACAATGATGAGGTAGTGATTGATAGGGATGGCGCCCCAAAAGAAGAAAAGGGATTGATAGGAATGAGGACTAGTGATGCCGAGGTGATGTTGGAAGTCCGGGAAAGGGAAAAGCAGTCTCAAGAGGAGGAGAATGGGGAAGGGGAAAATATGTTGTAGAAAACAGTTTGCTTATGACCGTCTGTGGGAGTAGATGGAACATATAGGGAAAATAATAGGGCAGGGATAGGGGGGGGAGATTCGTCTGAAAAAACTTGCATTTGTGGATACAGTGGTGCCTATGCTAACCTTCCTTGGTGTGAAATATACCTAGTTGGATGAATCTTATTGACTAGCGGGCCCCATTGGCTTCCCGGACGGTCTGGATTTTTTGAGACGACCGCGGGTTCGAACCCCCCCCGTGGTATGGTTTCATCTTTCTCCAAGCGCGTATACATTTGTTTTGATGGATAATAATTTGGGTTCTCTCTCTCACTCTCATTCACCATCCTGTTGTGTCGTCATTCGTGTTGTCTCTTGATTGCCCTTCTCTCATGGTCGCTCTTATATCAACTACCCTCTCTTCTATAGTGCTGGTGTGCATATAGCACCCCACATTTCTATGACCCCTTCTTTAATCCCTTTCCCTCGCCTCCTTCACTTTCTATATATGACTTCTCAGCCCCCTTCTCCTGCAGCGTTCTTATCTCTTCTCACTAATCTAGTGTTACGATTCCCTCCTTTTTTTCCCCTTCTATCTATCTTATCCTCCACTTCTACCAACAACTTGCTCATTTGTCTTCACCATTTATCACTGGCGATCCTGATTGATGTGCTCAGTTGAGTGTTTTCGTGTGGTCATGCTCTAGCTGTGCCTTGTATAACATGGTTCACCCTAGTTTAAGAACCGTGGCACAGTGCAGTCATTTCTCACTCACCCGTATGCCCGCATACCTGGGGGGGGGAATTCGGGGTCAGTCCCCGGGGGCCCCGATCCATGACCAGGCCTCGTGGTGGATCAGGACCAATCAACCGACGTACGAACCACAGCCGGGCTGGTCAGGTACTGACTTTAGGTCCCTGCCCAACGCCTTCTTGAAGACAGCCATCCTGACTATTACTCTTTTGCATTTTACGATTTTACCATTACAATCCCCAAACAACTTGTTCGAATATTCTCTATCTAATTGTGTTATTTATTAAATATTTTCCCCTAACATCCCTGTGACTCATCTGAGTTTTTATCTTCCAGGCGTGACCCCCTTGTTTCTGTTTCCAGTCTCTCAATCTGTCCTTATTCACCCTATCAGTTCCTCTCAGTATTTTGCAAGTTATCATATCCCCTAGTCCTCCTGTCCTCCAGTGATTTCCCCAGGTTCTATAACTTCTCTTATAGGATATAACCCTTAGCTCCTGGACTTAACTTTTGCAAACTGCATTTTCTCTTAATTTATTGACATTCTTGACCAGGTGTGGGCTACATACTGGTGGCTGCATACTCCAGTATGAGCCTGACGTACATGGTATAGTGTCACAGAAAGATTCCTTAGCTGTCTAAAAGCTTGTTTAGATTTGGCAGATGCGCATATGCTGCAGCAGTTATTTGGTTGATGTGAGCCTCAGGTGATACGCTCAATACAATACTTACCCCAAGGAGTTTCCTTGAGGGAGGTTTTTCAGCCCTTGCCTGAGCCTGTACTCCGTTTGCGGTCTTTGCCCTTTCCTCCCAAAATTCATAACTTTGTACTTGCTGAGGTTAAACTCCAGTATCCATTTGTTAGACCCAGAGCTGGGATTCCCTGTAGTTATTGGTTGTTTAGCTGTCAAAGGTGCTTGTCTGTAGAACCCTTTGGGCCCGTTGTGCATAGTGTGTGTGTGTGTGTGTGTGTGTGTGTGTATGTGTACACACCCATTTGTGGTTGTAGGGGTTGAGTCTTAGCTCTTGGCGCCTCTTCTCTAGTCGCCACTAGGTCCACTCCCCTGCGGCAAAAGCCTTATCGTACCTCTTCAAAACTATGTATGGATCCTACCTCCACTACTTCACTCTCCAGCTTGTGTGTATGTATTCTGAAGAAGTCTTGACAGACAGATTCAAACAGAGGTTTGTTTATATACATAATATTAGCAGTCGTCCCAGCTGGGAAGCCAGCTGAAGCCAACTGGTGTGCTCACCTGGATGGTTCTTTTGGAAAACTTTAAAGCTTCACAGGAAGCTACACCATAGTGGAACCGGGCGATATCACCACACACCAGACTTGATCTCTTGGGCCCGTCATCCTCCCGTAGACTCTGTGGGGGGAGGTGCTGTCACTCTACCAAAAAACCCCATCTAGCTCCTTCATAACTACCATTCTAACTACTGCTCAAAAACATTGAAAAATGGGTTGCCAAAGCTTTACACAATCGTCACTCACGAAATCAAAATCATAATTCACAACTGCAGACAAATCACGGAACGGGTGGGATTTACCATCGTTCAAATCCTCCCGTTCCGTGACTTTTTCACACAATTGTTCAGGATAATTCAACAGGCCAAAGCAAAATTAAAACTGGGAAAGAAGTGGAAGGGTCTTGGCACGAGTAGATTTTCCCAAGGCGTCAGGATATATTCTCCCCAAAGATTTTCCCTCCACCGGTGAGACTCACCTCTGAGGGTGTGTGGGCGGTCACTGGCCATAGGTGGTAGAGGAACAGAACTGACGGTCTGGACGGAGTGGTGAGTCCGTGAAGCTTCATGTGGTGAAGGTTGAGCCTCGTCCCACACTCGCTGTAGCCCAAAGCTGAAACATAAATAAAGGCATCTTGCCTCAAAACAAATGCACATTATGCCCTGTACTGGAGCATTTTGTCCAATCCTGGGCATTTGTCCCATCTGAGCCATTTCGCCCCCACCCTGGACCATTTTCCTAATTCTGGGCCATTTGCTTTGCCCTGGACCATTTGCACAGTCCTGGACTATTTCCCCCCCGTCCTGGACTATTTCCCCGTCTGGACTTTTTTTCACCCCCCCTGGACTATTTCCTCCGTCTGGACTATTTCACCCGTCTGGACTATTTCACCCCGCCCTGGACTATTTCCCCGTCCTGGACTATTTCCCCCCGTCCTGGACTATTTCGTCCCTCCTGGACCATCTCTTTCCCATTTTTGGACCTAGGGTTTAGCGCTTCTTTTATTATAATAATGTCCATGTTGGAGCAGATATACAGTGTGTATACACAAGTCACAAATATAATCTTCCTATGTATATGCCCTTCAAATAATGACGTGTCTTATTCGTCGGGAAAACAAGTGCTTTGTGACTCAGCTCTCTTCCCGACCGCTAATTGTTAGACACGAGAATCATATTAAAGAAAATCTTGCATCAGAGTATATAAATTTTCTTAGTACAGTCACTAAAAAAAAGAAAGAGCATGTCGTTGGGTAAACTCCCATAAATTTCATTAACTAAATATGTAAATATGTTGAGAAAGGAAGCAAGGCTATAATTATGTCAACTCTAACTGAACATTAATATGTCTGGACGAAAACGAAAAAGTGAAGTTAGTTTAAATATGGTGAATCTGAGAGGGCTCACACGCATATAAGCCGTTGTACCCCTTAAAAAACTTAGAATAGACCCCTGGCTTTTAAATCCAACACAGAAAAAGCTCGTAGCCCTTAAATCCAATTCAGAATAAGTTGTCATTGCTTTTAAAAAATCTAACAGAATAGCTGTAATAGCCCTTAAATCAAACACAGGTTAAGACTATATAGTAGCCCAAATCAACACAAAATGCCATCATAGCCCTTAAATCCAACTCAAAAAGCCACAGCCCACACCCTTAAAGGGGGTTTTCCCCGACGCTGGTGAGGGGCTCTTGATCTAGGGAATTGTATCTGTGCTCCAGTTCCCTGAATATCTTACAACACCCCGACTAGCTGTATAATCCCTACGGGTTTGGCCTCCCCACAATAATACAGCCCCTTAAATCAACACAGAATAAGTCACAGTAGCCTTTAACCCAACACCGCAGGCCGTCGTAGCCCATAAATCCACTACACAACAAGTAGTCACAGGCCTTAAAAACCAACAACACGGTAACAAGCAGCTATCTTAAGATAGAGTGCCATTGATTCTTCATTAAATGTAATGTAAAGGAACTTGGGAAGGCCAGTGGATGCCTGACCAGTGGACAGGGCATCAAGGAACCATGACCAGTGGCAGGAGACCTGTGCTTGAAACATCAAAAATGTCGAACTTCAGCTCAAATATCTTCTCAAGCTTTGCAGGTAAGTAATTAAGTTTGTTTAGGACAGGTACACATAAGTACAATTATCATGCACAGTGTAAATTACCCAGGATTGCCCAAAACAAAGCCAGTGACTTATTTCCATTGTGGTCTTTTTATTTCCATTGTGGTCTTTGTATTTCCATTGTGGTCTTTGTATTTCCATTGTGGTCTTTGTATTTCCATTGTGGTCTTTGTATTTCCATTGTGGTCTTTGTATTTCCATTGTGGTCTTTGTATTTCCATTGTGGTCTTTGTATTTCCATTGTGGTCTTTATTTCCAATTGTGGTCTTTGTATTCCATTGTGGTCTTTGTATTTCCATTGGGGACCTTGGAATTTTTTCAGTGTACACTTGGAAAATCCTAGAGGACTAATGCCAAATCTTCACACGAAAATCCTCCTTACGAAATCAAAAACTTGGCAGGAGATGCAACATTCCCCAAAAGAAAAACAGGAACCCACAGTACACTGAGACACAACACAATAAGTGTCAGGGGGCAAGACTGTTCCCGCTGCCCCACTTCATATGGGGTATTACCAATAGACCCCGGTTGTCTTCAAGAAGGCACTGGACAGACACCTACACTCGGGACCTGACCAGCCGGGCTGTGGTTCGTACGTCGGTTTATGTGCGGCCAACAGTAACAGCCTGATTGATCAGGCCCTGATCCCCCCCCAGGCCTGGTCATGTACGGGCCACGGGGCGTTGTCCCCTGAAACCCCCCCGGTTCTCCCGGTACATTTTATTAGGTCAAAAATTTGCACATGTTTTTGGGCGGGATTTTTTGACTAGTGTGGGGTGTGAGAGGTACTGAAAGAACATGGGATGTATCTGTTATAACACTAGTGAATAATTCATAATGGTGAAGGACTTTTGATGCGGGGGAAATTTGGGAAATGCTCCTCTGAACAAAAATCATTACCTCTCATTCCCCAGTTGCTGTAACCCTACGAGTTAACAGCTTCCTCGTAACTACATATTATTATTAAAAATATTTCTCTATGTACGTTCTGAGAGTATAATTCAGTTTTAATGTATTAACGTATTCTTGTCTGGTGGTGCCCAGTGCCGTGCAGCCTTTTAAAGACCTCCGTGCAGAGATAGTCTTCAAACCCCATTAATCAACCCAACCCCAAACTGCTATTTTTAGACTTTAAATCTTGTTTAAACGACCCTTGCCAAGACCCAAGATAGATTGCTCTTGAATATTGTATCTTGAGTAGTGTGTTGCTACACTGTTCTATATGATAGTTACACAGTGGGAACACCAACAGTGTGTTGCTACACTGTTCTATATGATAGTTACACAGTGAACACCAGCAATGTGTTGCTACACTATTCTATATGATAGTTACATAGTGGGAACACCAGCAGTGTGTTGCTACACTGTTCTATATGATAGTTACACAGTGGGAACACCAGCAATGTTGCTACACTATTCTATGATAGTTACATAGTAGGAACACCAGCAGTGTGTTGCTACACTGTTCTATATGATAGTTACACACAGTGGGAACGCACCAGCAGTGTGTTGCTACACTATTCGTATATGATGGTGCATAGTGGGAACACCAGCTTGGTGTGTTGCTACACTGTTCTATATAAATGGTGCACAGTGGGAACACCAGCAGTGTGTTGCTACACTGTTCTATATGATAGTTACACAGTGGGAACACCAGCAGTGTGTTGCTACACTATTCTATATGATAGTTACACAGTGGGAACACCAGCAGTGTGTTGCTACACTGTTCTGTATGATAGTTACATAGTGGGAACACCAGCAGTGTGTTGCTACACTATTCTATATGATAGTTACAGTGGGAACACCAGCAGTGTGTTGCTACACTATTCTATGATAGTTACAGTGGGAACACCAGCAGTGTGTTGCTACACTATTCTATATGATAGTTACACAGTGGGAACACCAGCAATGTGTTGCTACACTATTCTATATGATAGTTACACGAGTGGGAACACCAGCAGTGTGTTGCTACACTGTTCTATATGATAGTTACACAGTGGGAACACCAGCAGTGTGTTGCTACACTGTTCTATATGATAGTTACATAGTGGGAACACCAGCAGTGTGTTGCTACACTATTCTATATGATAGTTACACAGTGGGAACACCAGCAGTGTGTTGCTACACTATTATATGGTAGTTACACAGTGGGAACACCAGCAGTGTGTTGCTACACTATTCTATATGATAGTTACACAGTGGAACACCAGCAATGTGTTTGCTACTATTCTATATGATAGTTACACAGTGGGAACACCAGCAGTGTGTTGCTACACTGTTCTATATGATAGTTACATAGTGGGAACACCAGCAGGTGTGTTGCTACGCTATTCTATGATAGTTACACAGTGTGAACACCAGCAGTGTGTTGCTACACTCTTCTATATGATAGTTACACAGTGGGAACACCAGCAGTGTGTTGCTACACTGTTCTATATGATAATAGTTACACAGTGGGAACACCAGCAATGTTGCTACACTGTTCTATATGATAGTTACATAGTGGGAACACCAGCAGTGTGTTGCTACACTATTCTATATATTAGTTACACAGTGGGAACACCAGCAGTGTGTTGCTACACTGTTCTATATGATAATAGTTACATAGTGGGAACACCAGCAGTGTGTTGCTACACTGTTCTATATGATAGTTACATAGTGGGAACACCAGCAGTGTGTTGCTACACTATTCTATATGATGATTACACAGTGGGAACACCAGCAGTGTGTTGCTACACTATTCTATGATAATTACATAGTGGGAACACCAGCAGTGTGTTGCTACACTGTTCTATATGATAGTTACATAGTGGGAACACCAGCAGTGTGTTGCTACGCTATTCTATGATAGTTACACAGTAGGAACACCATGGTGTTGCTACACTATTCTGTATGATAGTTACATAGTAGAACACCAGCAATTGTGTTGCTACACTATTCTATAGGATAGTTACACAGTGGGAACACCAGCAGTGTGTTGCTACACTATTCTGTATGATAGTTACACAGTGGGAACACCAGCAGTGTGTTGCTACACTATTCTATATGATAGTTACACAGTGGGAACCACCAGCAGTGTGTTGCTACACTGTTCTATATGATAGTTACACAATTAGGAACACCAGCAGTGTGTTGCTACACTATTCTATATGATAGTTACACAGTGGGAACTTTCCAGCAGTGTGTTGCTACACTGTTCTATATGATGATTTACACAGTGGGAACACCAGCAGTGTGTTGCTACACTATTCTATATAATGTTTACACAGTGGGAATACCAGCAGTGTGTTGCTACACTGTTCTATATGATAGTTACACAGTGGGAACACCAGCAGTGTGTTGTGCACTATTCTATATGATAGTTACACAGTGGGAACAAATAGTATTTCACTGTTATAAGCCAGTACCAAGATGGGGTTAGTTATATGTAGTGGGTGAGGTAGTAGTGGGGGGGGGTAGTGTGTGGGGGCAGGGGGGGGGGCAGTGGGGGGGGGCAGGGGTAGAGATGTATGAGAGAGGGGGGCAGTGAAGAGGTTGGCAAGACTGTTGCTACTATTATTACACACACACACACACACACACAAAAAAAAATCTTTGGGAAACAAAAAAAAAATACTTGTACATTACCTACACAGTGTTTTAATTGATGCGTAAACAAAAAGAGAGGGGGGCAAAATAAATGCCTAAGATGGCACTGATATATATATATATATATATATATATATATATATATATATATATATATATATAAAAAATTATTTTTTTTGTGTTTTTTTGGGGGAAGCATTGAGGAAAAGGGGGGTGTTTAATTAGTGGTGACTTTTGTGGTTTTTGGGGAAGGGGAACAATTGCATGTTCACGTCTTGTAAGTTATTACTGCCCAACAAGGGGTTCTTGTGTACGGTGTACATATGTCCATTTTTTTTTTTTACGTGGATTTTGCGGACTTGGCATAGTCGGGATCATTTGTTTTTAACCCCAGAACATATCCGTGTTCTATTACTGTTTTATTAAAGACGTATTGCACTGTTTTGGTATAGCGTGCGCGTGCAAAAAAGGGGGCCGGGCCCCCTTTGATTCGACCCCTGAAACCCCCCGTGGTACAGAGTACAGTCTAGGGGGGCCAAAGCCCCCCCAAAACCCTTTTTTTTGGGGAAAAGGATCTTGGGGTGAGTATAATACCGAGCACATCCCCCGAAGCCCACATCCCCCCGATAACTGCTGCAGCATACGGGCGCCTAGCAAACCTAAGAACAGCATTCCAACATCTTAATAAAGAATCGTTCGGGGCCCGGGGCCCCCTTTTTATGTCGGGCCCCAAAATGGAGTATCAGCACCATTTTGGGAAACCCCCCCCCTGGTCAAGCACGTAAAAAAATTAGACAACGTTCATAGGTTTTCAACAAGACTAGTCCCGGAGCTAAGTGGCATGTCCTACGGGGAAAAGGGTTTAAGGGGGCATCAACCTGATGACACTGGAGGACAGGGGGGGAAGGGGGGGTATGATAGCGACATACAAAATACTGAGAGGAATCGACGAGGGGGACAGAGACAGGATTTTTCCCGAGATGGGACACAGCAACAAGGGGGGACAACTGGAAGTTGAAGACTCAGATGAGGCACAGGGATATTAGGAAGTATTTCTTCAGCCATAGAGTTGTCAGGAAGTGGAATAGTCTGTAAAGTATGTATTGGAGGCACCCCCCCATACATGCTCATATAGGGAGGGGAGTGGCCCTAGTAGCGACCAGCGAAGAGCCGGGGCCAGGAGCTGGGAACCCCCCCCAGCAACCACAAATAGGTTAGTACACACACACACCCCCTCAAACTCACATACATAAAATTTTTTCCCCTAGTGTGTGAAGAACCACAACTGTAGATCTATTTTGGGGCCCCTGGCACCATCCGGGCCCCCCCGCCAGTCTTATAGGATGGCAGGAAGGACAGGGGGGGGGGGAAAGGCAGGGCAAACAGGATAAGGCAGGGCAGAAAATTTGGAAGGAAGGACAGAAAAGGATGGAAGGCAGGGCAGATAATAATGGAAGGAAGGACAGACAAGTCATCTCCCCCCCCCCGGGATGCCACCTGCCCCCCCCTCACTAGTATAAACAACAACAGCTGGTACGTCTCCCAAAAGCCAAATATATCACTGCATATTCCTCTGCTTTTTCCCCTGCCACTGACTGTTCTTCTGAGGTGACAGCTTTTTGTGTAAACACCTGTTGTCCCCCCCGTTTATCCTGTTCCTATATAATGTTAGAGAGTAAAAAGGGGGCTTGAAATGTTGCTACTTGCCCAGGTGGTTGTGTTGGATCGGATCTTTCTTGTGATCTTAGAGCCGTCTTCAGATGCTCTCGAGGATCTCAGGGGGTTTTCCAAAAATCCCTGGGAATCCGGAAAAGGGGGGGACCGCTGTACACGGTACACCACCACGGTATACGGTAACCCCAGTACATGGGAAACCCCGGGAAAGGTCGCCCACCATGGTACATCATGTCGAGGTCATGTACTTCAGATGTCGGTGGACAGGTGTTATCCCGGGTAATACAGGTGTTGAGGTGTAACAGTGTTAAACAGGTGTTAGAGGTGTATAAGATGTTAGTGATGTTAGGTATAGTCTGATCCAATGCAGTGCCTTCCTGCCTGGTCCTCCCGCTTTTTCACTAATTTTTTTGGGGACTGTGTCAAAAAAATCCTTACAGTTCAAGAAAACACAGTCTACCCACCTCTCTCTTGCCGTACTGCTGTTACCTTGTCATAAAACTCCAGTAGGTTTTTTGACACAGGATATCCCCCTTTCCCCCCAAACCCTGCCAGTTGCCGTGAATAAGCTCATTCCTTTCTAGGTGCTCCACCACTCTTCTGCT
The DNA here is from genome assembly GCA_009830355.1 of Cherax destructor. Lineage (NCBI taxonomy): Eukaryota > Metazoa > Arthropoda > Malacostraca > Decapoda > Parastacidae > Cherax > Cherax destructor. The sequence continues at coordinate 474,740 of WNWK01000355.1, forward strand.
AATTTTCTCCACGACTTTGTATATTATACATGTCAGTGCCCTCTTGTAGTTTAATGCTTCGTGTCTGTCTCCTTTTTTAAAAATTGGGGCCCCACATTTACTGCCTTCCATACCTCAGGTAGTTGCCCTTTTTTGATACATGTGTTGAAGATTGTTGTTAAAACAAAATTGCCTCTGCTCCCTCCCTCAGGACCCATGGAGAGATGTTACCCGGGCCCCCCTCCCCTTTTGGGGGGATCTATTTTCCCCTTTGTAGCCTCCTGTGGGGCGTGAGGAACATTTTAGTGTCACAATTTGAGGATCAGATGTCTGGACTGTCCCCGTATCAGCCGATGAACTGATGTGATGTAGCATCACTGTTGGCTCTACTGTGTGTGTGTGTGTGTGTGTGTGTTTTTCCGGTGCCGCTGATAACCCCAAAAATGCGCTTCTGTGCCAATTCGAGACTGCTTTTGGTTATCTTTGACACCCCCCGGCGGCACCATATAGCCTGGCACTCCCCCGGCCTCCCATACTCTCACGGTAGTAGACTCACTGACACTAAATTGTCGCCAACACTTAAAAATCTGGCCCCCTCCTCAATGATCCGCCCCCCTGGCACTCTAGGACTCTAGCACTTTGGCACTCTGGCACTCTAGCACTTTGGCACTTTAATTTTGGGGTATCATTGCCCCAAAATTTCCCCCACACTGGCACTTTGCCACTGTTTTTAATGCTACCCCGGGCTCTCAGATTGCTATAGTTATCGTGGTGGCACCCCGTTTTTAACGCCCAGTCGTATCTCACTGGGTATAGAGACTCTTAAAAAAAAAAAAAACATTCACCGTCATTCGCTCAGTCACTTTCTTGCCAGAAGTGTGCTCACATGACAGTTCAGATGGGTGTTTAAACGGGACCCCCGCCCGTTCTTCGGGTACGGCATGTCTGCCCACCTCAACGACTCTATCCTACTAACGGGTTTCCCCCCTGGTTCCTTCATAAATTTACCTTGCTCACACTCCAACAGCGTCAAGTCATAAAAGCCACTTGTCCCCCTCCTCCCATTTGACACACACAAAGCGTGTTGGTGTTTAAGCCCCTGTCCTCTAAACCTCCCTTACCCCCCCTAACATTTCCTAGGACACCCCCCCCCCTTTTTCCCTTTTCCCCCCCCGATTTTTATCCCCCCCCTTTTCATTGTATTCTGCTCCATGGTCTCTAAATGTCTTTACCACCTCAACATCTCAGCCCTCTGATTTATACTTCTGGTGACCCCACATCATCTTTTCCCCCCCAAATTTTTAAAAATTTCCTGCATAATATTCACACCACACATTGGCCTAAAACACGACACCCCCAAAAGTCCCCCTCCTCCTCGCTGAAATTTTTTAAAAAGCCCTGCCTCCCCCCATACAATAGTGTTGATACCACTGTACTCTAGTACATTCCTCTTTTTGTCTTCATGGATGACGTTCGTTGTGTGGACTAATCCCTTTCCCATGCCCCCCCACCTCTATCACTAAAAGGGTTTAACAATCTTTCATAGACACATCTGCTGACAACTCCACTACCAGATATGTCAACACCTTCCTCCCTCCCTCCAATATGATATTCACTCTTTCATTGTCTTTACTCTCATCACCTTCCTCTTCCCTATATTCACTTTTAATTTCCTTCTCACCCCCCATTCCTCTTATACATCCTCCCCCATTCCTCTTATACATCCTCCCATTCCTCTTATACATCCTCCCCCATTCCTTTTAACTCCTCCCATTCCTCTTAAAATCCTCCCCCATTCCTCTTATACATCCTCCCACTTTCCCCCCACACATCCTCCCCCTTTCCCCCTTTCATCCCCCCCATTCCTCTTATACATCCCCCCCTTCCTCTTACAAAATCCTCCCCTTTCCCCCTTATACATCCCCCCCTTCCTCTTCATCCTCCCATTCCTCACACATCCTCCCACATTCCTCTTATACTCCTCCCCCATTCCTCTTATCATCCTCCCACATTCCTCCACAAACATTTGCCCTTCTCTTCACAATCTCAGACAACAACAATGTCATCACAAGTGTGTGAGTTGAACATATCTACCTGGACTTCCTACTCATTTCTTCAAAATTGGAAGCACCTCATGTTCTTGATTGCAACATAAAAGGCCTAGAGCTATAAATTCCCAACTCCCTCCGTGGTTGTTTTGCATATTGTACCCTTGTTCGCTTTTGGCAAATATATATATATATATATATATATATATATATATATATATATTTATATATATATATATATATATATATATATATATCTTTCAACACGTCGGCCGTTTCACCCAGGCGGGGTGGCTACCGGGCAGGGTGGCACCAGGCAGGGTGGCTACCGAGGCAGGATGGCTACCGAGGCAGGGTGGCTACCGAGGCAGGGTGGCTACCGGGGCAGGGTGGCCCCGGGCATGGTGGCTACCGGGCAGGGTGGCCACCGGGCGGGGTGGCCACCGGGGGGGGCACCGGGCAGGGTGGCCACCGGGAAAAGGGGGTTTTTACCGAGGCAGGGTGGCTACCGAGGCGGGTGGCCACCGGGAGGGGGGGTACCGAGGCGGGTGGCCACCGGGCAGGGTGGCTACCGAGGGGGGGGTGGCTACCGAGGCAGGGTGGCCACCGAGGCAGGGTGGCTACCGGGCAGGGTGGCCACCGAGGGGGGGTGGCTCGGGGGGGGGGTTGGCCACCGGGCAGGGGGGCCCCCCAAGGCAGGGGGGCCCCAAAAAGGGAAAAAAAAAGTTTCTCCTTTTACATTTAGTAATATATACAGGAAAGGGGGGTTACTCCCCCTTGCTCCCACATTTAGTCGCTTCTTACGACACACGGGCACGGGGGGAAGAATTCTGTTCCACTTCCCCATGGAGATAAGAGGAAATAAGAACTAGTAAAAAAAAGAAAACCCAGAGGGGGTGTGTTTTATATGCTTGTACATGTTTTGGGGGTGACCTAAGTGTAAGTAGAAGTAACCCAAAACGTACCTGAAACCTTGCATGTTTATGAGACAGAAAAAAAACCCCAACAATTCTACCATCATGAAAAAAAATTCAAAAGAGAGAGAGAGAGAGAGGGGGGGAGTGGGGGGGCTTAAAAAGGAAAACAAGTCCTCCCTCCCCCCCTTTCCCCCCCCCTCCCCATCCCCTACCCTTTACAAAATTTTTTTTTTCCCCAAAATTAAATTTTGGGTGTGTGTGTGTGTGTGTGTGTGTGTGTGTGTGTGTGTGTGTGTGTGTGTGTTTTTTTTTTTTGTACTCCTTAGCTATGTTTTGGGGGTTTGGGACTGGCTCCTTCCACCCTATCTACAGGGGGCCCCCCCCCCCTTTTGGGGTTGCTGGCCCCCGGGGGCCCCAGCCTCTTCTTGAAGCTTTTTTATATGTCACCTCCAGCACCTCTTACACCCCGGCACTCTTACACCCTGGCCTCTGGCTCCCCCTTTTCCGAAACTCAGAGGCTGGCTTTATCGTCTCATCCCGGTATTTTATATAACGTGATCATGTCTCCCTGGTCCTCCTCTAGTTTTTTTTTAAACTTTTTTTTAATTCTCTCCTTTATTTCTTTCCCCCCCCCCGGGCCCCCCTTGTTGCATATCTCTGGATATTCTTTAGTTTATTTATATTTTTTGGTCAGGTGTGGCTCCATGTGGGCTCCCTTACTCCATGATGGACGTAACGTACGTTCTTGATAATGTCGTTGATGTGGCATGATTCAGGCTCCTGTGATCGGTTCCTAGGTTATTTTTTTTTTGGGTTTTGCTGTAGCATTGATGTTTTTTCTTTTGGGATATGCTTGGTGAAAATGTTTCCCCCAGACCTGTCCTTGCATGGTGTGTGTTTTCTGGTCTCTCTTATTTTTTTTTCTACTTCCCCCTGGGTTACCCAGGTGGGCCTCCCCCTGGGTTCCCCAGGTGGAGCCTCCCCTGGGTTCCCCGGGTGGAGCCCCCCCCTTTCCCTGGGTCCCCCCCAGGTGGAGCCTTTCATCAAAAATTTGGGACGTACGTGATAATCAAAAAAGCTTGTTTCAATTTACCACCGGGGGGTTTTGAACACGCCCGAAACACGGAGGTACAAACATTTTTCCCCCTTAAAGGGCCCCCTCCGCCCTCCCCCCCCCCCCTGTAGTACTTTTACTCGTCCCAAAAAAACCGGTACTGATTCACCGTCCCCCCGTGAATTACTGACCTTTTACGTGACTCATGCCCCCCTACGACGTCACGAGCTTTTTGGGCCCCCCCGGGGCACTGGGCACCCATTTCCCAAGGCAGGGTATGGAGACAGCCCCAAAGGCCCAGCCCGGGGCACTCTCCTTATTTTACCACTAATTATAAGTTGCCATCCACCCTTTTTGTGTGTTTATTCCCAAACCCCTCAATCAACCCCACACAACACCCCTACACACACTCTCCTCCTCCCTAACAATTACCACCTGTCTTCCCCCCGAATCTCTTCTTCTTCTACCTGGCCCCCTTCTCTCCCTCCTGTCTTCTCTCCCTTTCTTCTCTACCCCCTTTCCCCAAACCCACACATCCATTTTGCAACTGCCTGTGCAGCCCCAAGACCAAAAAACCCGGTTCTCCTGCATCTATCTGTATTTACACCTCACCTTGCCAGCAGCAGCGGCACCAGGTGAGCCTGGAATGGCCGGGCCCCGGGAATAAAGACTCTGGGAACTCATCACAGGTATATTTTGAACCAATGTTAGTGCGGAAAAGACACTTTGTTTTACACTTCAGATAATTTACTAGAAGACAATGTTTCAGCACCAGTGGGGGGGGGCGAAACTTTCCTCTATTAAATATCCTAACTGTACGTTTTTTTTTTCACATCTTGTAAAAAAAATAAGAATTTCCAATAATAAAAATTTTTATTTCTCCCGGTACTGGTAAAAAATTTTATACAGACCATAGCTGACATCAATGACATACTACTATATGAAAGCCCCTTGTTATGCGGGACTTTTCCCCGCAACGGTCAATTTTGTCCCCAGGATCCCCCCCACACCAGTCCAAAACCCCCAGGTCCTATTTTACTGCTAGGTGAACATGGACGCAGGTGTCTTAAAAACCGTCCAAATGTTTCCAGCCGTACAGGGATCGAACCACGGACCTCAGTGTGGGGTGATGCGCTACCAACCCAGCAACGGGGCCCCCAAAAAGGGTTTTTGGGGGGAAATTTTTAGTCTCGTGAAAAGGGGATTGTTTATGTCTTGTTCCACCCCCGGGGATTGTGTCTTTGTCTGTCTTTTTCTCGCGGTATTGTGTCTGTTCTCTGTCTTGTTACCGTCCGGTATTGTGTCTGTTCTCTGTCTTGTTACCGTCGCGGTTTTTTGTTTTCTCTGTCTTGTTACCGTCAGGGTTTTTGGCTGTTGTCTGTCTTTTACCGTCGCGGTATTTTTTTGTTCTCTGTCTTGTTCCGTCGCGGTATTGTGTCTTTCTCTGTCTTGTTACCGTCACGGTATTGTGTCTGTTCTCTGTCTTGCTACCGTCGCGGGATTGTGTCCCCTTTTCTGTCTTGTTACCGTCCGGATTTTCCCCTTTTCTGCGTTCGCTTCTCTGTCGTCTCAGACAGTCCGTTTTTTTTAAACCTCAATAGGACGGAAGTTTTTCCAACTAGCAGAACCATCTTTTCTCAGTAATCACAACCTCGGGAATTTGGGGCTTTCCTTTTTTTTTTTCTTCTCTTTTTCTTTTTCTCCTTTCCCTTCCTCTTCTCTCTCTTTTTCCCCCCCTCTCTCTCTCTCTCTCTCTCTCTCTCTCTCTCTCTCTCTCTCTCTCTCTCTCTCTCTCTCTCTCTGCTTGCAAGTTAATGGCTCAGGAAGATGTGGATTTTGTGGGTCGTTCGGTTTTTTTTTTTTTTAAATGTTCGTTATATATTTTTTTTTTTCGTTGATTTTTGGTTTGTGTTGTGAAGGTTGTGTTGTGTACCTTTTCCTCTCTCTCTTCTTATATATCACTTCACCACCCCCTCTTCCCTCTTTTCCTCCTCCTCCTCTTCGTCCCTCCTCCTCCTCAGTTTTTTCCCTACTTTCTTCCCCCCCCCTTTTCCCCCCCTTTTGACTTCTTTGTCTACTCACCCCCAAATCACTAACATTCTCATAATAATAATATAATAATTATTATATTTAATAATAATGAAATTTAAAAATAATAATAATAATGAATAATAATAATGAATAATAAAATTTTTTATCCCCCGGGCTTAAAAGATCCTTTCTTTTTCAAAAATAGTAACGTGTACTCACCTAATTGGTTGCAGGGGTCGATATGCTCCCGGCCCCCCTCTTTTTTGTCCCCTAACCGGGGCTCTGCTCTCCCCGCTCCATTCTATCATACCTCGTCTTAAAACTATTTTGGTTCCTGCCTCCTTTTCTTTCTCTAGACTATTCCACTTCCTGACTACTCTTGGCTGAAAAATGCTTCCCAACATCCCTTTGACTCATCGGTCTTGCTTTTCCCGTTGTGTCCCCTTGTTTCTGTGTTCCCTCTGGAACATCCTGTCCCCCGTCTACCTTGTCGATTCCCCGCAGTATTTTGTATGTCGTTATCATGTCTCCTCTAACCCTTCTGTCCCCCAGTGTTGTTTTCCCCCTTTTTCCCCCAACCTTTCTTCATAGGACAGACCCCTGAGTTTGGAACAAACCCCTTTTCGAAACCTTTGCACTTTCTGTGTGTGTGTGTGTGTTTTGGGGGGAAGGTGAGGGAAACGGGGAGGGGAGAATAAAAGGGGAAAAAGAGAAAAGGGGAGAAACAGTGTATTATGTAACTAGGATACATACTGTATACTAAAGATGTATGTCTCTCGTGTATATAAAAGGGAGGTGTGTATATCTCATTTATATACACGGGAGGTGTGTATATCTCAGTGTATATACACAGGGAGGTGTGTATATTCAGTTATAACGGGGGGAAAAAGGTGTGTATATCTCAGTTTTATACACGGGGAGATACTCACCAGGGTCATTACGACAGTCTTAACGACCCTGGTGGTGTATAATGACTTTTACTGACCCCAGGTGTAGTAGACAGACAAAAAACCCCCCCATTAACCAAGCGGGGGAAGTGAAGGTGACCAACATACCACACATTGTGAAGATGGGGGCGATCGACATCTTCCCTCCCCCAGCGTGTCTGGTGAGTCGGGTAAAGGTGAGAAAGTCATCAATTTCCTGCTTCATGTTGATGGTATGAATCATTTTTGGTCAGTGCCTCCTGTGTCCTCAAACCCCCTCTCTCCTGCACACGCTCTCTTCCCCCCTCTCATTTTCCCCTCTCCTTCATGTAGTAGTTGTGGGTTCTCTCCTACACACCAGTTCTCCTTCCTTCACACACTCTTTTTTCCCCTTTTCAAGACGAGGTGTTTTTCCCCTTCTCCACTTTCTGTTTTTTCACTCGTCCCCCTGCACACTGTCTCCTCTCACAGTAAAAACACTTTTCCCCTCACAGTACCAATACACTGTTTCCCCTCACGGTACCTGTCTCCTCTCCCCCGAACCACCAGTACACCCTTTTGTCAGTGTTATGATGACACTATCTCAAGAAAAAATTTACACTGTCACGTGATGGGATGCTGCTAGTGATGCTGCTGCCTCTGGTGATGCTGCTGGTGATGCTGCTGGTGGGGCTGCTGCCTCTGGTGCTGCTGCCTGTGGTGCTGGTTTTCCCCGGTGCCCCCTCCACCTCCCTCTCTCCACCTACCAGCACTATGTGGGTGGTAACTCTGTCAGGCTTGAAAACCCCAAAAAATAGATTTCAGATAGACTAAGTGCTCTTCATAATCTATAATAACTCATTACACTTAGGTGACACCCTTTTCCCCCTCCTGGGGCCCCCCAAAAACACTTCATGAAAACCCTTACTTCTGAGGCACTTGGGAATATCGACACTTCCCCCAAGACACCAGAGTTGAGAGGATGGTTTTTTTTTTTTAAAAATCTTTTTTTTATCGGTGATGGCGCCCTCAACCTGACGCCATGGCAAGTGTTATCGCCTTCATGGGTCCACAAATACACTTTAACACTTCAGAGATGGGGGGCGCACATGCGGGTGAGTTCCCCACTGAATTATATCCCCAGCAACAGTGAGACTTAAACTCTCTCTTGTGTGTCTCTCTCTCTTAACCCCGCTGGGCTGTCAGGCCACACATTTTACACACAACGTTCAAGAGCACCACTTTCTTGGAGTTATTAACCCCCCCCCGGGGGGTTAACAAATTTTTAAAAAACCAGGAAATCCGGGCAGGATGGCTTTTATCCATGGGGGTTTTTCCCCTACCCTATACCACTGGACGCTCCCCACAACACTCGACCGCCCAGTTGAATCCAATTTCTTTTGATTGTAAAAGTCGAGTTTTACATACACCCAAAAATAGTGTAAAATCTTCAAGATGCATTAAGTACAAACAAGAATGTACAGAGAAGCCAACGTACAGGATAACTAGGTTGCCAAAACAATCCCAGTTCTGTACACTCTGTAGTTTTACACTTGCGATAAAAAATATGTAGCCAATATACTCTGTAATACACTCCACAGTGTACCTGTAATACACTGCAATACACAGTTATTAAAAACCCCCACGCTAACTTTTTGGGGTAGAGTGAGGTTGTGTTCACTGGTGTTAGGACAGTCACTGCTCTTCCTTACACCTGCTACTTCTTCCTTCCTTCCTTCCTTCCTTCCCTCTTTCTTCCTCTCACTTTCTTTATCGTTTTCCCCCCTTTTTTCAGGGACAGTTTTAGAAAGGCGATTCTCCTTTCATAGTCGATTGATCCTCAGTACCTTGGCTTAAAAAAATAGGACCTTTTTTTCCCCAACACTAGTACCTTGGCTTCCACTAGCACCTTGGCTCCCACTAGGACCTTGGCTGCAACACTAATACCTTGGCTTCAACATAGCCCTTGGTTTAACACTAGTACCTGGCTTCAACACTAAGGGGTAAACACTAGTACCTTGGATGCAACCCCCTAGTACCTTGGCTTCAACACTAGTACCTTGGCTTCAACACTAGTACCTTGGCTGCTTTTTTAAGTGTGTTGGGGGGAAAAAGGGACAATATTAATGTTTCCCAAAAAAGATTATTTAACTCTGATGGGCGTTCTGGGTCGTTGTGTTTACACCCAAGGTCATATGGAGTAAGCACTGGCCCTGGATGGTCCCCCGTATGGTGATGGAAAGGGGGGGAAAGGTGGTGGTGGTAGGGTAGGTATGCTGGTGGGGGGGGGGTTTTGGGGTAAGTGGGGGGAACTTGCCCTGGAGGGGGAAAAATTTACACTCTCCTTCGACCAGCAAATTGATCTCCCCGGGGGTGGATTCTTCCTTTTTTTTTCCCCTTTGGGGTTTTGGGAGTTGCGAGGCGATTGATGATGGAGGAAGTGAAGGAGAAGAGTGCGTAGGGGGCCCCCGGTAGTGAAGGTGGAGGTGGAGGGAGTTACAAAACACTGACACAGGTGGAGAGAGAGTGGCAGTGTGTGTGTGCGCCAGCCAAAGAAATTCCCATCACTGCCATCTCTCCCCGGCACTCCCCCCTGCTGCGGGGAAAAAGGGGGGGGGAGTGGGGGTGGGGGAATGTTTTTAGACACCCCCCCTCACCCCCCTCCCCCTCCTCCAGGAGTCAGTCACTAGTTTAATAATAATAATAATAATAATAATAATAATAATAATAATAATTTATTATTATTTCTGCAAATACATGATACAATTTACATACTGCTATAAAAAATCTATATAGTAGTATGACATTGACATACTATTATATAAAAAACCCCCCTTGTTATGCAGAGCATTTCCCCAACTTAGGTCAATTTGTCCCCAGGATGCCACCCACACCAGTCCACTAACACCCAGGTACCTATTTTACTGCTGGTGAACATGGACGCGGTTTTAGGACACCCCCCCCCTAATGTTTCCCCCCGTACCGGAAAAAACCCCGGACCTCAGTGGGGAAACCGGTGCGATACCAATCGAGCAGAATCCCAGGAGCAGTGATTCGACCCTTGAAAACCCCGACAAAGGAAAAATACACTTGACCCTTCAAACTGTAAGGTCCGTGTTAGTAAAAGTGACGGGGCCAGGGCTGGACACCAAATGTAGTCTTAATTTTGGGGGAAAAAGTAGGAAGTGCTGAACTACAGCCCAAATTGCCACACCAGTGCCATCCCATCCACCAGTGCCACATTGGTGTCACACCAGTGCCACACCAGTACCCAGTCCCCAATACCAGTATCCCCCATGCCACCCAGTCACCGTCCCCTGCTCCCCCAGTCCCCCACCAGTCCACTGCCCCCACCAGTCACACTGCCACCACCCCCCGGTCACACTGCCACCAGTGCCCCCCGTCACACGCCACCCAGTCACACTGCCACCACTGCCACACCGGGTCACACCACCGTGCCACACCAGTCACACTGGCACCAGTGCCACCCAGTCCCTGCCACCAGTCCCCCACCAGCCCCCCCCCCTAGTGCCCCCCCAATTTGCCACCTTAGTATACACCAGCCTGGCACCACATTTAAGCCGAGAAACCTTGAAAAGGTTCGTTCAACAAACAGCAAACTGGTTAATGAACCAGGAAAATACTGAACCAGGAGTGACTAGACGTGTTGAACCCCAGGTTCAGCCAGGAGAAAAAGAACCAGGGAGACGCAATGACATACAAGATACTTACACCCATTGACTAGTGTATTAGAACTTTTTTTCAAAAAAAATTAATGGGAAAATCATAATATATATATATATATATATTATATATATATATATATATATATATATATATATATATATATATATAAAAAAAAAAAAAAGGGAGGGAGGGATTAGCCAAGACGTCAGTCAGATCTGAGTCAATGATCACCCCCCCACCTCGTGGGGGGGAGGGGGACAGGTGGGGAGGGGGGGGACGTAGTCGCGTGAGGGGGGTGTGTGAGGGGAGGGTGTTATCGCGTGATACCTGCAGTCCAGGGAGGGGGGACGTGCGGGGTTTGGCGGGGAAAGGGGGTGCAGGAGGGGGGGGGCACGTGTCTGATGCTGGGCATGGGGGGGAGGTGCAGGGGGGGGGGAGGTGTAAAAAAACGTGGGGGGTTGATGAAGACAGGAGATGGGAGAAATGGGGGGGGGAATAATTTGGGGGGGCCCTGGTGGTGGCATTGGTGGTGGCACTGATGAGTGACCTGGTGGTGGCACTGATGAGTGACCTGGTGGGGGCCCGATGAGTGACACTGGTGGTGGCACTGATGAGGGGACGCTGGTGGTGGCACTGGTGGGTAGCACTATTTGGGGGTTCATAGTGCTACCGGCCTTGAAGACAAAAACTCAAGTGTTCTTTGTCCGTTCTTTTGTTCTCTCTCTTCCCTCATTGTGTTCTCCCCACACCTCACTGTGGTATACTAAGAGTATGTTACATTATATTCGGCGTATGACACACACCCATATAGGCTGCCATCCCGCCAGTGAACCAGGTGCTGAGGTATAACTGAGGGGGGCCCCCCTTTTTATACTAGCACCTTGGGGTTTTTCCAGCCATACAAGTCTGCCATAGTTTGAACGTGTGGTAAAAATTGAATCAACATTGGCGTCTGGTTGAACACGGGGTTTTTACCGTGTCTCTTTCTGGCAAATTTGCCTTTCTGTACATGACCAATGTATATATTGTACATATTATTTTTCTTGCTGTTTGGTGAAGGAAATATATAAGTGTTTACACTTTCTGCTGTCTTTTGCGGGGTTTCCCTTTTTTCTCCTTGGCTTCGTGCTCAGCCGGGTTTTGCAGGCCACGACTACACCTGTGTTTGTAATATGGGGGGCCCTTTTTTTAAGTCTTTGTATCAACGAACGTTGCAACCGTCGGGTTATCAAAAATCGGCAAAAAAAGAATTAACCTGGATTTCATCTCCGGGGGGGGTATTTGCCCGTCCCCGTTTGTACCTTCGTAATGGGGAAGAAAAAAGCCGGACCCGGGCCCCTTTCCCCAAATTGGGGGGAAAATGGTAAAAGGGGGGTTTCTCGGGGTTGGGGGGAAAAAGTCAGTTTTTTAGCGCTTATTGGAAAATAAAACCCTTTGCTGGGGCAACGTCCCCTTTGCTAATGAGGAATTTGACAGAGAGGAGAGACAGTTTCTGCATACCATGGATAATAATCCGTGTCGCTAGTACCTGGGTTTTTTTTTTGTGCCTTATAATTTTGTCTTTCAAAAATCTAGGCTCGACCTCTGCGATGGCCACTCAGTACTGGGCAGCACTGGTTATACACATAAACATTATACAACAAAACCCCGAATTTACAGCTAGTTTGAGTAAAAAAAGGGGTTTTTGCTAATTACGACGTTGTGAAAGCGGCTGTGTTGGTGCATGTCAGTGCATTCCCCCCAAAAAAAGGCGTAATATAAACGGGAAAAAACGGGGGTTGGGTCAGTCCCTTGTGGACGTTGTTCATGGACAAGATTAACGTTCAAAAATGACACAAACCCCCCGGTGTCTCAAAAATTCATTGGGGAAATGCATATGGTTCTCACTGACAGCCTTCTTGAGTCAGTAGAACCGGGTTCGGGTGTTTTTGAAGACCATTCAGTGGCAACTGCCAGGGGGTGGCTAGACTTGCTGTTATTTTTTAGACCAACTCTTTGTCCGAGCGGTCTTTTAAAATTTTTTTCCCCCGCATCCTGGTACGGCCAGAATCTTCGGGGGCGGACCTCTAAATTTTTCGCCCCAAGGTGGAAGCTGGAGTTGAACAACAGCGTCTGCCTCAAAACCAGCAGGGCAAAGACAAGACTTCCAAAACATCCCCGTTACTACTGATGTAAGCCTGGCCCATAAAGGCTACTTGCCCCAAGCTAAATAGGCCTGCTGCTAGTGGTAAGTCAACTAGACCACTACCACTAAAGAAATTGCTGTTTTTTCCCCCTGGAACGAATCAGGGGGAAAAAGATCCTTTAAAGGGGGGCCCCCTTTTTTTATAAAAATCAAATCTCTTAACAAGCGGGAAAACCCCCTTGGGTATCCACCTTCAGGGATACCGGGGCTTAATCCCCCCCTTACAAGGGGGGAAAACTTCCAATTTTTGAAGAGACCTCAATAAACACTTCAGTGTTAGAAGCCTAGGGGGGGAAACCGTATGTTCCTTTGCATAGGTATTCATTAAAAGTCAGTATTACACTGGGTATTTAACTGTAGGTGTGTCTAAAAAATTTTCCCCAAAAAAGTTGATTTATTGTTGCTTGGCAACAGTGTTCCAAATTCTAGATGCTGTCCCGAACTCTTTTGTAGCCACCAAGTCTCTTCGATTTTGGGCCCCATAACCCACGAGAATATCGCCCCGTTTTCCCCTTAAAGGGGTTTATCGCTACGACAGCTACAAACATTACCTGCCAGCAGTGCTGCGTTACTACCCCGCCAGCAGGCTGCAGTTACTATCCTGCCAGCAGTGCTGCTTTACTACCCCTGCCAGCAGTGCTGCAGTTACTATCCTGCCAGCAGTGCTGGGGGTTTCTACCCCCCCAGCAGTGCTGCAGTTACTATCCTGCCAGCAGTGCTGGGGGTTCTATCCTGCCAGCAGACCTGCAGTTACTATCCTTCCGCAGAGCTGCAGTTACTATCCTGCCAGCAGGCTGCAGTTACTATCCCCCCAGCAGGTGCATTTCCCCCATCCTCCCCAGCAGTGCTGCAGTTCTAAAACGGTAACCCCCTCCCCCCCCTTTTCCGAAGACATTAGGCATCATACACTGCACAGGAGAGAAAAGGGGCAGAGGGGAAAAAGGAGAATGAGAGAGTGGGGAGGAAAAAAATCAGCCGGAAGTCAAGTAAGGGGGTGGGAGAGTAGAGCGGGGGGAGAGAGAGGATGCTGCGGGGGGGGAGGAGATGGCGTTGATTGATGATGATTGATGAGGTTAGGAGACGGATGTAATTGATAAAGACAGGAAGGATATAGCCTGGTGACAAGGTGGGGGAGATCAGGTAAAAGTAAGGAAGGTAAAAAAGGGGGGGAAAAAGAGGGTGAGAGGAGACAGTGGGGGAAATACTATCATCAAAAAGGGGAATATAGGGCCTAGGGGGGGTTGAAGCAAGGTCAGTAGGTACTGAAGGTAGGTCTGGGGGGGCGGTCTGGGGAGGCAGGTACTGGGAAAGGAGGTCTGGGGGAAAAAAGGGGGTGGGGGGACTGGTACTGAGAAGGCAGGTACTGGGGGAGAGATACTGGGGAAAGGGGGGGGACTGGGGGAAAAAAAGGGACTGGGAGACAAAAACTGGGAGACAGGTACTGAGGGGGGCGGTACTGGAAAGACAGGACCTGGGAGGTAACCTCCCCCCCGGGGTACAAACCTTTTTGAAAAAGTTCTTATTATTCCTGAGTTAGAGAGAAATGTGAACTATCATGTAGTGTGTACAGTGACAGGGGTTTGTGTGTACAGTGACGGTGTAGTGTGTCAGTAACAGGTGTAGTGTGTACAGTGACGGTGTAGGGGGACAGTGACGGTGTAGTGTGTACAGTGACAGGTGTAGTGTGTACAGTGACGGGGGTAGTGTGTACAGTGACAGGTGGTGTAGTGTGTACAGTGACAGATAGTGTCTGTACTTAAGATAGTAAATATGTCTGTCAGCAGTCTAAAATAGACTACATGTACAGGTGATGTCTGGCTGACAGCTCTCCCCATGTGCGGTGGTGTCTGGCTGACAGCTCCCCACATGTGCGGGGGTCTGACTGACAGCTGCCCCCATGTGCAGGTGGTGTCTGGCTGACAGCTACCCCCCATGTCTGGTCTGGTTGACACCCCCCATTGCAGGTGGTGTCTGGGCCTTTCCCCACATGTGCAGGTGGTTCGGGTTTGGGCAGCTCCCCCATGTGCAGGTGGTGTCTGGTTGACACTACCCCCACTTGTGCAGGTGGTGTCGGGTTGACAGCTACCCCCATGTGCAGGTGGTGTCTAGTTGACAGCTACCCCCACTTGTGCAGGTGGTGTCGGGTTGACACCCCCCCCCCATGTGCAGGTGGTGTCTGGCTGACAGCTTCCCCCATGTGCAGGTGGTGTCGGCTGACAGCTACCCGCACATGTGCGGGGGGGTGTCTGGTTGACAGCTCCCCCCACTTGTGCAGGTGGTGTCTGGTTGACAGCTCCCCCCTGTGCAGGTGGTGGGGGGTTAAAACACCCTACCCCCATGTGCAGGTGGTGTCTGGTTGACATTCCCCCCAATGTGCAGATGGTGTCTGGTTGACAACTACCTCCACTTGTGCAGGTGGTGTCTGGTTGAAAACCCCCCCCCCATGTGCAGGTGGTGTCTGGCTGACAGCTACCCCCATGTGCAGATGGTGTCTGGCTGACACTGCCCCACATGTGCAGGTGGTGTCGGCTGACACCCCCCCTCTCTTATATTGTTTTTCAACAGACTGTGAGGACGGGGTCGGTTAAAGCTGTCATTTGGCCAGACAGTGGGGATCCCAGCAAGGCTGTTTTTAAAAACTAAGGTCATCCTCTTCCTCCTCCTTCTCCTCTTATTTCTCTTCCCCCCTCTACCTCCTCTTCTTCCTTCTCCCCCCGAAGCTCTACGCCTCACTACAGCTACAACACAATCAGCCTACACAACTAGACAGATTACCAGCGATACTAGACTGAGGCTCCTGAACCCGGGGGTTTGGGGGACGACCATGTATGCCAGAGGCCAGGGGATGTGGGTAAAAGGTAGATTAAGAGGTAGATAGCAGGGTTGTGATAGTGAAGATGTGCTCTTATCACACACATGTCCCCCGAGTCCTTTCTGCTGGTCCTGGGACTGCTGGGAGGGCCCTGGGACTGCTGGGAGGGCCCTGGGACTGGGAAGGGCCCTGGGACTGCGGGGGGGTCCTTGGACTCGTGGTCCTGCTGGGAGGGCCCTGGGACTGCTGGAAGGGCCCTGGGACTGCTGGGGGGGTCCTGGGACTGTGGTCACGGGGGGGGGTCCTGGGACTCCCTCCAGATAGCAGAATCAAGAATGGGGTGAAAATCAGCTGACCCCAATCTGGCACTGTCCGCATCACAGTTGGCCCCCCTCCTTCCTCCCCCCCCTTTCCCCTTTCCCTTCCCTCGCCACGGGCCTGGCACTTATCTCATGTCCGGAATTCTGAAGTGCCAGCCTTGCTCTCTCTTTTTTACCTTTTTCCCCTTTCCCCCCTTTTCCCTTCCTCTCTCTCTCTCTCTCTCTCTCTCTCTCTCTCTCTCTCTCTCTCTCTCCCCCCCTACCTACATATATATATATATATATATATATATATATATTTTTATATATATATATATTATATATATATATATATATATATATATATATATATATATAAAAAAAAAACTAAATGGTTATAACCGCCCAAAAATTTTTTTAAAGGGGGGTGGACCAGTAAGCCGGGGGAAAAGGCCCCTGCCCAGATGCCCCAAAAGCTCCTGTTTCCTGACGAACTTTCCCTAACCTATATATATATATATATATATATATATATATATATATATATATATATAAAAAAAAAAAAGACTGGCAAAACCGGGCTGTATTAAATGGAAGACATATATAAATAAGAATGAAAATTAAGAGTCACAATATGATGACTGGAACAATACAGTTATACTACTTCCTCTTCTTTTCCCCCACTCCCTTCCCACCCCCTTTCCTAGTGTAGCGTAGAAAAGGGGGGTGAGAACAATAGATAAGTTGTTGGTGAACACTTGTGGAACACTTGCCCCCCTTTTTCCGTCCCCCCAAAATGTTCTTCACTGTATTTCACTGAGGAAGGCACCGCCTGGCGAAACTTTTCCCCCAGTGTTGGCCCCGAGTTTCCCCCTCTCGTATCTGTCCTGTTTCCTGACGAAGCTAACCTCGTATATGCTCGGGCCCCCCTTTCCCTTTTGGGGCTTCTCCGTGACTCAATGCCCCAAGTTGGGGCGAAACGTCGTTATAATTTTCATTCTATATGCGGGTTATTAATGTATAAATTAAAATCAATGATGATAAAACCCTGGACAATATTATAAAATAAATGGGCAAATTTGACGAAAAAGTTGAAGAATAGCGTTTGGGCGTTCCGTAGCTGGGTTGGTAGCGCACTCACCTCACCCCCGAGGCCCCGGGTTTCCCCAACCCCCCGGGACGGCTGGAAAACTTTGGGGCGTGTTTCCTTAAGGCACCTGCTGTCCATGTTCACCTATCACATAATAGGTACCTGGGTGTTAGTTGACTAGGGGGGGTTTCATGGGAAAAAAATTGACTTAATTTGCGGGGAAAAGCTAAGCATTAAAAGGGGGTTTTTATATAGTGTATGTCAGCTATGGTCTGTATACCTTGTACATGTACTTTGTAAAGGGTTAAAAAGAAGGCAGCTCATTTGTGGGTTTTTTAGAATGATGGTTAAGGCACATAAGTTCATTTTTCCCCCAATCTACCTTTCCATAATTACTATCGCATTTGCTTTGTCTGTTTGGAAAAGGGGGAAATCCCCCATCTTTCCTTAATTCATGGTAAAAACTTAACAAATCCTTGGTGACAATTTTTTTTGTAGAGGTGTGAGCTTTGCTCAGGTGCTACGTAGGAGACGGGGTTTTTTTCCCCCAGAGGAACCTTGGGGGGGCCCTGGCGGTGTCAGAAAATGTGATTTTGGTCACTGAAGAGGCATTAGGAATCTTGGGGGTGGGGGTACCGAGGCCCGAGTGTTCTCTTCCTAGCGGGGTCCCCCCCCGGAGAACACCCGGACCGGGACAACGCCGGCGACCCTACTACTACTAGAGGGACGTGGAGATCCCCTTTTTAAGCCGTAAGACAGAATGTTTCGCCCCAATGGGGGGGAGATGTGTTGAGTTATCGGGGGGTTTCAGTGTCTTCATAAGCAGAGTTATCCATCAGTTAAGGCTTCGCCCGTCAGTACAGACAGTGGGGAAAGGGGGCCCCCCACAATACCCCAAAAAAATTCGGTGAGTGTATCGCTGTGAACTTCCACAGCGGCAGCAAGGGCAAGTTTGGTAGAGTTATTTATAACTCCCCTGGAAAAGTCTAATAATTTTTTTCGATGCCCACAGGGGGCCTTTAAAGAAATTTTAGGCGACAATTGTACGTTAAAAACTCCTCCCTGAAGAAAAGGCGGGAAAAAGGGGGGAAATTTTTAAGTGGGACAGCAGTGACTGTCCTGCAGTGGTAAGGTCAGCGGGGCCCCCGATATATACTAGTGAAAGGGGTTTTTTTTTATAACGATCTGCCGAGCGTAGGCCAGTAGGCC
>WNWK01000355.1:493055-537309 GCA_009830355.1 Cherax destructor
ACTTTCACAACTGCCTTTGACAGTGAATTTGGAGCAGCCGCAGAAGTCACTGTTGCTAGAGTCGCCTGGTCGGAATGCATAGAAGCACTAGTCTGTTGATGTATTAGCACGAATACCTTTAGCAAAGGACCTTTCTTATGGCATTGATGGCACATTGCTTCACGAGCCGGACACTTTGGACGTGGATGTCTTGAAAAACCACAAAAGAAACACTTTGTGCCTGCAGCTGCTGTCACTGAAGCAGGTTCCACGGTAACCTCATTAAAGAGTCTTGGTCGGAGTTACAGCACTTACCACTCGAGAAGGCTGGGTAGTACTGTACACTTCAGAATTCTTCTGAGCTGAATCTAATGATCTTGCCTGGTCAAGGGTAGTGGCTAAGTCCAGAGTTTTATTCTCCAAAACGCTGCCTTATTATTGGTGATTGCAGGCCACTGATAAAAGCATCCCTGATGGACTCTTCACAATACTGAGAAGCTGTCACCGCTCGGAAGTTACAGTCCTTACCTAATATTTTCAATGCTTGAAAGTATTCCTCTAAGGATTCACCAATCTGCTGTGGATGTTGCAAGACGATATCGTGCAAAGATTTCATTTGTGGGCTTAATATACTGAGACTTGAGGGCATTGATAGCATCTTCATAGGTATTACACTCAGAAATAACCTCTAGATTTTAGGTGACACAAAGTTGATGAGCAGGCTTAGTTTATCTAGATCTTCCCTGAGGAAAGGCTCTCAAGAAGTTTTCGAAAGTCTTAAACCAGTGCTTCCATTCCTGAGCAGCCGTTGATACACTGGGGTCAGAGTCTAGCCTCTCAGGTTTCAGTAAACGCTCCATTTTGCTGTGTAGTCTAGCTCAGAATCGCCGCCAGGTAGCCCAGGATATTTGTGTTCAATAAATTGTTGTGATAAAAACACAGGCCTCATTTCTAGGCTTTATTGAACACAAAATCCATGGTACATGTCTGCAACAGAAGAAAATACATCTAATGACTGCTGCTGCAGGACAGGTGATGTAAGGTGCATATGTCCTCAGAAAAGCTATAGCTACTGGCGACATATTTAAGCTTACATGTAATCTGCATCACGAATGTATTTGTGTAAGAGCGAGACCACACGCCATGCTGGGCCATCGCCGTACTGTTTGTTGTTATTGTTAGGGGCCCCCTGAGGTGGTGCCGTATTGTGTCCTGCAGCGGCTCTCCACAAGAGCGGTATCACTACATCCAGAATCGGGGAATGAGTCTGATTCGGCGACTGATGTTACCATCACCAACAGCATCGATGAAGACTCCTCATTCTCACAGGAAAACACCCAGGAATACAGCCTCCCTTCTCTTCATAAACCCCCTAGCAGGCGCAACCAACCCCAACGGGGCTGCACCTACAAAGCTCACTCTTCTGCTTGCAGCAACACACTTAAACACGTAAAATAATGGGGATCACAATTCTGCAAATCAACATTCACCACTTCTTCAACAACCGCTACCTCCTTGAAATAGAGTTGTGCAACCACAACCCAGACATTATCCTCCTCAACGAAACAGCAGCCAGACCGGACCAACACATAAAACTCCCTGGTTACTCAACACTTGAGAAATCCAGAGGGCCTTATAGTGGAGTAACCATCCTTGTGAAGCGGGATACGAATTCCGCAACATCCATGTCGACGAGGACAACATCCTAGCAATAGAACTGCTGACCTCATATGGCCGGCTTGTAGTGGGAACAGGCTACTTTCAATGCCCACCACCCCGCTCTCTTTAACTGTGGCGCCGCCCTCCCTCAGGGAGACCACAAAGGAAAACAACTCTTCAACCTAATGGCGGCAAGGAATCTATCATTCCAGGGCCCATTCTTTAAATCATTTGTGGGCCCACACCCAGGGACACCTGACGTAGTACTCACCAACAGGGACTACGACCTGTTCCACTGCAAAGTCTCCCAGGCGGCAACGTCGGCTCTGACCATATCCCTGTCATAATTAAGCTACAATCAACTCCATTCCGCACACCCATCCGCCCAAAACCCAACCTAAAAACACTAGGCTTCGACCCCTTCAGGGACTACCTAGCAAACGACCAGACTATTCTTCTTGACAACCAACCCTTCACTGCAATAGATGTGGCAATCGCCTCCCTACATGAAAGAATCACCGAGGCCACTGAAGCATGTTGCCAACTAACTACTTCCAGGGTCTACCAACAGTACAAACCAACCAGGAAATAAAAGACAGCATGAATAATTACCAAGCTGAATGTAGTAGGCACCTCCACTCAGGCCATCCCACACGCGAGGTACCCCAAAGAATGAGAAGGGAATTAATAACCCTAGTCACCCAGCACAAAGAGAAATATGGAAATACCTTGTGCTTCAAGCTAACCAGTATAAGCACCATCAGAACAATTCTGGAGCAAGATCCGTAGACTACTGGGGCAAAGCACTCACCCACTCAACTCCTCACACACTCATTCACTGACGACGATGGCGAGGAAGTGACTACCTTGCTTGAGGACCCACAAGATCAAGCCAACTTGATGGGTGAGGTGTGGAAGAAAATTGTCTCTCACAATGACAGCAGAAGCTTCAACAATAATCACTACCTGTGGGTCAACCAGTGGCGTGACGAAAACTAGGAAGACTTCCAACCAATACCAGCAATTGATACAGCTTCTCTCGAACCCGAGCACCCTCTCACTAGGCCAATCACCCTTAAGGAAATGACCCAAGTCATTGGACTAATGAGAAATAAGGCCCCTGGCCCTTCAGGCATAACAGTTAAACAGGTAAAGTACCTACCCCGTAACTGCAAGATGTCCCTATTAAACATCTTTAATGCTATCCTGGCATCTGGCCACTTCCCCAT
This sequence comes from Cherax destructor, assembly GCA_009830355.1. Classification (NCBI taxonomy): domain Eukaryota; kingdom Metazoa; phylum Arthropoda; class Malacostraca; order Decapoda; family Parastacidae; genus Cherax; species Cherax destructor. The sequence goes on from WNWK01000355.1 coordinate 495,923, forward strand.
AACATTCAAGACAGCAAAGATGATCTTCATCTCAAAACCCAACAAGGACATCCGTAATCCAGAAAACTACAGACCTATCTCTCTACTCGAAGTTGCGGGCAAAGTCTTCGAAAAAATCATCTCCAACAGACTGAACTACTACATGGAATTCAATCACCTCTTCACCGAAAAACAGTTTGGTTTCAGGTCCCACCGCGGAACACAGCATGCTATCAGCATCATCTACGATGCTGTAGATAGTCTGAGGAACCAAGGAAACCTGGCCCTAATTGCAACGAGGGATGTCCACAAAGCCTTCGACAGCCTCTGGCACGACGGGCTTATATTCAAACTAGCCGACCTACAAGACCACAACTGGACCTTTCTCAGACTCATATTCAATTTCCTAACAGACAGAAACATCATCCCCAACTTTAATGGCAAATCTGCAGTACCATTCACCCCAAACAGCTGGAGTACCACAAGGCTCATGCCTTAGCCCCATACTCTTCAATACATGTATTTATGTAAATGACCTCCCATAACCAGAACACGATGATACCATCATCACACAATTTGCAGACAACGTTATCTATGTAGTGTCATCCAGCCCCATATCAGGTGCAACAAAATACAGGAGAGTAATAGCGAAAATGAATGAGGAATTACGAAGAACAGCGAACTGGGAGAAAAACTGGAGAATCACAACTAATCCAGAAAAAGTCCTCATCAGCACCATCGGCTGTCTTCCATCCACCATAGAAGACAAAGGAGGTATCTCCATTAGAGGGTCACGTGTCGATATCAGAAACCCGAGGAGTTAGAGACAGATGTGAGTGTGGAGGCATTTGAGGTAGTGGGTAGAATGAAAGGGGGTAAAGCAGTTGGGATATATGGGATTAAGACAAATGTGGCTGATGTTGCAAAGGAATGGAATAGATGGTAAGTTACTAAAAAGCAGTAAAGCTTTCAAGATGATAATGAGGCCCAAGTCAGGTTATATAGTAGAGAGGGCAGATTATTATTTTACAAAAGGAAGTCTTATACAGAAATGTGTGATGTCATTATGGTTGTTTAACATAAATAGGCTTGTAAAGAAGTGACTGCTAGAATGTGGGATTAAAGATCAAGCATTAGATACGAGGTGCGAGTTATCACAGTTGGTCTTTGCCATTGACACTTCTTTTAGGGAATTCTAAAGAGAAGTTGCAAAGGTTGATGGAGGTGATTTAGAAGGGTATGTAACAGAAGGAAATTGATAGTGAACATAGGAAAGAGCAAGGTGATGAGAATAAAAAAAAATCTAAGCAGTGAAATATTGGATATCAGATTGGAGGGAGGGAGTATGGATAAAGTAAAGGTATTCAGATATTTGGGAGTGGACTTATCAGCAGATGATCTATGAAACACCAACACTGTTATATAGGTGTGAAAATGAATTTTAATTGTTACAGTTAGGCAGAGGCTTTAGGTAGTGGAAATGTCATGTTGATGGCAATGTGTGGTATGAATATTATGCAGAGAATTTAGAGCATGGATATTAGAGGGTGTGGGGTTACCAAAAGTATAATTCAGAGGGCTGAGGAGCAGTTGTTTAAGTGGTTTGGGCACTTAGAGATGATGGAGCAAAATAGGATGACCAGGAGGGTATAAATCTGGGGTGGAGGTTATCCTAAAAAGGGTTGTAGGAAGGGGGATTAAGGATTCTTTGAGTGACAGAGGCTTGAACATACAACAGGCTTGTGGGAGCACATTAGATCACAGTGACTGGGGGCAAGTGGTTTGTGACCATGTGTGTTATGCTGTTGGGCTGTGTGAGTAAGGTAACATGAAGGAATTTCAGGCAACTGGTTTGCCAGACTTTAGTCCTGGAGGTGGAAAGTACAGTGCCTGCATTCTGAAGGAGGGGTGAGGTCCATGAGGATGTTGCAGTTGAGGGCCATCTACATGCTTTTGGTGAGACGGTGATTGAGTGGATGACAGTGAATGTGTTTCCTCTTTTTTGGGTCACTCTACCTTGCTATGAGACAGCCAGTAGTAAAAAAAATAAATCACCTCACTATCATCACCATCACTCATAGTAAAACAATGATATCCTCAAACAATGTTGCACACTTGTAACATGGAACAAATACTTGCACAAATGTCATATTGCATCCTTGCAAGCAACAAAGCTGTGATACAAAGGAATTAACAAAGTTGTACTTACAAGCAATTACACTTCAACAGATGTAGCAAAGTATGAGCATGGGAATTTATTGTCATTTTGTGAGTAGTATAATATTAATAGTGGTACATTGAGACATTCTGTATAGTACAGTACTACCTTGTACTCGTAGTTTTTTTAGTAAACTGTGGATGGTAATAATACCCAATCTAATACAATGATTTTACCGAAGAATTAGAGCTAGCCTCCCTTCCTTGAATCAAACCTGGTTACCTCTCGTTCTCCAGGTGGGGGATAACACTTGCAGGTTCAGTGCTTTAACACCTGGAGTATACCTGCAGAGGGTTTCAGGGGTCAATGCCCCCACGGCCTAGTCTGTAACCAGATAATATACCAACCTTCCAATGAAACTTTTTTGACAGGCATCTGATGCAGCGAAAAGGGTGACTCTGTTGTTCTTCTGTACTTCTGTCTTCCTCCTCTCACCCGGTCTAACCTATGGAAGAATTACATCTGTAAAACTGAGCAGAGGTAAGTTGGAACAGCAGGTGTGATTTCTTTACATACAACAAATGTTATATTTCAGTTTTTGGTTAAGTTTAATTAAAACCTATCGCTGTATGACCCTTATGTGATTATTATGATTATATTAAAACCTATCGCTCACACATGGAGTGTGTCTCCCGTGCACTATCAGGCAAGAATATTTAAATCCCAGATATAGGGATCAAAGTAAATTCTGTATACAGTATATACTTCATGATGTATACCTTTGTATATATACATCATGAGATATATACTGTATACATGAGGCATATACTGTATGCCTTTTAAAGAAAGTGACAGTTTTGTTCACTATACAGATACTCCTTGACTTACAATGGGGTTATGTTTCAAGAAACCCATTGAAAATCGAAAATATCGCAAGTTGAATATGAATTTTTTTTTTAATACACCAGCCATATCCCCCTGAGGCAGGGTGACCTAAAAAGAAACAAAAAATTCTTTTTAAATTTAGTAATTTATACAGGAGAAGGGGTTACAAGCCCCTTGCTTCCAGCATTTTAGTCGCCTTTTATGACAAGCATGGCCCACGCAGGAAGAATTCTGCTAAATAAACAAGTAAATAACTACAGTACAGTCAATGACTATGTAAATAAATAATTACTGTAATTAACTAAATACCAGCATTGAAAAGTAAATAAATGAGTACAAGATACAGATCTGCCACCTTCATGTTGGGTAATTAACTTTAGTTTCATCTCAAAAGTAATTGCTTTTACACCATCTATAAGTCAAAATATTGTAAGCCAAACCATCATAAGTTGAGGAGCGCCTGTACAGTGGTACCTCTACTTACGAGCTTAATTCGTTCCAGACAGCTATTCAAGTGCCAATACCGAAGGAATTTGTTCCCATAAGAAATAATGAAAATTAGGTTAATCCATTTCAGACCCCCAAAAATACACTTACAAAAGCGCCTACAAAAATACACTTACATAATTGTTCGAGTTGGGAGCTGCTCGTAAGTAGAGGTACCACTGTAGTACTTCCAAAATTACTGAGTAAGCCTCTTATGAAGTTTGACTTGAATATGATCAATTTATTAATTCTTCAGTTTATTAATCCTAGAGGATTATTAACCCAGGATAACCCCCCCTCCCCTCTCCTTAAAAAACAAAAAAGTCACTTGGTGTGTGTCATTTTCATTGGGGTGTTTGGTTCTCTCCAGGATGCAACCCACAAGAGTCTGCTAACACCCAGGTACCTAAGTACTTGTATAGGTGAACAGGAGCCACAGATATAAAGAAATATACCCAACATTTCTTCTCACCCCAGGATCGAACCTGGGTCCTTTGGTTATGAGCTGAAAGCACTGTGAATGAGCTACAAACCCCAGTAAACAATACACACAATCCAACAATCAAAACTATCGATCCCAGTACGGGTGAACACATGTTTATCTAAGACACCCGCTGTCCATGTTCACCTAGCAGTAAAACATTCATTATAGTACTCTATTGTCATGGGAAGTCATATATTTTTAGTACTGTGATGAGAAAACATGCATTATACTGTATTGTGATGGAGAAAACATGCATTATACTGTACTGTGATGGAGAAAACATGCATTATACTGTACAGTGATGGAGAAACATGCATTATACTGTACTGTGATGAGAAAACTTGCATTATACTGTACTGTGATGGAGAAAACATGCATTATACTGTACAGTGATGGAGAAAACATGCATTATACTGTACTGTGATGGAGAAAACATGCATTATACTGTACTGTGATGGAGAAAACATGCATTATACTGTACAGTGATGGAGAAACATGCATTATACTGTACTGTGATGAGAAAACTTGCATTATACTGTACTGTGATGGAGAAAACATGCATTATACTGTACTGTGATGGAGAAAACATGCATTATACTGTACTGTGATGAGAAAACATGCATTATACTGTACTGTGATGAAAAAACATGCATTATACTGTACTGTGATGAGAAAACATGCATTATACTGTACTGTGATGAGAAAACATGCATTATACTGTACTGTGATGGAGAAACATGCATTATACTGTACTGTGATGGAGTAAACATGCATTATACTGTACTGTGATGGAGAAAACATGCATTATACTGTACTGTGATGGAGAAACATGCATTATACTGTACAGTGATGGAGAAAACATGCATTATACTGTACTGTGATGGAGAAAACATGCATTATACTGTACTGTGATGGAGAAACATGCATTATACTGTACAGTGATGGGGAAAACATGCATTATACTGTACTGTGATGGAGAAAACATGCATTATACTGTACTGTGATGGGGAAAACATGCATTATTCTGTACTGTGATGGAGAAAACATGCATTATACTGTACTGTGATGGGGAAAACATGCATTATACTGTACTGTGATGGAGAAAACATGCATTATACTGTACTGTGATGGGGAAAACATGCATTATACTGTACTGTGATGGAGAAAACATGCATTATACTGTACTGTGGAGAAAACATGCATTATACTGTACAGTGGAGAAAATGTTCATTATTTTGTACTATGATGGGAAAAACATCATTATACAGTATTGTGATTGGAAATACATTATGGGAAAAAAAATTCATTATACTGTACTGTGATTGGAAAACATCATTATACTGTACTGTGATGGGAAAAACGTCATTATAGTGTACTGTGATGGGAAAAACGTCATTATAGTGTACTGTGATGGGAAAAACGTCATTATAGTGTACTGTGATGGGAAAAACGTCATTATAGTGTACTGTGATGGGAAAAACGTCATTATAGTGTACTGTGATGGGAAAACGTCATTATAGTGTACTGTGATGGGAAAAACGTCATTATAGTGTACTGTGATGGGAAAAACGTCATTATAGTGTACTGTGATGGGAAAAACGTCATTATACTGTACTGTGATGGGAAAAACCTCATTATAGTGTACTGTAATGGGAAAAACCTCATTATAGTGTACTGTGATGGGAAAAACGTCATTATAGTGTACTGTGATGGGAAAAACGTCATTATAGTGTATTGTGATGGGAAAAACGTCATTATAGTGTACTGTGATGGGAAAAACGTCATTATAGTGGGAAAAGAGTGAGTGACTGACCTGACTCCCTCCTTGAGCATGCCGACTCTCAGACACTTGTGGAAGCGGCAGGCTTGACACGCCTTCCTTCTCCTCTTGTTAATCTCGCAGTCATTAGCGGCAGGACAGGTGTACTCTATGTTGCCCTGCTGACACAGTAGCTCACTCAGTATACACAGCTCCATTATAAATGTTCTCATACAAGGTCAAGATTCACATATGATAGGGTAAGGATCACAGTGGAAATAAGTCACTTTGATTTTCTTGTGTTATCCTAGTGGGTGATTTACACACGTTACTGTGTATGATAATTTGTGTAACTGTATTTATGTGTACTTAAATAAACTTAAGGAAAGTCCTAAGTGATGGTCACTCTGCCTCATCCAGAGTCAGAAACCGGACTTCATTCAAACCCGTTGAATATTTACAGTGGGAAAAAAAAGAGAAGTGACTGGTTCCTCGGCCTTCCATGTGTAAGTTTATTTAGGTACAGGTACACATAAGTACAGTTATCATATCTAGTAACATGTCACAATAAGATGAGGACAGACATGGCAGGGTGACGGGAAGTTTTTCTCACCGATGGTGAGGCTCACAGCAACATGGCATACCACGAAGGTCGGCACACAAGTCCTGTTACCGGCCTATCATTCAACAACTCAACCTCTTCTCCTTCCCCTTCTTCCTCCTTCCCCTTCTTCCTCCTTCCCCTTCTTCCTCCTTCCCCTTCCCCCTTCCTCCTCCTCCTTCTTCTTCTTCTTCAGGTTGATATCAGTTTACTTAGAGATTTATTCTCCCGACGACTGCACAACTTGTAGTGATAAGATAAGTGTTATCACTCTTGCCGTGTTCTGTGATTTTTGTTATCACTGTTACTAGCTTGCTGGAATCATTATTTCAAGTGTTTCTCTCCACTCTGCTCATCTGTATAGCCCATATCGGTTTAGCGCTTCTTTTCGAATGCAGTAATTGCTTTCACCGATATTTTGTATTAACTAATATATTTGTGTTTGCATATAGCCCACTTTTTTGGTTTATATGAACTGGATGAGCACTTTTAAGATTGTTTTATATGCAGTGGAAAGATCTCACCTCCCAAAATATTAACAGTGTTGTAGGAGACTTAATGGGTGAGAAGTTACTGAGTTCTCCCAGTGATGACTCAAATTGGACTAGAAAATACTGCACAGTTTCTGGAAATGTCAGCCAAATGCAACTTTCATTTATGGTAGTTGTGGGCTGTTAGTGTGTCCTAGGCTTAATCTGGTCATAGCTGTAACTGTTGCTCTAGTAAAGAATAAAAAGGTACAATACCATGACTGGAACAAATAACCAGATCTTAGTTTAATTCTCCCGTGTGCGGGTTATTAATGTATTGTTCCAGACTCGTGTCCATCTTGCTTCCAGTCCTTCATGGTTCCATATTTCTGAGACTCACTGGTGTTTACATTTTTCAACTCGTGAAATCTCCAGTGGTTTTTAACCTTCAGCATCTACATGTTTCTTAGTATAGTTCTTATTCCTGTAATAATCCCTCTCCAGTTTAGGACTGTTCTGAAGCCTGGCTGTTGGGGTCATAATCCCAGAGCCATTAATAGATAACGTCTCACATTCCTTCTTGCTTTTCTTACTAGTGTTACCCCTATTAAAATACTGAACTTGTTTTTATCCACGTTCAAATTAAATTATGAGCCATACCAATAAGTTACAGTAGATATACATTCCACTTGACTGCGTTTTTTTTTTTATACAGATACAGAGTGTTTCAAAAGATGGACCCAATTTCAAAGCAATACTGCACTGAAATTGGGTCTATCTTTTTAAAACACCCTGAATAATTTTAGACAAATGTTGGCTTAGAAGAAGGCCACTAATTATGCAATGCATTTCGGACAAGCTAATCGTAAGACTCTGTGATCAGTTGGTAGCACACTCGGCTCTCACACTGAGTGTCCATGGTTCGTAGGTACCTGGGTGTTAGCAGACTGGTGTGGGTGGCATCCTGTGGACAAAATTAGCCTAAGTTGTCCGAAATGCTCTGCATAACCAGAGGCTTTCTGTGTAGTATGTCATTAATGTCAGCTATGGTCTGTATACATTGTATCATGTACTTGTAGAAATAATTATTATTATTATTATGCTAGTTTGCCTGTCATTACTTATACCATTTGTGTGGCGCCAGACAGATGCAAATAGTGCTTCTTATTCTGTTTCAGGCCTCGAGGCTTGCTGGGTGTGGGAATTTCTCTTAACTATGAGTGAATATTTAGTTTCAAGAGGGTCGACTGGGAGTTGGAAAAGTTTAGATATATGTACAAGGAGAAGCATTGGGGAAAGAAGAGTGGAAGAGGCTTTTGTATGCACGTATGAAGAGGCGGCTTTAGGGGTCATGGGTGAATGTAAGAGTGAGGATGAATGTGTGGAGGACGGGTTTCATGGATGTTGAGTGGAATGAGGTATGTAAGATAGACGGAGGCAGGTGAAAACAACGCGAGGGTTGGGGCAGTCACTAATGGTGACCGGTGAGACTGAAGGATGCGGGTGATAACGTGGACAATGATGAGGTAGTGATTGATAGGGATGGCGACCCAGAGAAGAAAGAGAAAGGGATTGATAGGAATGAGGACTAGTGATGCCGAGGTGATGTTGGGGAAGTCCCGGGAAAGGGGAAAGCAGTCTCAAGAGGAGGAGAATGCAGGGAATGGGAAATATAGTAATGTGAGTAACAGTTTGCTTATGACCGTCTGTGGGAGTAGATGGAACATATAGGGAAAATAATAGGGCAGGGATAGGGCGGGAGATTCGTCTGTAAAAACTTGCATTTGTGGATACAGTGGTGCCTATGCTAACCTTCCTATGGTGTAGAAATATACCTAGTTGGATGAATCTTATTGAAGCTAGCTGGCCCAGTGGCTTACGCGACGGTCTGGAGTTTTGAGACTGACCGCGGGTTCGAACCCCACCCGTGGTATGGTTTCATCTTTCTCCAAGCTGCGTATACATTTTGTTTTGATGGATAATAATTTGGGTTCTCTCTCTCACTCTCATTCACCATCCTGTTGTGTCTCGTCATTCGTGTTGTCTCTTGATTGCCCTTCTCTCATGGTCGCTCTTATATCAACTACCCTCTCTTCTATAGTGCTGGTGTGCATATAGCATCCCACGTTTCTATGATCCCTTCTTTAATCCCTTTCCCCTCGCCTCCTTCACTTTCTATATATGACTTCTCAGCTCCCTTCTCCTGCAGCGTTCTTATCTCTTCTCACTAATCTAGTGTTACGATTCCCTCCATTTTTCCCCTTCTATCTATCTTATCCTCCACTTCTACCAACAACTTGCTCATTTGTCTTCACCATTTATCACTGGCGATCCTGATTGATGTGCTCAGTTGAGTGTTTTCGTGTGGTCATGCTCTAGCTGTGCCTTGTATAACATGGTTCACCCTAGTTTAAGAACCGTGGCACAGTGCAGTCATTTCTCACTCACACCGTATGCCCGCATACCTGGAGGGGGGAATTCGGGGGTCAGTGCCCCAGCGGCCCGATCCATGACCAGGCCTCGTGGTGGATCAGGACCTAATCAACCGACGTACGAACCACAGCCGGGCTGGTCAGGTACTGACTTTAGGTGCCTGTCCAACGCCTTCTTGAAGACAGCCATCCTGACTATTACTCATTGCATTTTACGATTTTACCATTACAATCTCCAGCAACTTGTTCGAATATTCTCTATCTAATTGTGTTATTTATTAAATATCTTCCTAACATCCCTGTGACTCATCTGAGTTTTTATCTTCCAGGCGTGACCCCTTGTTTCTGTTTCCAGTCTCTCAATCTGTCCTTATTCACCCTATCAGTTCCTCTCAGTATTTTGCAAGTTATCATATCCCCGCTAGTCCTCCTGTCCTCCAGTGACTTCAGGTTCTATAACTTCTCTTATAGGATATAACCCTTAGCTCCTGGACTTAACTTTTTGCAAACTGCATTTTCTCTTAATTTATTGACATTCTTGACCAGGTGTGGGCTACATACTGGTGCTGCATACTCCAGTATGAGCCTGACGTACATGGTATAGTGTCACGAAAGATTCCTTAGCTGTCTAAAAGCTTGTTTTAGATTTGGCAGATGCGCATATGCTGCAGCAGTTATTTGGTTGATGTGAGCCTCAGGTGATACGCTCAATACAATACTTACCCCAAGGAGTTTCCTTGAGGGAGGTTTGCAGCCCTTGCCTGAGCCTGTACTCCGTTTGCGGTCTTTGCCCTTTCCTCAAACTTCATAACTTTGTACTTGCTGAGGTTAAACTCCAGTATCCATTTGTTAGACCAGAGCTGCAGGATTCCCTGTAGTTATTGGTTGTTTAGCTGTCAAAGGTGCTTGTCTGTAGAACACTTGGCCTGTTGTGCATAGGTGTGTGTGTGTGTGTGTGTGTGTGTGTGTGTATGTGTACACACCTATTTGTGGTTGTAGGGGTTGAGTCTTAGCTCTTGGCCCCGCCTCTTCTCTAGTCGCCACTAGGTCCACTCTCCCTGCGGCAAGAGCCTTATCGTACCTCTTCTTAAAGCTATGTATGGATCCTACCTCCACTACTTCACTCTCCAGCTTGTGTGTATGTATTCTGAAGAAGTCTTGACAGACAGATTCAAACAGAGGTTTGTTTATATACATAATATTAGCAGTCGTCCCAGCTGGGAAGCCAGCTGAGAAGCCAGCTGGTGTGCTCACCTGGATGGTTCTTTTGAAGAAAGCTTTACATGCTTCACAGGAAGCTACACCATAGTGGAAGCCGGAAGCGATATCACCACACACCAGACACGATCTCTTGGGCCCGTCATCCTCCCGTAGACTCTGTGGGTGGAGGTGCTGTCACTCTACGCAAAACACTCATCTAGCTCCTTCATAACTACCATTCTAACTACTGCTCAAAAAACATTGAAAAATGGTTGCCAAAGCTTTACACAATCGTCACTCACGAAATCAAAATCATAATTCACAACTGCAGACAAATCACGGAACGGGTGGGATTTACCATCGTTCAAATCCCCTCCCGTTCCGTGACTTCTTCACACAATTGTTCAGGATAATTCAACAGGCCAAAGCAAAATTAAAACTGGGAAAGAAGTGGAAGGGTCTTGGCTACGAGTAGATGTTCTAGGCGTCAGGATATATTCTACTTACACCTAAGACTTTCCTCACACCGGTGAGACTCACCTCTGAGGGTGTGTGGGCGGAGTCACTGGCCATGGAGGTGGTAGAGGAACAGAACTGACGGTCTGGACTGGGTGGTGAGTCCGTGAAGAGCTTCATGTGTTTGGGTGAAGGTTGAGCCTCGTCCCCACACTCGCTGTAGTCCAGCTGAAACATAAATAAAGGCATCTTGCCTCAAAACAAATGCACATTATGCCCTGTACTGGAGCATTTTGTCCAATCCTGGAGCATTTTGTCCCATCCTGAGCCATTTCGTCCCACCCTGGACCATTTTTCCTAATTCTGGGCCATTTTGCTTTGTCCTGGACCATTTTGCACAGTCCTGGACTATTTCACCCCGTCCTGGACTATTTCACCCCGTCCTGGACTATTTCACCCCGTCCTGGACTATTTCACTCCGTCCTGGACTATTTCACCCCGTCCTGGACTATTTCACCCCGTCCTGGACTATTTCACCCCGTCCTGGACTATTTCACCCCGTCCTGGACTATTTCGTCCCGTCCTGGACCATCTCGTTCCATCTTGGACCCTAGTGGGTTTAGCGCTTCTTTTTTTATTATAATAATGCTCCATGTTGGAGCAGATATACAGTGTGTATACACAAGTCCACAAATATAATCTTCCTATGTATATGCCCTTCAAATAATGACGGTGTCTTATTCGTCAGGAAACAAGTGCTTTGTGACTCAGCTCTCTTACACGACCCGCTAATTAGTTAGACACGAGAATCATATTTAAAGAAAATCTTGCATCAGAGTATATAAATTTTCTTAGTACAGTCACTGAAAAAAAGTAAGAGCATGTCGTTGGGTAAACTCCCATAAATTTCATTAACTAAATATGTAAATATGTTGAGAAAGGAAGCAAGGCTATAATTATGTCAACTCTAACTGAACATTAATATGTCTGGACGAAAACGACAAAGTGAAGTTAGTTTAAATATGGTGAATCCTGAGAGGGCTCACACGGCATATAAGCCGTTGTAGCCCTTAAAACAAACTTAGAATAAGACGTCATAGCTTTTAAATCCAACACAGAATAAGCTGTCGTAGCCCTTAAATCCAATTCAGAATAAGTTGTCATTGCTCTTAAATCTAACAGAATAAGCTGTAATAGCCCTTAAATCAAACACAGGTTAAGACTATATAGTAGCCCTTAAATCAACACAAAATAAACCATCATAGCCCTTAAATCCAACTCAGAATAAGCCACAGCCCTTACACCCTTCAAGGGGGGTTCCTTGACGCTGGTGAGGGGCTCTTGATCTAGGGAATTGTATCTGTGCTCCAGTTCCCTGAATATCTTACAACACCCCCGACTAGCTGTATAATCCCTACGGGTTTAGCGCTCCCCCACAATAATAACAGCCCCTTAAATCCAACACAGAATAAGTCACAGTAGCCTTTAAATCCAACACCGCATGAGCCGTCGTAGCCCATAAATCCACTACACAACAAGTAGTCACAGGCCTTAAAAACCAACAACACGAGTAACAAGCAGCTATCTTAAGATAGAGTGCCATTGATTCTTCATTAAATGTAATGTAAAAAAGGAAGCTTGGGAAGGCCAGTGGATGCCTGACCAGTGGACGAGTCATCAAGGAACCATGACCAGTGGCAGGAGACACTTGTGTACTTGAAACATCAAAGAAATGTCGAACTTCAGCTCAAATATCTTCGTCAAGCTTTGCAGGTAAGTAATTAAGTTTGTTTAGGCACAGGTACACATAAGTACAATTATCATGCACAGTGTAAATTACCCAGGATTGCCCAAAACAAAGCCAGTGACTTATTTCCATTGTGGTCTTTGTATTTCCATTGTGGTCTTTGTATTTCCATTGTGGTCTTTGTATTTCCATTGTGGTCTTTGTATTTCCATTGTGGTCTTTGTATTTCCATTGTGGTCTTTGTATTTCCATTGTGGTCTTTGTATTTCCATTGTGGTCTTTGTATTTCCATTGTGGTCTTTGTATTTCCAATTGTGGTCTTTGTATTTCCATTGTGGTCTTTGTATTTCCATTGGGGACCTTGGAATTTTTTCAGTGTACACTTGGAAAATCCTAGAAGGACTAATGCCAAATCTTCACACGAAAATCACTCCTTACGAAATCAAAAGACTTGGCAGGAGATGCAACATTCCCACAATGAAAAACAGGGGCGCCACGAGTACACTGAGACACAACACAATAAGTGTCAGGGGTCCAAGACTGTTCAACTGCCTCCCAGCATTCATATGGGGTATTACCAATAGACCTCTGGTTGTCTTCAAGAAGGCACTGGACAGACACCTACACTCAGTACCTGACCAGCCGGGCTGTGGTTCGTACGTCGGTTTATGTGCGGCCAACAGTAACAGCCTGATTGATCAGGCCCTGATCCACCACGAGGCCTGGTCATGTACAGGGCCACGGGGGCGTTGTCCCCCTGAAACCCTCTCCAGGTATACTCCAGGTACTGATATATTAGGTCGAAATATTTGCAACATGTTTTTGGTCAGCATTTTTGACTAGTGTGGGGTGTGAGAGGTACTGAAAGAACATGGGATGTATCTGTTATAACACTAGTGAATAATTCATAATGGTGAAGGACTTTTGATGCGAGGAATTGGAACTGCTCCTCTGAACAAAAATCATTACCTCTCATTCCCTAGTTGCTGTAAACCCCTACGAGTTAACAGCTTCCTCGTAACTACATATTATTATTAAAGAGTATTTCTCTATGTATACGTTCTGAGAGTATAATTCAGTTTTAATGTATTAACGTATTCTTGTCTGGTGGTGCCCGAGTGCCGTGCAACCTTAATGACCTCCGTGCAGAAGATAGTCTTCAAACCCCATTAATCAACCAACCCACAAGCTGCTATTTTTAGACGTTTAAATCTTGTTTAAACGACCCTTGCCCAGGACCCAAGATAGATTGCTCTTGAATAGTTGTATACTTGAGTAGTGTGTTGCTACACTGTTCTATATGATAGTTACACAGTGGGAACACCAGCAGTGTGTTGCTACACTGTTCTATATGATAGTTACACAGTGGGAACACCAGCAATGTGTTGCTACACTATTCTATATGATAGTTACATAGTGGGAACACCAGCAGTGTGTTGCTACACTGTTCTATATGATAGTTACACAGTGGGAACACCAGCAATGTGTTGCTACACTATTCTATATGATAGTTACATAGTGGGAACACCAGCAGTGTGTTGCTACACTGTTCTATATGATAGTTACACAGTGGGAACACCAGCAGTGTGTTGCTACACTATTCTATATGATAGTTACATAGTGGGAACACCAGCAGTGTGTTGCTACACTGTTCTATATGATAGTTACACAGTGGGAACACCAGCAGTGTGTTGCTACACTGTTCTATATGATAGTTACACAGTGGGAACACCAGCAGTGTGTTGCTACACTATTCTATATGATAGTTACACAGTGGGAACACCAGCAGTGTGTTGCTACACTGTTCTGTATGATAGTTACATAGTGGGAACACCAGCAGTGTGTTGCTACACTATTCTATATGATAGTTACACAGTGGGAACACCAGCAGTGTGTTGCTACACTATTCTATATGATAGTTACACAGTGGGAACACCAGCAGTGTGTTGCTACACTATTCTATATGATAGTTACACAGTGGGAACACCAGCAATGTGTTGCTACACTATTCTATATGATAGTTACACAGTGGGAACACCAGCAGTGTGTTGCTACACTGTTCTATATGATAGTTACACAGTGGGAACACCAGCAGTGTGTTGCTACACTGTTCTATATGATAGTTACATAGTGGGAACACCAGCAGTGTGTTGCTACACTATTCTATATGATAGTTACACAGTGGGAACACCAGCAGTGTGTTGCTACACTATTCTATATGGTAGTTACACAGTGGGAACACCAGCAGTGTGTTGCTACACTATTCTATATGATAGTTACACAGTGGGAACACCAGCAATGTGTTGCTACACTATTCTATATGATAGTTACACAGTGGGAACACCAGCAGTGTGTTGCTACACTGTTCTATATGATAGTTACATAGTGGGAACACCAGCAGTGTGTTGCTACACTATTCTATATGATAGTTACACAGTGGAACACCAGCAGTGTGTTGCTACACTATTCTATATGATAGTTACACAGTGGGAACACCAGCAGTGTGTTGCTACACTGTTCTATATGATAGTTACACAGTGGGAACACCAGCAATGTGTTGCTACACTGTTCTATATGATAGTTACATAGTGGAACACCAGCAGTGTGTTGCTACACTATTCTATATGATAGTTACACAGTGGGAACACCAGCAGTGTGTTGCTACACTGTTCTATATGATAGTTACATAGTGGGAACACCAGCAGTGTGTTGCTACACTGTTCTATATGATAGTTACATAGTGGGAACACCAGCAGTGTGTTGCTACACTATTCTATATGATAGTTACACAGTGGGAACACCAGCAGTGTGTTGCTACACTGTTCTATATGATAGTTACATAGTGGGAACACCAGCAGTGTGTTGCTACACTGTTCTATATGATAGTTACATAGTGGGAACACCAGCAGTGTGTTGCTACACTATTCTATATGATAGTTACACAGTGGGAACACCAGCAGTGTGTTGCTACACTATTCTGTATGATAGTTACATAGTGGGAACACCAGCAGTGTGTTGCTACACTATTCTATATGATAGTTACACAGTGGGAACACCAGCAGTGTGTTGCTACACTATTCTGTATGATAGTTACACAGTGGGAACACCAGCAGTGTGTTGCTACACTATTCTATATGATAGTTACACAGTGGGAACACCAGCAGTGTGTTGCTACACTGTTCTATATGATAGTTACACAGTGGGAACACCAGCAGTGTGTTGCTACACTATTCTATATGATAGTTACACAGTGGGAATACCAGCAGTGTGTTGCTACACTGTTCTATATGATAGTTACACAGTGGGAACACCAGCAGTGTGTTGCTACACTATTCTATATGATAGTTACACAGTGGGAATACCAGCAGTGTGTTGCTACACTGTTCTATATGATAGTTACACAGTGGGAACACCAGCAGTGTGTTGTGCACTATTCTATATGATAGTTACACAGTGGGAACAAATAGTATTTCACTGTTATAAGCCAGTACGCAAGATGGGGTTAGTTATATGTAGTGGGTGAGGTAGTAGTGTGTGGGGGTAGTGTGTAGGGGCAGTGTGGGGGGCAGTGTGTGGGGGCAGTGAGAGTAGAGATGTATGAGAGATGGCGGCAGTGAAGAGGTTGGCAAGACTGTTGCTACTATTATTACACACACACACACACACACACACACACACACACACACACACATCTTTAGGCAAACACAGATAAATACTTGTACATTACCTACACAGTGTTTTAATTGATGCGATAAACTAAAGAGAGAGAGAGAGCAAAATAAATGCCTAAGATGGCACTGATATATATATATATATATATATATATATATATATATATATATATATATATATATATATATATATATATATATATAGTGTGTATGTGTGTGTGTTGAAAGCATTGAGGAAAAAAGAGGGTGTTTAATTAGTGGTGACATTGTGGCACTTGGAAGAACAATTGCATGTTCACGTCTTGTAAGTTATTACTGCCCAACAAGGGGGTTCTTGTGTACGGTGTACATATGTACACATCTTGACTTTTTACGTGGAGTTTGCGGACTTGGCATAGTCAGCGAGGATCATTTTGACTGATAACCCCAGAACATATCCGTGTTCTATTACTGATTTATTAAAGACGTGTGCACTGATTGGTACCTAGCGTGCGCGTGCACACACACAGGGGGCCAGGAGCTATGATTCGACCCCTGCAACCACACGTGAGTACAGAGTACAGTCTAGGAGGGGGCCAAAGACTGCAAACCTCATTCAAGGAAAAGGATCTTGGGGTGAGTATAATACCGAGCACATCTCCTGAAGCGCACATCAACCAGATAACTGCTGCAGCATACGGGCGCCTAGCAAACCTAAGAACAGCATTCCAACATCTTAATAAAGAATCGTTCAGGACCCTGTACACTGTGTATGTCAGGCCCATACTGTAGTATGCAGCACCAGTTTGGAACCCCCACCTGGTCAAGCACGTCAAGAAATTAGACAACGTTCATAGGTTTTCAACAAGACTAGTCCCGGAGCTAAGTGGCATGTCCTACGAGGAGAGGTTAAGGGACATCAACCTGATGACACTGGAGGACAGGAGAGACAGGGGGGATATGATAGCGACATACAAAATACTGAGAGGAATCGACGAGGTGGACAGAGACAGGATGTTCCAGAGATGGGACACAGCAACAAGGGGGGACAACTGGAAGTTGAAGACTCAGATGAGGCACAGGGATATTAGGAAGTATTTCTTCAGCCATAGAGTTGTCAGGAAGTGGAATAGTCTGTAAAGTGATGTATTGGAGGCAGGACCCATACATAGCTCATGGAGTAGGGAGAGAGTGGACCTAGTAGCGACCAGCGAAGAGCCGGGGCCAGGAGCTGGGAATCGACCCCAGCAACCACAAATAGGTTAGTACACACACACACACACACTCAAACTCACATACATGAAATGTTTTGCCACTAGTGTGTGAAGAACCACAACTGTAGATCTATGTTATGTTAGGGCTCCTGGCACCATCCTGGGTCCCCGCCAGTCTTATAGGATGGCAGGAAGGACAGACAAGGATGGAAGGCAGGGCAGACAAGGATGGAAGGCAGGGCAGATAATAATGGAAGGAAGGACAGACAAGGATGGAAGGCAGGGCAGATAATAATGGAAGGAAGGACAGACAAGTCATCTCCCCCTCCCCCGGGATGCCACCTGCCACCCCCCTCACTAGTATAAACAACAACAGCTGGTACGTCTCCCACAAGACCACATATATCACTGCATATTCCTCTGCTATTTCCTAAGACCACTGACTGTTCTTCTGAGGTGACAGCTCTCTTGTGTAAGACACCTGTTGTCTCCCCGTTTATCCTGTTCCTATATAATGTTAGAGAGTGAGAGAGAGCTTGAAATGTTGCTACTTGTCCAGGTGGTTGTGTTGGATCGGATCTTTCTTGTGATCTTAGAGCCGTCTTCAGATGCTCTCGAGGGGGATCTCAGGGATTTCCAAGAAGTCCCTGGGAATCCGGAGTTAGGGTACACCTCACCGCTGTACACGGTACACCACCACGGTATACGGTACACCACAGTACATGGTACACCACAGTACACGGTACGCCCACCATGGTACATCATGTCGAGGTCATGTACTTCAGATGTCGGTGGACAGGTGTTATAGCAGGTAATACAGGTGTTAGAGGTGCTGTAACAGTGTTATAACAGGTGTTAGAGGTGTATAAGATGTTAGTGATGTTAGGTATAGTCTGATCCAATGCAGTGCCTTCCTGCCTGGTCCTCCAGCTTTTGCACTAATCTTTTGTGTGGGACTGTGTCAAAAGCCTCCTTACAGTTCAAGAAAACACAGTCTACCACACCTCTCTCTTGCCGTACTGCTGTTACCTTGTCATAAAACTCCAGTAGGTTTGTGACACAGGATATCCCTTCCCTAAACCGTGCCAGTTGCCGTGAATAAGCTCATTCCTTTCTAGGTGCTCCACCACTCTTCTGCTAATTTTCTCCACGACTTTGTATATTATACATGTCAGTGACACTGCTCTGTAGTTTAATGCTTCGTGTCTGTCTCCTTTTTTAAAAATTGGGACTACATTTACTGCCTTCCATACCTCAGGTAGTTGCCCTGTTTCGATACATGTGTTGAAGATTGTTGTTAAGGGTACACACATTGCCTCTGCTCCCTCCCTCAGGACCCATGGAGAGATGTTATCCGGCCCCATCGCCTTTGAGGTATCTAGTTCACTTAGTAGCCTCCTGTGTGTGCGTGAGGAACATTTTAGTGTCACAATTTGAGGATCAGATGTCTGGTACTGTGCCAGTATCAGCCGATGAACTGATGTGATGTAGCATCACTGTTGGCTCTACTGTGTGTGTGTGTGTGTGTGTGTGTGTGTACCGGTGCCGCTGATAACACCAAGATAGCGCTTCTGTGCCAATTCGAGACTGCTTTTGGTTATCTTTGACACCTCCCGACGGCACCATATAGCCTGGCACTCCCTGGCACTCGATACTCTCACGGTAGTAGACTCACTGACACTAAATTGTCGCCAACACTTACAAGTCTGGCTCCCTCCTCAATGATCCGTCCACTCTGGCACTCTAGGACTCTAGCACTTTGGCACTCTGGCACTCTAGCACTTTGGCACTTTAACTTTAGTGTATCATTGTCCAAATTTCCCTACACTGGCACTATGCCACTGTTTTTAATGCTACGGGACTCTCAGATTGCTATAGTTATCGTGGTGGCACTCTCAGTTTTAACGCACCAGTCGTATCTCACTGAGGTATAGAGACTCTTAAAAGAAAAAAAACATTCACCGTCATTCGCTCAGTCACTTTCTTGCCAGAAGTGTGCTCACATGACAGTTCAGATGGGTGTTTAAACTGCAGCATCCCCGCCCGTTCTTCAGAGTACAGGCACTGTACTGCCCACCTCAACGACTCATATCCTACTAACTGGTGTCCCCTGAGTTCCTTCATAAATGTTACCTTGCTCACACTCCAACAGCACGTCAAGTCATAAAAGCCACTTGTCTCCACTCACTCCCATTTGACACACACACAAGCGTGTTGGTGTTTAAGCCCCTGTCACTCTAAACCTCCCTTACCTCCCACTAACATTTCCTAGGACGACCCCTACCCCCTCTTTCCTTTCACCCCCGATTTTTATACCCTCTTGTTCATTGTATTCTGCTCCATGGTCTCTAAATGTCTTTACCACCTCAACATCTCAGCCCTCTGATTTATACTTCTGGTGATCCCACATCATCTTTTAATCCCCAAGCTTAGAATTTCCTGCATAATATTCACACCACACATTGGCCTAAAACACGACATCTCCAAGTACCGCCTCCTCCTCGCTGCAACGTTTAAAGCCCATGCCTCACACCCATACAATAGTGTTGATACCACTGTACTCTAGTACATTCCTCTTTTTGTCTTCATGGATGACGTTCGTTGTGTGGACTAATGCCTTCATGCACCACCCACCTCTATCACTCTAAGGTTGACTTAATCTTTCATAGACACATCTGCTGACAACTCCACTACCAGATATGTCAACACCTTCACTCCCTCCCTCCAATATGATATTCACTCTTTCATTGTCTTTACTCTCATCACCTTCCTCTTCCCTATATTCACTTTTAATTTCCTTCTCTTACTCCCACATTCCTCTTATACATCCTCCCACATTCCTCTTATACATCCTCCCACATTCCTCTTATACATCCTCCCACATTCCTCTTATACATCCTCCCACATTCCTCTTACACATCCTCCCACATTCCTCTTATACATCCTCCCACATTCCTCTTACACATCCTCCCACATTCCTCTTATACATCCTCCCACATTCCTCTTATACATCCTCCCACATTCCTCTTACACATCCTCCCACATTCCTCTTATACATCCTCCCACATTCCTCTTACACATCCTCCCACATTCCTCTTACACATCCTCCCACATTCCTCTTATACATCCTCCCACATTCCTCTTATACATCCTCCCACATTCCTCCACAAACATTTGCAACTTCTCTTCACAATCTCAGACAACAACAATGTCATCACAAGTGTGTGTGAGTTGAACATATCTACCTGGACTTCCTACTCATTTCTTCAAAATTGGAAGCACCTCATGTTCTTGATTGCAACATGAAAGGCCTAGAGCTATCATTCAACTCCCTCCGTGGTTGTTTTGCATATTGTATCGCTTGTTCGCGATTATTGCATAATATATATATATATATATATATATATATATATATATATATATATATATATATATATATATATATATATATATATATATATATATATCTTTCAACACGTCGGCCGTTTCACACCGAGGCAGGGTGGCTACCGAGGCAGGGTGGCTACCGAGGCAGGGTGGCTACCGAGGCAGGATGGCTACCGAGGCAGGGTGGCTACCGAGGCAGGGTGGCTACCGAGGCAGGGTGGCCACCGAGGCATGGTGGCTACCGAGGCAGGGTGGCCACCGAGGCAGGGTGGCCACCGAGGCAGGGTGGCTACCGAGGCAGGGTGGCCACCGAGGCAGGGTGGCTACCGAGGCAGGGTGGCTACCGAGGCAGGGTGGCCACCGAGGCAGGGTGGCTACCGAGGCAGGGTGGCCACCGAGGCAGGGTGGCTACCGAGGCAGGGTGGCTACCGAGGCAGGGTGGCCACCGAGGCAGGGTGGCTACCGAGGCAGGGTGGCCACCGAGGCAGGGTGGCTACCGAGGCAGGGTGGCCACCGAGGCAGGGTGGCCACCAAGGCAGGGTGGCCCAAAAGGAAAAACGAAAGTTTCTCCTTTTACATTTAGTAATATATACAGGAGAAGGGGTTACTAGCCCCTTGCTCCCAGCATTTTAGTCGCTTCTTACGACACACATGGCTTACGGAGGAAGAATTCTGTTCCACTTCCCCATGGAGATAAGAGGAAATAAGAACTAGTAAGAAAATAGAAGAAAACCCAGAGGGGTGTGTATATATATGCTTGTACATGAATGTGTAGTGTGACCTAAGTGTAAGTAGAAGTAACAAGACGTACCTGAAACCTTGCATGTTTATGAGACAGAAAAAAGACACCAGCAATTCTACCATCATGTAAAACAATTACAGAGAGAGAGAGAGAGAGAGAGAGAGAGAGAGTGGGGGCTAGGAAGGGGGAACAAGTCCTCCCTCCCCCTTCACTCAACCCCTCCCCCATACCCCTACCCTTTACATAATTTTTTTTCGCCAAAGTTAATGAGGTGTGTGTGTGTGTGTGTGTGTGTGTGTGTGTGTGTGTGTGTGTGTGTGTGTGTGTGTGTGTGTGTGTGTGTGTGTGTGTGTGTACTCGCTTAGCTATGCTTGCAGGGGTTGAGTACTGGCTCCTTCCACTCACTATCTACTACTGGCCCACCCATCATCTTGTGATTGCTGGCCTCCAGGGACTTCCAGCCTCTTCTTGAAGCTGTGTATAGTATGTCACCTCCAGCACCTCTTACACCCTGGCACTCTTACACCCTGGCACTCTGGCTCCCTTTCCTTGAATCTCAGAGGCTGGCTTTATCGTCTCTTATCCTGAGTATTTTATATAACGTGATCATGTCTCCCCTGGTCCTCCTCTAGTTTTGATAATCTTTTTTATAATTCTCTCCTTGTATTTCATTTCCCCCTCACTGCCGGCACCAGTCTTGTTGCATATCTCTGGATATTCTTTAGTTTATTTATATTTTTGGTCAGGTGTGGCTCCATGCTGGCGCTGCATACTCCATGATGGACGTAACGTACGTTCTTGATAATGTCGTTGATGTGGCATGATTCAGGCTCCTGTGATCGGTTCCTAGGTTAGTTTTGTATTGGTTGCTGTAGCATTGATGTGTTTCTCTTGTGATATGCTTGGTGTAATGTTTACTCCCAGACCTGTCCTTGCATGGTGTGTGTGTGTCTGGTCTCTCTTATTCTTTTACTTTCTACTTCTCCCTGGGTTACCCAGGTGGAGCCTCTCCCTGGGTTCCCCAGGTGGAGCCTCTCCCTGGGTTCCCCAGGTGGAGCCTCTCCCTGGGTTCCCCAGGTGGAGCCTTTCATCAATAATTGTACGTACGTGATAATCAACAAAGCTTGTTTCAACTTCCACCACCAGGGGGTCGTTGACACACGTCAGAAACAGCGGAGGTACAAACACTGTTCCTTGAGGGACCCCACTCCAGACCCGTGCCCATCCCCCTGTCAGTACTGTGTACTCGTACCAGTAACCGGTACTGATTCACCGTCTCCCTACGTGAATTACTGACCATTACGTGACTCATGCTGACCTAGCATGACGTCACGAGCTCTTTGAATGCCCTCCGGGCACTGGGCATCTCAGTTCAAGGCAGGGTATGGAGACAGACAGGTCAGACCGGGCACTCTCCTTATTTTACCACTAATTATAAGTTGCCATCCATCCTTTGTGTGTGTTTATTCCCAAATCCATCAATCGAACCCCACACAACACCCCGTACACACACTCTCCTCCTCCCTAACAATTACCACCTGTCTCATATCCTCCAGAATCTCTTCTTCTTACTACCTGAGCACCTCTTCTCTCCCTCCTGTCTTCTCTACCTCCTGTCTTCTCTACCTCCTTCCAACCCACACATCCATCTCTGCAACTGACCTGTGCAGCCCTGCAAGACGCAGGCAACGCGTTCTCCTGCATCTATCTGTATTTACACCTCACCTTGCCAGCAGCAGCAAGCACCAGGTGAGCCTGGACCATGGCCGGGCTCCGGGAATAGCAAGACTCTGGGAACTCATCACAGGTATATCTCTGAACCAATGTTAGTGCGGAGAAAGACACTTTGTGTACACTTCAGATAATTTACTAGAAGACAATGTTTCAGCACCAGTGACTGGGGGCGAAACGTTTCCTCTATTAAATATCCTAACTGTACGTGTCTTTTTTCACATCTTGTAGCTATCACCATAAGAATTTCCAATAATAATAATATTTTATTTCTACCAGTACATGGTACAACTTATACAGACCATAGCTGACATCAATGACATACTACTATATAGAAAGTCCCTTGTTATGCTGAGCATTTCCCGCAACTTAGGTCAATTTTGTCCCCAGGATGCCACCCACACCAGTCCACTAACACCCAGGTACCTATTTTACTGCTAGGTGAACATGGACAGCAGGTGTCTTAAGGAAACACGTCCTAATGTTTCCAGCCGTACAGGGGATCGAACCACGGACCTCAGTGTGTGAGGTGAGTGCGCTACCAACCCAGCAACGGGACACCCTAAAGGTTTGTGGGAAATTTCAGTCTCGTGTAAGGAGATTGTTTATGTCTTGTTACCATCACGGTATTGTGTCTGTTGTCTGTCTTGTTACCGTCGCGGTATTGTGTCTGTTCTCTGTCTTGTTACCGTCGCGGTATTGTGTCTGTTCTCTGTCTTGTTACCGTCGCGGTATTGTGTCTGTTCTCTGTCTTGTTACCGTCGAGGTATTGTGTCTGTTGTCTGTCTTGTTACCGTCGCGGTATTGTGTCTGTTCTCTGTCTTGTTACCGTCGCGGTATTGTGTCTGTTCTCTGTCTTGTTACCGTCACGGTATTGTGTCTGTTCTCTGTCTTGCTACCGTCGCGGTATTGTGTCTGTTCTCTGTCTTGTTACCGTCACGGTATTGTGTCTGTTCTCTGCGTTCGCTTCTCTGTCAGTCTACAGACAGTCCGCTTCTTGAAACCTCTAATAGGACGGAAGTTAGCTTGTCAACTAGCAGAACCAGTCTATTACTCAGTAATCACTATACATCGTGGATATAGGGTCAATATTGCCGTTTTTTTTATGGATGTCAGAGAGTTACTAGGCTTATATTTGACTGGTTAATTCTCGCTATGGGGTCGCACAGTTCCTCTGATGGCGCGGGTACTGCTCAGGGGATGCTCTTCTCTCTCTCTCTCTCTCTCTCTCTCTCTCTCTCTCTCTCTCTCTCTCTCTCTCTCTCTCTCTCTGCTTGCAAGTTAATGGCTCAGGAAGATGTGGATTTTGTGGGTCGTTCGGTTTTTATTTTTTAAGTGTTCGTTATATATATTTTTTTTATCGTTGATTTTTGGTTTGTGTTGTGAAGGTTGTGTTGTGTACCTGCCTCTCTCTCTCTCTTCTTATATATCACTTCACCACACCCTCCTCTTCCTCTTTTCCTCCTCCTCCTCTTCGTCTTCCTCCTCCCTCCTCAGTTTTATCACCTACTTTCTTACTGTCACCTTCCATCTTACGTGACTGTCTTTGTCTGGCTCACCACAACTCACTAACATTCTCATAATAATAATAGTAATAATTATTATATTAATAATAATAATGAATAATAATAATAATAATAATGAATAATAATAATGAATAATAATTATTCATCCAGGGACTTAGAGCGATCCCTTTCTTTTTTCAATATAGTAGTAACGTGTACTCACCTAATTGGTTGCAGGGGTCGATACTCAGCTCCTGGCCCCGCCTCTTCGCTGTCCGCTACTGGGTCTCTGCTCTCCCTGCTCCATGAGCTCTATCATACCTCGTCTTAAAACTATGTATGGTTCCTGCCTCCACTATATCTTTCTCTAGACTATTCCACTTCCTGACTACTCTATGGCTGAAGAAATGCTTCCTAACATCCCTTTGACTCATCTGAGTCTTCAGCTTCCAGTTGTGTCCCCTTGTTTCTGTGTTCCCTCTCTGGAACATCCTGTCCCTGTCTACCTTGTCGATTCCCCGCAGTATTTTGTATGTCGTTATCATGTCTCCTCTAACCCTTCTGTCCTCCAGTGTTGTTAGTCCTATTTCCCTCAACCTTTCTTCATAGGACAGACCCCTGAGTTGTGGAACTAACCTTGTCGCAAACCTTTGCACTTTCTGTGTGTGTGTGTGTGTGTGTTGGGGGAAGGTGAGGGGAAACTGAGGGAGGGGAGAATATAAGGGGAAGAGAGAGAGGGGGAGAAACAGTGTAGTTATGTAACTAGGATACATACTGTATACTGAGAGATGTATGTCTCTCAGTGTATATACACAGGGAGGTGTGTATATCTCAGTGTATATACACAGGGAGGTGTGTATATCTCAGTGTATATACACAGGGAGGTGTGTATATTCAGTGTATATACACAGGGAGGTGTGTATATCTCAGTTTATATACACAGGGAGATACTACACCAGGGTCATTACGACAGTCTTAACGACCCTGGTGGTGTATAGGTGACATTTACTGACCCCAGGTGTAGTAGACAGACTTGAAACCCCCATTAACCAAGCTTGTAGGGAAGTGAAGGTGACCAACATACCACACATTGTGAAGATGAGACGATCATGACATCTTCCCTCACCAGCGTGTCTGGTGAGTCGGAAGTGAAGGTGAGAAAGTCATCAATTTCCTGCTTCATGTTGATGGTATGAATCATGTAGCCTGTGTCAGTGCCTCCTGTGTCCTCAACACCACCTCTCTCCTGCACACGCTCTCTTCTCCTCCTCTCACTGCCTCTCTCCTTCATGTAGTAGTTGTGGGTTCTCTCCTACACACCAGTTCTCCTTCCTTCACACACTCTTATTCTCGCTTTTCAAGACGAGGTGTGTTTCCTTCTCCACTTTCTGTGTTTACACTCGTCTCCTGCACACTGTCTCCTCTCACAGTACCAATACACTGTCTCCTCTCACAGTACCAATACACTGTTTCCTCTCACGGTACACTGTCTCCTCTCCTCACAGAACCACCAGTACACTGCCTTCGTTGTCAGTGTTATGATGACACTATCTCAAGCAAAATTCACACTGTCACGTGATGGACGATGCTGCTAGTGATGCTGCTGCCTCTGGTGATGCTGCTGGTGATGCTGCTGGTGGTGCTGCTGCCTCTGGTGCTGCTGCCTGTGGTGCTGGTGTTCCTGGTGACTCTCTCCACCTCTCCTCTCTCTCCACCTACCAGCACTATGTGTAGTGTGGTAACTCTGTCAGGCTTGCAACTCCAAAGATAGATTTCAGATAGACTAAGTGCTCTTCATAATCTATAATAACTGCATTACACACTTCAGGTGACACCTCTTCCCCTCCTGCGGCCCCTAAAAACACTTCATGATAACTTATATACTTCTGAGGCACTTAGCGCTAAAGTGCATCGACACTTTACTCAAGACACCAGAGTTGAGAGGATGTAGTTTTTATTTTTAATAATCTTTTCTTATCGGTGATGGCGCCCTCAACACTGACGCCATGGCAAGTGTTATCAGCACTTACATGGGTCCACAAATAGCACTTTAACACTTCAGAGATAGTGGGCGCACATGCGGGTGAGTTGCCTCACTGAATTATATACCTAGCAACAGTGAGACTTGAAGCTCTCTCTATGTGTGTGTCTCTCTCTCTCTTAACCAGCTGGGCTGTCAGGCCACTTACATATTACACACAACGTTCAAGAGCACCACTTTCTTGGAGTTATTAAGCCTCCCCCGGTGGGTTAACAAGTTGAGATAAGCCAGGAAATCCGGGCAGGATGGCTTGTTATCCATGGGTTACCCTCTACCCTATACCACTGGACGCTCCACACAACACTCGACACAGCCCGAGGATTGAATCCAATTTCTTTTGATTGTAAACCAGTCGAGTTTTACATACACACACACGCTAGTGTACCAATATCTTCAAGATGTACATTAAGTACAAACAAGAATGTACAGAGAAGCCAACGTACAGGATAACTAGGATTGCACTTTAAAACGAATCCCAGTTCTGTACACTCTGTGGTGTTTACACTTGCGATACACTGATATGTAGCCAATATACTCTGTAATACACTGCCACAGTGTACCTGTAATACACTGCAATACACAGTGTATTACACCAACCCTCACGCTAACTGTAGCGTAGAGTAGAGGTTGTGTTCACTGGTGTTAGGACAGTCACTGCTCTTCCTTACACCTGCTACTTCTTCCTTCCTTCCTTCCTTCCTTCCCTCGTTTCTTCCTCTCACTTTCTTTATCGTCTTCCCCTTTCTTCAGGGACAGTTTTAGAAAGGCGATTCTCCTGGCTTCATAGTCGATTGATCCTCAGTACCTTGGCTTCAACACTAGGACCTTGGCTTCAACACTAGTACCTTGGCTTCAACACTAGCACCTTGGCTTCAACACTAGGACCTTGGCTGCAACACTAATACCTTGGCTTCAACACTAGCACCTTGGCTTCAACACTAGTACCTGGCTTCAACACTAGTACCTTGGCTGCAACACTAGTACCTTGGATGCAACACTAGTACCTTGGCTTCAACACTAGTACCTTGGCTTCAACACTAGTACCTTGGCTGCAACTTTTAAGTGTGTTGGGAGGAACCAAGACAATATTAATGCTTCCCAAAGATTATTTAACTCTGATGGGCGTTCTGGGTCGTTGTGTTTACATCTGGAGTCATATGGAGTAAGCACTGGTCCGTGAGATGGTAGTCCGTATGGTGATGGTAGCAGGTAGGAATGGTGGTGGTGGTAGGTAGGTATGCTGGTGGGGGAGGGTCTTAGGTAAGTAGGTAGGTACTTGCCCTGGAGGTGGAAAGTTTACACTCTCCTTCGACCAGCAAATTGATCTGCACGGCGATTGATGCAGATTCTTCCTTGTTTTTCCTTGGGTTGTGGGAGTTGCGAGGCGATTGATGATGGAGGAAGTGAAGGAGAAGAGTGCGTAGGGAGGCCCTGGTGAGTGAAGGTGGAGGTGGAGGGAGAGTTACTACAGCACTGACACAGGTGGAGAGAGAGTGAGCAGTGTGTGTGTGTGCGCCAGCCAGGGTGGTGGCACTGCTACTGCCATCTCTCCTGGCACTACCCACTGCTGCTGGGAAGAGGGAGGGAGTGGGGGTGGGGGGAATGATTTCAGACACGCCCCTCTCACCCCTCTCCCACTCTCACTCCAGGAGTCAGTCACTAGTTTAATAATAATAATAATAATAATAATAATAATAATAATAATAATTATTATTATTTCTGCAAGTACATGATACAACTTGACATACTGCTATATAGAAAGTCTATATAGTAGTATGACATCAATGACATACTATTATATAGAAAGTCCCTTGTTATGCAGAGCATTTCCCGCAACTTAGGTCAATTTTGTCCCCAGGATGCCACCCACACCAGTCCACTAACACCCAGGTACCTATTTTACTGCTAGGTGAACATGGACAGCAGGTGTCTTAAGGACACACGTCCTAATGTTTCCACCCGTACCAGGGATCGAACCACGGACCTCAGTGTGTGAGCTGAGTGCGATACCAATCGAGCAGAATCCCAGGAGCAGTGATTCGACCCTTGTAAACACGACTAGGTAAATACACTTGACCACTTCAATAACTGTAAGGTCACGTGTTAGTAATTAAGTGACGGGGCCAGGAGCTGGACACCAAATGTAGTCTTAATATTTAGGAAAGTAGGAAGTGCTGAACTACAGACCAGTGCCACACCAGTGCCATACCAGTCACACCAGTGCCACATTGGTGTCACACCAGTGCCACACCAGTCACACCAGTGCCATACCAGTATCACACCAGTGCCACACCAGTCACCAGTGTCACACCAATGCTACACCAGTGTCACACCAGTCACACTGCCACACCAGTCACACTGCCACCAGTGCCACACCAGTCACACTGCCACCAGTGCCACACCAGTCACACTGCCACACCAGTCACACTGCCACCACTGCCACACCAGTCACACTGGCACCAGTGCCACACCAGTCACACTGGCACCAGTGCCACACCAGTCACACTGCCACCAGTGCCACACCAGTCCCACCCCCACTAGTGCCACACCAGTGCCACCTTAGTATACACCAGCCTGGCACCACACCTTGTCAAGGTCACGAGAAACCTTGACAAGGTTCAGAGGTTCAACAAACAGCAAACTGGTTAATGAACCAGGAGAGATACTGAACCAGGAGTGACTAGACGTGTTGAACCCCGAGGTTCAGCCAGGAGAGAAGAACCAGGGGAGACATGACAATGACATACAAGATACTTACACCCATTGACTAGTGTATTAGAACATTTTCTCACAAAAATATTAATGGGAAAATCATAATATATATATATATATATATATATATATATATATATATATATATATATATATATATATATATATATACACACAGAAAGAGAAAGGGGAGGGAGGGAGTCTAGCCAAGACGTCAGTCAGATCTGAGTCAATGATCACGCCCCACCTCGTGTGAGGGGAGGGGGACGAGGTGGGGAGAGGAGGGGACGTAGTCGCGTGTTAGAGGTGTGTGTGAGGGGAGGGTGTTATCGCGTGATACCTGCAGTCCAGGGAGGGCACGTGTCTGAGGTTTGGCAGGAAGGGGAGATGCAGGAGAGGGAGGGGGCACGTGTCTGATGCTGGGCATGAGGGGGAGGTGCAGGAGGGGAGGGGGAGGTGTCAAAGACGTCCGGGGGGGGTTGATGAAGACAGGAGATGGAGAGAAATGGGGGAGGGAATAGTGGGGTGGCACTGGTGGTGGCATTGGTGGTGGCACTGATGAGTGACACTGGTGGTGGCACTGATGAGTGACACTGGTGGTGGCACTGATGAGTGACACTGGTGGTGGCACTGATGAGTGACGCTGGTGGTGGCACTGGTGGGTAGCACTATTTCGGTGTTCATAGTGCTACCGGCCTTGAGAGACTTGAACACTCAAGTGTTCTTTGTCCGTTCTTTTGTTCTCTCTCTTCCCAATCATTGTGTTCTCTCTCACACCTCACTGTGGTATACTAAGAGTATGTTACATTATATTCGGCGTATGACACACACCCATATAGGCTGCCATCCCGACCAGTGAACCAGGTGCTGAGGGTATAACTGAGTAGGAGCCCCCCTTGTTATACTAGCACCTTGGTTCAACCAGCCAGTGACAAGTCTGCCATAGTTGTGAAGCGATGTGGTACACTCTTGAATCAACATTGGCAGTCTGGTTGAACACGGTTCTCACCGTGTCTCTTTCTGGCAAATTTGCCTTTCTGTACATGACCAATGTATATATTGTACATATTATTGCTTGCTGTTTGGTGAAGGAAATATATAAGTGTTTACACTTTCTGCTGTCTTTTTGCTGGTTCCTTATTTCTACCTTGGCTATCGTGCTACAGCCAGGTGTGCAGGCCACGACTACACCTGTGTTTGTAATATGGGAGCCTGTTTTGAAGTCTTTGTATCAACGAACTGTTGCACAGCTTCGTCAGTGTGTATGCAAGAAATCAAGGCTTGTAAAAATGAAGTTCCAACCTGAGATTTCATCTGCTACGGGGGCTATTAATCGCAGATCTCCGCTTCGATACCTTCGTAATGGGGAATGACAAATGCCGGAGCCCAGGGCCGCTATCCAATTGGGGAAACTGGTGAAGGGGGGTTGTCTCGGGGATGGGGGGAAGAAGTCAGCTTCGTTAGCGCTTGAGTTGGCTAAACTCAACCTTCAGCATACCAGGGAGCAACGTGCCTTAGCTAATGAGGAATTTGACAGAGAGGAGAGACAGTTTCTGCATACCATGGATAATAATCCGTGTCGCTAGTACCTCGGTTTTTTTATTCTGTGCCTTATAATTTTGTCTTTCGAAAATCTAGGCTCGACCTCTGCGATGGCCACTCGAGTACTGGGCAGCACTGGTTCATACACATATAACATTATACAACAAAACACACGAATTTACAGCTAGTTTGAGTGATGAAGGTTTTGCTAATTACGACGTTGTGAAAGCGGCTGTGTTGGTGCATGTCAGTGCATTCCCACCAAATATAGGCGTAATATAAACTGAGCAAGACTCAGGTGGGTCAGTCCCTTGTGGACGTTGTTCATGGACAAGATTAACGTTCAAGAAGTGACACAAACCCACCGGTGTCTCGAAGTTCATTGGGGTAGTGCATATGGTTCTCACTGACAGCCTTCTTGAGTCAGTAGAACCAGAGGTTCGGGTGTTTTTAGAAGACCATTCAGTGGCAACTGCCATGGAGGTGGCTAGACTTGCTGTTATATTTGAGACCAACTGCTGCTTGTCCGAGCGGTCTGTTAACTTTTCTTCCCAGCATCCTGGTACGG
The DNA here is from genome assembly GCA_009830355.1 of Cherax destructor. Classification (NCBI taxonomy): domain Eukaryota; kingdom Metazoa; phylum Arthropoda; class Malacostraca; order Decapoda; family Parastacidae; genus Cherax; species Cherax destructor. The sequence continues at coordinate 527,672 of WNWK01000355.1, forward strand.
CCAGAGATCTTCATGGACGGACCTCTGAATTTCGTCCGAAGGTGGAAGCTGGAGTTGAACAACAGCGTCTGCCTCAAAACCAGCAAGGAACAAAAGACAAGACTTCCGAACACATCACCTGTTACTACTGATGTAAGCCTGGCCACATAAAGGCTACTTGCCCCAAGCTAAATAGGCCTGCTGCTAGTGGTAAGTCAACTAGACCACTACCACTAAAGAAATTGCTGTGTTTCCCGCTGGAACGAATCAGCGGGAAATAGATGCCTGTATGGCGCCCTTTTATAGTAAAAGTCAAATCTCTCTTAACAAGCAGGAGAGTCCCATTGAGGTATCCACCTTCAGGGATACCGGGGCTTAATGCTCCCTCTTACAAGAGGGAATACTTCCAATTTCTGAAGAGACCTCAATAAACACTTCAGTGTTAGAAGCCTATGGGGAAGCCGTATGTTCCTTTGCATAGAGTATTCATTAAAAGTCAGTATTACACTGGGTATTTAACTGTAGGTGTGTCTGAAAGATTTCCCAAGAAAGTTGATTTATTGTTGCTTGGCAACAGTGTTCCAAATTCTAGATGCTGTCCCGAACTCATTGTAGCCACCGAAGTCTCTTCGATGTTGGCCATAACTCTGGCACGAGAATATCGTCCAGTATTCCGTTAAAGGTTCATCAGCTACGACAGCTACAAACATTACCTGCCAGCAGTGCTGCAGTTACTATCCTGCCAGCAGAGCTGCAGTTACTATCCTGCCAGCAGTGCTGCAGTTACTATCCTGCCAGCAGTGCTGCAGTTACTATCCTGCCAGCAGTGCTGCAGTTACTATCCCGCCAGCAGTGCTGCAGTTACTATCCTGCCAGCAGTGCTGCAGTTACTATCCTGCCAGCAGACCTGCAGTTACTATCCTTCCAGCAGAGCTGCAGTTACTATCCTGCCAGCAGAGCTGCAGTTACTATCCCGCCAGCAGTGCTGCAGTTACTATCCTGCCAGCAGTGCTGCAGTTACTATAACTTGAGTAACCCCCTCCCCCTCCTTTTCCGAAGACATTAGGCATCATACACTGCACAGGAGAGAAAAGGGGCAGAGAATAGGAGAATGAGAGAGTGGGGAGGAAAGAAGTCAGCCGGAAGTCAAGTACGTGAGTGTGGGAGAGTAGAGCGAGAGAGAGAGAGAGAGGATGCTGCGAGGCAGAGGAGATGGCGTTGATTGATGATGATTGATGAGGTTGAGGAGACGAGATGTAGTACTTGATAAAGACAGGAAGGATATAGCCTGAGTGACAAGGTGAGAGAGAGATCAGAGTAAGAAGTAAGGAAGGTAAAAGGGGTAAATAAGAGGGTAGAGAGGGAGACAGTGAGAGTAAATACTATCATCAAGAGGTGAATATAGGAGCCTAGGGAGGGTAGAAGCAAGGTCAGTAGGTACTGAGAAGGTAGGTACTGGGGAGACAGGTACTGGGGAGGCAGGTACTGAGAAGGCAGGTACTGGGGAAACAGGTACTGGGGAGACTGGTACTGAGAAGGCAGGTACTGGGGAGAGAGATACTGAGAAGGCAGGTACTGGGGAAACAGGTACTGGGAGACAAGTACTGGGGAGACAGGTACTGAGGAGGCAGGTACTGGAAAGACAGGACCTGGGGGAGGTAACTTACTCCCCAGGGAGTACAATGCTATGAAACACGTTCTTATTATTCCTGAGTTGAGAGAGAAATGTGAACTATACATGTAGTGTGTACAGTGACAGGTGTAGTGTGTACAGTGACAGGTGTAGTGTGTACAGTAACAGGTGTAGTGTGTACAGTGACAGGTGTAGTGTGTACAGTGACAGGTGTAGTGTGTACAGTGACAGGTGTAGTGTGTACAGTGACAGGTGTAGTGTGTACAGTGACAGGTGGTGTAGTGTGTACAGTGACAGATAGTGTCTGTACTTAAGATAGTAAATATGTCTGTCAGCAGTCTACACATAGACTACATGTACAGGTGATGTCTGGCTGACAGCTCTCCCCATGTGCAGGTGGTGTCTGGCTGACAGCTACCCGCACATGTGCAGGTGATGTCTGACTGACAGCTGCCCCCATGTGCAGGTGGTGTCTGGCTGACAGCTACCCGCACATGTGCAGGTGATGTCTGGTTGACAGCTACCCCCATGTGCAGGTGGTGTCTGGCTGACAGCTACCCCCACATGTGCAGGTGGTGTCTGGTTGACAGCTACCCCCCATGTGCAGGTGGTGTCTGGTTGACAGCTACCCCCACTTGTGCAGGTGGTGTCTGGTTGACAGCTACCCCCCATGTGCAGGTGGTGTCTAGTTGACAGCTACCCCCACTTGTGCAGGTGGTGTCTGGTTGACAGCTACCCCCCATGTGCAGGTGGTGTCTGGCTGACAGCTTCCCCCCATGTGCAGGTGGTGTCTGGCTGACAGCTACCCGCACATGTGCAGGTGGTGTCTGGTTGACAGCTACCCCCACTTGTGCAGGTGGTGTCTGGTTGACAGCTGCCCCACATGTGCAGGTGGTGTCTGGTTGACAGCTACCCCCATGTGCAGGTGGTGTCTGGTTGACAGTTACCCCCAATGTGCAGATGGTGTCTGGTTGACAACTACCTCCACTTGTGCAGGTGGTGTCTGGTTGACAACTACCCCCCATGTGCAGGTGGTGTCTGGCTGACAGCTACCCCCCCATGTGCAGATGGTGTCTGGCTGACAGCTGCCCCACATGTGCAGGTGGTGTCTGGCTGACAGCTCCCCTCTCTTATATTGCTGTTGTCAACAGACTGTGAGGACGGGGGGTCGGTTAAAGCTGTCAGTTGGCCAGACAGTCCTGGGATCACCAGCAAGGCTGTTATTTCAACTAAGGTCATCCTCTTCCTCCTCCTTCTCCTCTTATTTCTCTTCCTCCTCTACCTCCTCTTCTTCCTTCTCCTCCTGAAGCTCTACGCCTCACTACAGCTACAACACAATCAGCCTACACAACTAGACAGATTACCAGCGATACTAGACTGAGGCTCCTGAACCCTCGGTTTAGGTACGACCATGTATGCCAGAGGCCAGGAGATGTGGGTCAAGGTAGATTAAGAGGTAGATAGCAGAGGTTGTGATAGTGAAGATGTGCTCTTATCAGCAACACATGTCTCCAGAGTCCTTTCTGCTGGTCCTGGGACTGCTGGGAGGGCCCTGGGACTGCTGGGAGGGCCCTGGGACTGCTGGAAGGGCCCTGGGACTGCTGGGAGGGTCCTTGGACTCGTGGTCACTGCTGGGAGGGTCCTGGGACTGCTGGAAGGGCCCTGGGACTGCTGGGAGGGTCCTGGGACTGTGGTCACTGCTGGGAGGGTCCTGGGACTCCCTCACAGATAGCAGAATCAAGAATGGGGTGAAAATCAGCTGAGCGAATCTGGCACTGTGCCAGCATCACGAGTTGGCACCCCCTCCTTCCTCCCTCCCCTTCCTTCCCTTCCCTCGCCACGGGCCTGGCACTTATCTCATGTCCGGAATTCTGAAGTGCCAGCCTTGCTCTCTCTCTCTCTCTACCATCTTCCTTCCCAGCTACTTCCTCTCTCTCTCTCTCTCTCTCTCTCTCTCTCTCTCTCTCTCTCTCTCTCCCTCCCTACCTACATATATATATATATATATATATATATATATATATTATATATATATATATATATATATATATATATATATATATATATATATATATATATATATATAAACTAAATGGTTATAACCGACCATAATTTTTAAAGGGGTGGACCGGTAAGCCAGTGGAAGGCCTCGGTCAGATGACCAAAAGCTCCTGTTTCCTGACGAACTTTACTAACCTATATATATATATATATATATATATATATATATATATATATATATATATATATATATATAAGACTGGCTAAGCCATGGCTGTATATAAATGGAAGACATATATAAATAAGAATGATGAATATAAAGAGTCACAATATGATGACTGGAACAATACAGTTATACTACTTCCTCTTCTTGTTCCACCACTCCCTTCCCACACCTTTCCTAGTGTAGCGTAGACAAGTGGGTGAGAACAATAGATAAGTTGTTGAGTGAGACACTTGTGGAACACTTGTCTCCCTTTCCGTCAGTCCAATAATGTTCTTCACTGTATTTCACTGAGGAAGGCACCGCCTGGCGAAACGTTTCCACAGTGTTGGACCAGAGTTTCACCCTCTCGTATCTGTCCTGTTTCCTGACGAAGCTAACCTCGTATATGCTCTGGCCCCTTCCTTTGGCGCTTCTCCGTGACTCAATGCTCCAAGTTGGGGCGAAACGTCGTTATAATTTTCATTCTATATGCGGGTTATTAATGTATAAATTAAAATCAATGATGATAAAACCCTGGACAATATTATAAAATAAATGGAGCGAGGTAGACGCAACAGTTGAAGAATAGCGTTTGGGCGTTCCGTAGCTGGGTTGGTAGCGCACTCACCTCACACACTGAGGTCCGGAGTTCGAATCCCCGGTACGGCTGGAAAACATTAGGACGTGTTTCCTTAAGGCACCTGCTGTCCATGTTCACCTATCACTATAATAGGTACCTGGGTGTTAGTTGACTAGTGTGGGTCGCATCATGGGACAAAATTGACTTAATTTGCTGGAAATGCTCAGCATTATAAGGGGCTTTCTATATAGTAGTATGTCAGCTATGGTCTGTATACCTTGTACATGTACTTGTAGTAAATGAAGTTCAACAGAAGGCAGCTCATTTGTAGGTGTTGTTAGAATGATGGTTAAGAGGCACATAAGTTCATTTTTCCACTATAATCTACCTTGTCCATAATTACTATCGCATTTGCTTTGTCTGTTTGGTAAGGTGAAGTCCAGGATCTTTCCTTAATTCATGGTATAACTTAACAAATCCTTGATGACAATTGTTGTTGTAGAGGTGTGAGCTTTGCTCAGGTGCTACGTAGGAGACGGTTAGTCCACCAGAGGAACCTTGGGTAGCCATGGCGGTGTCAGAAAATGTGATTTTGGTCACTGAAGAGGCATTAGGAATCTTAGTGATGGTGTGTACCGAGGCCCGAGTGTTCTCTTCCTAGCGGGGTCACCATCTGGAGAACACCCGGACCGGGACAACGCCGGCGACCCTACTACTACTAGAGGGACGTGGAGATCTTGTCAAGCCGTAAGACAGAATGTTTCGCCAGCAAGAATGGAGAGGGAGATGTGTTGAGTTATCGGTCTTGCAGTGTCTTCATAAGCAGAGTTATCCATCAGTTAAGAGGCTTCAACACCGTCAGTACAGACGAGTGAAGGAGTCCTGACACAATACACAAGGAGTCCTTCGGTGAGTGTATCGCTGTGAACTTCCGCACAGCGGCAGCAAGGGCAAGTTTGGTAGAGTCATTTATAACTCCACTAGACAGTCTAATATTTACACGATGCGACAGCATCATGAAAGAGTATAGGCGACAATTGTACGTTAAAATCTCCCTCCCTGACGAGGATCGAAGGGATAATTCTTAAGTGGGAGCAGCAGTGACTGTCCTGCGAGTGGTAAGGTCAGCAGTGCCTGAGATATATACTAGTGACAACGGTTAGGTTTGATAACGATCTGCCGAGCGTAGGCCAGTAGGCCTCCTGTAATGCCTCACAGTTCTTAGGCTCTCGTGGGTATTTAAAATGCTATGGGAGTTTATTCAGTGGGAGAAGGAAGTGCTGGGAGAGAAATAAGTGTTATAAAGTATTGTGAGTCAGTGGATGGAGTGCCACAAGGTCGCTAGTAGAGTGCCAAGGTGCCAGGGGTGTGTAGCCAGGCAGATAGCAAGGTACTAAGCAGGTGCCTTTGTGGGCGTGGGCGTGTAGTGGAGGGTTGTGTGGGTGTATAATGGAGGGTTGTGTGGGTGTATAGTGGAGGGTTGTGTGGGTGTATAGTGGAGGGTTGTGTGGGTGTATAGTGGAGGGTTGTGTGGGAGTGTAGTGGAGGGTTGTGTGGGTGTATAGTGGAGGGTTGTGTGGGTGTATAGTGGAGGGTTGTGTGGGTGTATAGTGGAGGGTTGTGTGGGTGTATAGTGGAGGGTTGTGTGGGCGTGTAGTGGAGGGTTGTGTGGGTGTATAGTGGAGGGTTGTGTGGGTGTATAGTGGAGGGTTGTGTGTGTGTGTGTATGTATAGTGGAGGGGTGTGTAGTGGAGGGAAGATGATACACAATGTGTATGGACACATGAAAACATACACTGTATCATACACCAGGTGTTACTACTGTATCATACACCAGGTGTTACTACTGTATCATACACCAGGTGTTACTACTGTATCATACACCAGGTGTTACTACTGTATCATACACCAGGTGTTACTACTGTATCATACACCAGGTGTTACTGCTGTATCATACACCAGGTGTTACTACTGTATCATACACCAGGTGTTACTACTGTATCATACACCTGGTGTTACTACTGTATCATACACCAGGTGTTACTACTGTATCATACACCAGGTGTTACTACTGTATCATACAACAGGTGTTACTACTGTATCATACACCAGGTGTTACTACTGTATCATACACCTGGTGTTACTACTGTATCATACACCAGGTGTTACTACTGTATCATACACCAGGTGTTACTACTGTATCATACACCAGGTGTTACTACTGTATCATACACCAGGTGTTACTACTGTATCATACACCTGGTGTTACTACTGTATCATACAACAGGTGTTACTACTGTATCATACACCAGGTGTTACTACTGTATCATACACCAGGTGTTACTACTGTATCATACACCAGTTGTTACTACTGTATCATACACCAGGTGTTACTACTGTATCATACACCAGGTGTTACTACTGTATCATACACCAAGTGTTACTACTGTACCATACACCAGGTGTTACTACTGTATCATACACCAAGTGTTACTATTGTATCATACACCAGGTGTTACTACTGTATCATACACCAGGTGTTACTACTGTATCATACACCAGGTGTTACTACTGTATCATACACCAGGTGTTACTACTGTATCATACACCAGGTGTTACTACTGTATCATACACCAGGTGTTACTACTGTATCATACACCAGGTGTTACTACTGTATCATACACCTGCATAACAAAACACCTGTATGACACTGCCAGGTATGTATACGTGTATCTGGCACTGCCTGGTTGTATGGCACTACCTGGTCCTGGGTGTGTATTGCACTGTCTGGTGTGTATACGTGTATCTGGCACTGCCTGGTGTGTATGGCACTGCCTGGTTGTATGGCACTGCTTGGTGTGTATGGCACTGCCTGGTGTGTATGACAATGCCTGGTTGTATGACACTGCCTGGTGCTGGGTATGTATGGCACTGTCTGGTGTATATATGTGTATCTGGCACTGCCTGGTGTGTATGGCACTGCCTGATGTGTATGGCACTGCCTGGTGTAGATGGCACTGCCTGGTTGTATGGCACTGCCTGATGTGTATGGCAGGCACTGCCACTCAGGTGTCTGCCTAACACATATTCCGAAGCAGTGTAAAGTATTCGCTTGACTGGCACTACTTGGCACAGTGTCACTCATCCACTGCTCCAGTGCCAACACCAGGATTTCCTATACACTCTCTCTAATTCTTTCTTCACTATTCTGTTTTAAAACCTACTCTCTCTCTCTCTCTCTCTCTCTCTCTCTCTCTCTCTCTCTCTCTCTCTCTCTCTCTCTCTATCTCTCTCTCTCTGAGACCTTTGTTATTTCTACTATCACTACTACTACTATTACTACTACTACTATTACTGCTTCTATCACCTACTTCCTTACCACCTCCCAGCCACTGCATTACCATACTACCTGTAGACTACCTGTAGACTACCTGTAGACTACCTGTAGACTCGTCTAGATGGAAGGGGCCATGATTATGTCCCCAGTACCCCGGCCTCAAACTGGCACTCTTACCACCTGCTAAACCCCTTCACCTCCCAGTGGAGGTGAGTGACCTACAGCTGGTGCACCTGTTCACCTCACAGATCTAGGTGGTGTTGATGACAATGCCAGCTGATGAAGCAAGATTGATGACTTGTCTGGTAGGCAGTCAATCACCACCTTGAAGGAGAGAGAGAGAGAGAGAGAGAGAAGAAGAGAGAGAGAGAGAGAGAGAGAGAGAGAGAGAGAGATGTTTACGACATAAAATCCTAAGAAATGATGGGTAGATAGAGAGAGAGTGAATTAAATGGACCAGGATCAAGGGGTCACAGGTGGAACCTGAAGACACAGATGAACCATAGGGATGTCAGGAAGTATTTCTTTAGTCTCAGGCTGGTTGACAAGTGGAATGACTTGGATGAGGCAGTGATGGTGGTTGTAGACTTAATACACAGCTTCAAGATTAGGTATGATAAGACACAAGAAGCAAGCAGTTAGCAACACACACACACACATACATATACATAGAGCTACAAGTGGAGAGGGAAGCAGGAAGGGCAGGACGAACGAAGCCAAACTACAAGAAAGGGGACTATGCAGGAATGAAGAATTACCTTCACAGGGTTCAGTGGGACAGAGCACTGGCAGGGAAGTCAGTAAACGAGATGATGGAATATGTGACAATATGCAAGGAAGCTGAGGAGAGGTTTGTACCGAAGGGTAACATAAATAACAAGAAGGCCAGGATGAGTCCTTGGTTCACTCAGAGGTGCAGGGAGGCAAAGGACCCAGGAGAATAAGGAGAGCAGTCGTAGAGCCAGAAATGAATATGCAAAGGTGAGAAGGAAGCCCCAACCACAATAGGAAAATGACATAGCAGCACACACACACACACACACACACACACACACAGACCACAGCAGTGCACAGGGAAAGTTAAGAAGGGAAAGCGACAGGCCACTGGGCCAAGGGATAACAGACAGTGAAGAGATTGAAGAAAGGAAAGCTGCAATGGAGGCAACTAAATCGAATCAGGGGTTACATAGGGATAGGCAGTGGGAGAATGTAAGAGAGAGATCAGTCTTTGTTTACGGGCTCCAGGAAGCTGAAGGGGAAACTTATGAAGCAAGAAGACAAGGGGAGAAAAATGCGATTGAAAACATCATGAAAGCAATAGGAGAAGATGACATGACCCAGCTGGCAAATTTTCTGAGAATAGGGGGGTTTGCAAGAGGAAGAATCCGGCCAGTCAAAGTAATTTTCAAAGCAGAATTGACTCGAAACAGGATCCTGCAGGAGAAAGCAAGACTAAGGGATATGTCAGAGTACCGGAGGGTGTATCTCGACCGCGACAGAACACGGGAAGAAAGACAGAAACTGAAAGAGAGGGTACAGAGACAAAAGGAGGAAAGAGAGATGGACAGGAGAACCCAGACTCAGGAGGAAGCTCTAACACAACCACCTTCAGATGTTCCCCAACCTGGACAACCCCAATGCAACCAAACAACCTAACCCAAAACACACATGCCATACCCAATGATTCCACCCACCTCATTACAAACTCCACCTTCACACCAACCACCCATAGTTCCCCATCAGATCTCCCACTTTCTCAACCCCAACATACCCCCCAGACTACGGTTTTAGAAAAGAAGTTAAAGGTTTGGTATACAAATGCAGATGGTATAACAAATAAATGTGAGGAGTGGCATGAAAGAATAAAGGAGACATCCCCAGACATAATAGCACTCACAGAAAC
>WNWK01000356.1:0-57500 GCA_009830355.1 Cherax destructor
CAAGATCACATCTCTCTTCACCATATTAAAGTCATTTATAAAGTCAAGTTTGACTATGGCCTTGTCTTCTGGTAGGTCCCTAATGTAGGCCCTTACTGCATGAGCTGCGGCTTCACTGCCTTGAGAGACCCCAAAGCCCAGTTGGTGTGGCTGGAGTAAACTGGCAGCTTCTAGGCGAATGTTTCTTACTGCTGCTTTGGCAAGGAGACGGCGAAGAGTGTTATCAACAGAAATGTGTCTGATTCCCCCATCCTTCTTCAAAGCGCATAATGAGGCTCCAAAAAGAAAGGTTTAATTTCTTCTGGGATTCGCCCAGCCAGGAAGTTGTTGACGAAAGTTGTTAATTCGGTGAGAAGAACTGATGCAGAATCGCCGAGTACTGGATTTACCATCTCTTTGAGGTGTTGTGGTCGAATTCCAGTGTAACCTCCTGCAGATCCTGATGGAAATGACACTATCACTTTATAGACTTCTGAGTCTGGCAAAATTAATTATTCAGCGATGGGGTCTCCCTCAGGGTTGTTGTTGATGGCTATGGTGTCCCTTGTCGGATGCTTGTCTCTTAGTGCTTGAGCTGTGGTCTTATCTTTGGTAGCCACAGTGTCGACACTTGTAATTATTCTGATTGTTCCCACTGTGTTGCCTTCTTCGATTTTTTTGCTAACCTGTGCGCAAATTTTCTTGTTTTCAGTGGAATTTTTCTTGGGTCTACCTCTGTGATTCCTGCGATGGTGGGGCAGAGGGACACAATTATCTGTTCTTGGGTAGTTGCGCACTGCTTTGATGACTGAAGTGGTTAGCAGTTTGCCTCGTCTTTCAGGAACTGCAAGACAAACATTGCCAAACAGGAGTAGGTTGCGTTATGCTTTAATGATGCCTCGGGCTTCTAAATTGGTGGAGCCTCCATTCACCTGCTTAAGAAGGTCTGTGAATTTCCCTGCTGCATATGGACGAGCTGCTTTAGGAATGTGGGATAGGGTACTGCTAGCAGTGGATTTGAATGCCAGAAGGTTTTCGCAAGAGAGGAGGTTGCCATTGGCATTGTCATCTGCCTGTGGAGGCTGTGGGTTGCTCTCTGCCGGGGCCTATGTGATCCTGCACACCCATTGTGTGCACGAATAAGGCCATCTCTGTTGCGTGCTCTAAACTCTCCACACACCTGACATGTACCTCTTCTTTCATTGTTGGGTGCGCTGTTTCCCTGGCTTTGTGGCTGGCTGGCTGCATCATCTGCCATACCTCAAACTGTGTGGTAAGCCCGGGGGGCTGTAGGGAAAATGGCACATGGCACATACCGAATGTGGTTCATGGTGGTGGTGCGGGGAGGGGAAGGGTCTCCCATCTTTGTGGTGGGTGGTGGGGAGAGGGAGGTATGGGGGATGTGTGATTAGGCAGACTGGCCTGACAGAGTAGGGCAGTCACTGCGTCACACGTGACTATAACACCACTATGCTCTGTGCACAAACCCCCAATATGAACGACACACCGCTATACACCACACATGCTATGCGCATACAATGCGCATGCTAAGCACATACTATACACTATACACACGGTGAACAAATACTCCATTATCATTACAAGAGCACACAGTGTTTGCGCGCCTGTTTGGGGAAGGGGAAGGGGAGGGGACAGCTTTACCCCTCATCCTCCGCCTGACTTCACATGCACAACACTTTTCTTGGTTCTAAAGTGGGAGAGGAAATCCAGAGTCTTATAGCACTTTCCAACACCAGCTGCAGATATTCACACACAGATATTCATACATATAGGGTAAAGATGGATTAGTGGACGTAATTTTTTTTTTTAAATAATTCAGCTTTATTACTAATTAATTCATTTTTATTACTAATAAGTGAATCATAAGACTTAAAGAATCTTTGAGGGCAATTGGGAATATTTTGTTTTAACAAGGAGCTATAATCCATCCCTTACTTATATAGTATTAGAAGTGGACAAAATTCTAAAGCTCTGTTTATTCATGTGAGAGATTTTAACCATCCAATTGATTTTCAAAATGCTGAGAAGGTTGTATCAAGAAAGTCTATTGTCGACAGGAATATAATAGAATCATGTTTCATAAAAAGCAGTTTTGAAAATAATATATTTCTTTTGGTTTGTATAAATTGGATTCATTAATAATTAATAAAATTTGGGAAGAATTAAATGATACATTAGACAAGTAGAAATTTTTTATGCTTGGGTAGAGTATCAGTTGTGTTTCACAGAGTCGGGCGTTGTAACGCGACTGTGAGGTGTAGTCATGCCCCCTTATATGCCTTCCTGTTGATGTTTTATTTTTATAGTTCCTTGATAATGTGAGAAATCATGAAAACGCCTGGAATTTCACTACCTTTTCAAAGTGGTTGTTCTGCATATATATATATATATATATATATATATATATATATATATATATATATATATATATATATATATATATATATATATATATATATATATATATATATTAAGGTATCTTCAGTTATGCTGTCTGTTTCTGTTATTACGTGTGAGATTACTCTTGATATTATTACGTGGTTCTCACACTACTCGTAGCTTCGTTCTCTTGTTGTCGTAGCTGCTGCTTTTAATATTGTCGTAAAGAGAATAGGAAACTTCTAGTTGTTTTTGCAACTTAACCTCCGGGTTAATAATTGTTAATATATGTTAATGCACCAAAACTTGAGTAATTAGTTGAAGAATTGCAGGGAAAGTCAGAGAGACAGAGAGAGACAGATAGAGACAGACAGACAGAGACAGTCACACACAAAGAAAAGGAAAGACAGAAAGAAAATCTTTCAAAAATAAATTATTTGATCCATTAGTATACTTCCGGTTTGCTTAAAAAATAATCATTGCTATGTCCAGAAAATGAAAATAAATAAATCCTCTTTGTGATTTTTTTACAGCTCATACAACATGTGCAGTGTTATTTACAGCTCATACAACATGTGCAGTGTTATTTACAGCTCATGCAACATGTGCAGTGTTATTTGTATTTAAAAATGTAATCCAAATGTTTCATTTTTTATTTAGTTTTCCTGCATGTGTTTTCCCCAGGTGTGTGCGAGATGAGACTATCGTATGTCTATTGACTACATGAGTGTCAATAAAGACACTATTTACCTACTGATTACACGAGGGTCATTAAAGATACTATATGTCTGTTGACTACACGAGGGTCAATAAAGATACTATGTGTCCGTTGACTACACGAGGGTCAATAAAGACATTATTTACCTGATAGCTAAAAACAAATCTTGCTTTACTGCAAAAGATGTAAACCGAACTGTCACTGTTTATATACCGAGAGATAGACATCTCATCATTTTTATTTACTGGAAGACGTGCACCACTTTGTGCACACGTACTGAGATGTACACCTCTCTGTGTTTGTATAAAGAGTAATACACATCTCGGTGAGACAATGAAAGACTTCTCGGTGTATATACGCAGAGAGAGAGAGAGAGAGAGAGAGAGAGAGAGAGAGAGAGAGAGAGAGAGAGAGAGAGAGACTCTCCCATCATTGTACATACATTGAGAGACAAGTCTCTCGATGTACATATTTTGTGAGAAGGGCAATTATTATCATTATAATCATAACTAAGCACTAGTGAGAGAGACAAGCATGCCTATACACTGGATCACTCACACACACACACACACACACACACACACACACACACACACACAACACACACACACACACACACTATATATATAAATATATATATATATATATATATATATATATATATATATATATATATATATTTGTGTGTGTGTGTGTGTGTTGTTATGTGTGTGTGTATTAATGAGACATATTTCAAAGGTTAACTCATCTGGTTTCCACATGCAAGAGTTAATTAGTTTAACATGTTATAATGGCTACTGACTTTCCACTGATTTACAATGCTTACAGTTTTCAATGCAATTGTCTTAGACACTTCTGGTTGAGAATTAACGCACTGACATCTTTCTCAGTGTAAAATACACACAGGTAAGTAGCAATAGCTACTTCCTTATTGTCACCGGGAACTGAAATTAAATTTGCCCTAGAAACTTATTGTTTTTAAACGCTTTTCGAATATCATCTACGCATGTAGTGAATATAGTAACGCTAGTAGCAACATGGACTGCCTGGCTCACAGGGGTGAAACTTGGCGGTGGGCGAAACACTTGCAAATGCAAAATAAGTCTGGTGTTAAGACATCGTTTTGTCTGCCATTGGCGTATGTCGGCTCTAAGTCATCTATCTCCACTGTCGGTAAGTAGCGCTGAAGCTTGTACTCTCATCCATATCTGACGTTATCTTATTCTTCAGTAAACTCTGTGATGGCGTCTGATACACCTCCATACCAAGCCAATGGTGGACAGGTGCAAAGATTACTTTATGAATAAGACACATATGCAACACTTGGGAGCTTTCAATGAGCATGAAACGAAACGGAAGTGTTGCAGAAATGTCCTATTCATCAATCTGTATAACATTAGGAGAGAGACTACACTTCTTGGTAGTGAAACATGTGGGGTGAAAAGCGGAGTCATTGCCTGTATGTGGAGTTATCTTTAGCTATATAGCCAGCCGTCGAAGGAAGTCTTATTGATTTAGTTCCCAGTCAGCCGGGTTCTGGGGCGTGTGAGCTGGCCCGAGTCAGCTAACATGTAGATTTCCAATTAGAAAACGAGTGATGTTCTGAGCTCAGGGTCAGGGGAAAGGTGTGTGAAATAGATTGAAGGATGGCGTGGGATAACTTCTCTTCACCTACTGGTTACATCCTCAACCTCCAGCGAAGCTACAACCTTTAGTGAGTTTCATGGTGGCCACACCTTCCAGCGAGTCTCATGGTGGCCACACCTTCCAGCGAGTCTCATGGTGGCCACACCTTCCAGCGAGTCTCATGGTGGCCACACCTTCCAGCGAGTCTCATGGTGGCCACACCTTCCAGCGAGTCTCATGGTGGCCACACCTTCCAGCGAGTCTCATGGTGGCCACAACCACCAGCAAGATTCGTGGTGGCCACATCTTAATATCACCATTAACGTTGCACTCAGTGAACCATTATCTAATGTTAAATCTATTTCTCACAGTTAAACATTCGGCCTAAATTTTAAGGAACATTTCTCAAATATATTTTTAATTAAATAATCGAATTTCTAATATGGAATAGGCACTGTATTAACATCCGTGGTCCGGCACTCTGGGTTGGTGTCATTGACACTGTGAAACCTATTCACCTGTTCCAGAATAATACACAAATAATCCGCAATATAGGACAGAGGAGCTTACGACGACGTTTCGGTCCTACTTAGACCATTTACAAAGTCACACTAACAGAAAGGAGAGAAGGAGCCAGTATACATAGGCCAGCTGGCAGGGACGGGACAAGAGAGGTAGGTGTAGTAGTAGTAGTAGTAGAAGGAGTAGGAGTAGTAGTAGTAGAGGTAAGTCAGGTAGTGGTAGTAGTAGTTGAAGTTCCACGTGGACACTGATATATATATATCGTGCCGAATAGGTAAAACTTGCGATTTTGGCTTAAATAGCAACGCTCTTGTTGCTGAATAAGGCAAGCGAAAAGTTGTGTATGCAATAAATTCGCAAAAATAATTCTGAGCCTAACGAAAAAATATATTTCATTGTGTTTGTTTATTACTAAATTATTGTAAACTTATCTAAAATATATTTAGTTGGAATAGGCTAAATTAAATGGCGCTTGTTATAATAAGGTTAGGAAGTTTTCTAAGGTTCTTTTGGTACAAAATTATTAATTTTTACATTAACAAAAATGAAATAAAGTATATCTTTAAACGTATAAGATAAAATTTTAGAAAGGACTTAATTTTAAAAGAGAATTTTACCTATTCGGCACGACATATATATAATTTATATTTTATAAAATTATATGTAAATTTTGTGCAACGTATATATTACGAACACAGGTGTAGACTATTGGCCCGCGCACCTTGCCGTAGCACGATAACCAATTAGGAACTAGCGAAAAGGCAGCAGAGAGAACAAATGATTGCATATCATCTATCAAAATAAGCTGTATATAGCCTATGTATAGTATTTACAGCTATGTACAATGAGGCAAAAGTACAAGACACGGTGAGAACCGTAGCGACCAGCAGTGAAGGCAAGTCTGCCACAGCTGCTTCACGAGCGTCACACGTCGCTTCACGAGCGTCACACGTCGCTTCACAAGCGTCACACGTCGCTTCACGAGCGTCACACGTCGCTTCACGAGCGTCACACGTCGCTGCTCAGCTTTGGTGGGTTTCCTTGGGACTGGCTGGTTGAACCAAGGTACAGGTATAACGTTGGGGCCCCTGCGTGTGTCCCTCACCTGTGTGGGTGAGGGACACACGCAGAGCAAAATTTAACATACTCTTAGGATGCCATAGTATATGAAAATCTTTAAGCATTTACTTGAAAGTAATTGAGTATTTGAACCAGGGTCAAGCACAGTGCGAGTCTACGGCACTAGCAGTTATTATGTATAGGAGAGACAGTTAAGGAATGTGTGATACTGTAGCAAGGGTTTTATCTGTGCAATGTTTCGCTCACCAGGGGCTTTATCAATCCTATGTTTCGCTCAGCAGTGGACTCAGCATTCCAATGTTTCTGCCACAACGGGCGTTATCAATTCAACAGACAGAGAGAGAGAGAGAGAGAGAGAGAGAGAGAGAGAGAGAGAGAGAGAGAGAGAGAGAGAGAGATAAAAGAGAAGAAATATATAAAAGTGTGGAAGTCAGATGTGGCATAGACGGTACACAAAATAATTAAGAACGACTTTAAATCAATTTAGCCAAAACTCGTGAGTTGTTTATGCCGTCAGAACAGCACCGTCAGGTGGCGTTATTAAACTATGTTTTGCACCCCGACTACACTACAACTGACCTCCACTGATTTTTTCCTGTGTTGGACTGATACAGGGCACAGTGGGTAAAACCTTTTCATAATAATGTTCCCCAACGTTGCATGTCTTTTATACATTTCTCGGTATTGTATATTATGTTTGAATCTCTGAATTTATCTCGAAAAAGTACATTTGTTTAAAATGGGGTTTTCGACTCATTAAACAAATTATCACGTCTTCATAATTCAGTGGTTAGATACGTATATAATTTACGTAAGTCATACAAAATATAAACCCTTCTAAATATCTTCACATTAATGAACATAGTGGAGTGTATCTGTCTGCTCTGAAAATGATTTAATCCATTATTTGCTCTCACTGTGAATAGAAAAAAAATCATTATTAGATTTCTTATTACATGACTTTAATTCGCAAAGCATTCTCTTTATTTTCGAAGACTGTGTTAGTGTCTAGCGAGAGGGAACAGTTTAACACATTCCTTAGTTAGTGAATGGTTGAGACGACCTCATCGTTACCTATTTACTGAGGTGAGAGAGAGGTGGTGCTATACGTTACCTACGAGTATTTAGCCAGGTGATAGAGAGCTGGCACTAGGCAGTAGCATCACTCTCAGCAGGACACTGCAGCCAACCACAGTCTCCCCGTAATTGGCTCTAGTCTGTTTGTTGCTTAATTACATCCCGACGCCCACTCTAGCCTGGAGAATTCATCTTGCCAGACCAAGTCCCATTTCCGAGGATGCTTGTGTGTGTGTGTGTGTGTGTGTGTGTGTGTGTGTGTGTGTGTGTGTGTATGTGTGTGTGTGTGTGTGTATGTGTGTCTGTGTCTGTGTGTGTGTGTGTGTGTGTGTGTGCGTGTGTGTGTGTTACAAAATGCGACATCTATTAAGTGAAGATATATCTAGAGAATAATAGGTCAACTTATTCATCCGCCTCTAGAACCTGACCTGTTTCTGGTTTTGCAACAGTCTTGGATGTTTGCTCTGCGAGGAGAGAGAGAGAGAGAGGGAGAGTGAAAGAGAGACAGACAGACAGAGCAAGTAAGGCCCTGCAGATACAACTTCAGTTAATTTGCAGCAGTGGCACCAATCAAAACTAAACTTCCATAGGCACAGTGAGAGGTGCAATTGTTACATCCTACGTAGGTACATAAGCTAAATATATGTCAGTTAACAATAATATAAAGCATGTAATTTTCGTTTTAGCTATTAAAGAAAAGTCAGCAATATAATATTAGATGAAAAGATATATACACACATTAATCATGGCGTCTTTTTTCTGAGGACACTACAGTGTGTACACATGTGTGTTATGAGGTGTTTCCGTCTCATCTTCACCTTCAATATCTGGGGCTTTGCGAGTTTTTCCCATTACTTGGGCCATTGGAACATAGCTGAGCGAATTTCATAAAAAGACTATCTACGTGTATGGGTCTGACACCCGAGATAAATGTGTTATCAGAATTTCTCCGAAACTTGTGTTTGATAACTTACCTTGCATGGGCAAGTAGGTCTAACGAAATTATCATTCATTCTTATGTCCTTAAGTTTCAAAGCATTTGGGAGACATATATATGTCGTGCCTAATAGGTAAAACTGGTCAATTAGCAAGAACTCATCTAAAATTAAGTCCTTTCTAAAATTTTCTATTATACGTTTAAAGATATATTTTTTTCATTTGTTAATGTAAAAATTTATAATTTTGTACCAAGAGAAACTTTAAAAACCTACCTAACCTTATTACAACAAGCGCAATTAAATTTAGCCTAACCCAACTAAATATATTTTAGATACGTTAACATTAATTTAATAATAAACAAACACAATGAAATATATTTTTTTTTCGTTAGGTTCAGAATGATTTTTGCGAAATTATTGCATACACAAATTTTCACTTGTCTTATATGGCAAGGTGAGCGTTGCTATTTAAGCCAAATTCGCAAGTTTTACCTAATCGGCACGACACACACACACACATATATATATATATATATATATATATATATATATATATATATATATATATATATATATATATATATATATATATATATATATATATATTAGTCGTGCCGATTAGGTAAAACTGGTCAATTAGCAAGAACTCATCTAAAATTAAGTCCTTTCTAAAATTTTCTCTTATACGTTTAAAGATATATTTTTTTCATTTATGTTAATGTAAGAATTTATAATTTTGTACCAAGAGAAACTTTGAAAACCTACCTAACCTTATTACAACAAGCGCAATTTAATTTAGCCTAACCCAACTAAATACATGTATATTTTAGATATGTTAACATTAATTTAATAATAAACAAACACAATGAAATAAATTTTTTTCGTTATGTTCAGAATGATTTTGGCGAAATTATTGCATACATAAATTTTCACTTGTCATATATGGCAAGGTGAGCGTTGCTATTTAAGCCAAAATCGCAAGTTTTACCTAATCGGCACGACATATATATATATATATATATATATATATATATATATATATATATATATATATATATATATATATATATATATACAAAACAATCGCAGACAGGCAATTTTAACAATGCAAGACAAGCTACGGGGTAGTGGGGTGGAAATCATTAAGTCAATACTTTCACACTTCTCAGTGCGTCATCAGGAGCTGTGCAATGTTGCAAGGCTGCAACCAGAGAAATAGGTTAAGTTTTTTTCAGAGTATGGTAGCATGGTGGCACCAGCCTATTACTGAAGTAGAGAGGCCCAGCGGAATGCCAACCACACACCGGTCCCCCCACACCCCACCCCATATGGGGTCGGGTGGAGTTGGCCCCACAGTTTGCATATAGTTACTAGCCAGCCCTTAGCTTCTAACCGCTTGAAACAGGTCATGTGACGTAAGAAGTTACATTACAATAGTGGATCATTTACATACAGAATGCAGCTAATGTGAACAACCTTCTAACTAATGAAATACAAGGAATAAATCCCTTATTTTGTCAACCGGTGTCGCAGAATATTCAGGAAATACTCTCAGTGTCAATTAATATGCCTGTGTGAATTCTCCTATTCAGGCTTTTCTTTCTTATAATAACTAGGCAATTCCTGATTTTTTAAAACTATTACTATCAATATTATCCACTATCATCCGCTACTATCATGTGCTGTACACTCCTTAAGGCATTTATTCCTATCTTTCCTCTCCACTTCCTAGATAATAAGTAAAAAAATAAATTTCACTTATTTCCCAAGAATTCTTTCCTCCGAGTCCCGCAGTTTCGTCGCTTTGCATACCACTTGCAAATTCTCGCGTGAATGGTTGCAATTTTGTGCTGACTCCTCCTTGACAACTGGCCAGCTTGCATGCAACCTCCTCATCCAGTGCAAGATTCAAGTGACTGTTTCTCTTCCGCATATATTTTTCCTGTCAGACAAAACTGCTAATTCCATACAAGCTGGAACTTTGTGAAAAATTGTTCTTTCTACATAATTTAAAGGTTCTTATCACAAACACAGACATATACAGATATAAACAAAGAAACACTCACATACACAGACATTCACACACAGATACACATACACAGACATTCACACACACAGACTCAACTCAAGGAAAAGGTTCTTGAGGTGAGTATCATAACGAGCACATCTGAGGCGCACATCAACCAGATAACTGCTGCAGCATATGGGCGCCTGGCAAACCTGAGAATAGCGTTCCGATACCTCAGTAAGGAATCGTTCAAGACTTTGTACACCGTGTACGTCAGGCCCATATTGGAGTATGTAACACCAGTTTGGAACCAACATCTGGTCAAGCACGTCAAGAAATTAGAGAAAGAGCAAAGGTTTGCAACAAGACTAGTTCCAGAGCTAAGGGGAATGTCCTACGAAGAAAGGTTAAGGACAGGAGGGTCAGGGAAGACATATTAACAAGATACAAAATACAGCGAGGAATCGACAAGGTGGACAGAGACAGGATGTTCCAGAGAGGGGACACAGAAACAAGGGGTCACACTTGGAAATTGAAAACTCAGATGAGTCAAAGGGATGTTAAGAAGTATTTCTTTAGTCATAGAGTTGTCAGGAAGTAGAATAGTCTGGAGAGTGATGTAGTAGAGGCAGAATCCATACATAACATTAAGAAGAGGTACGATGAAACCCATGGAAAAGGGAGAGAGTGGACCTAGTAGCGACTAGTGAAGGAACGGGGCCAGGAGCTATGACTCGACCCCAGCAACCACAATTAGGTGAGTACAATTGAGTACAGACACACACGCACACGCACACACACACACACACACACACACACACACACACACACACACACACACACACACACACACACTGTTTTCTCATGACTTTAGAAGATAAAAAAATACCTAATACAGCATAAGGTTTCACTCTAATATTTCGCCCAGTGAAGCTTTACCTAGTTATCAGGTTTATGGTACCTTGACAAAATGTCTTCATGAGCGAAACGGTGTCATCTGTGTCTTTGCCCTCAACTGGTCATTTCGTTGTATTTTTAGCCACCTTGACAGTAGAAACAAATTTTATACATCTATGTTGCTTTTTAATTACGTAGCTTTCTCATATTTTACTCTCCCATAATTACCATTAATAAGTTAGTAAGTGCAACTACCATACATTATTGTTGTCTTATATTCTCATTAACCTCTTTTCTTCACTCTGTTGACCTTGAAGTTAATTCATCATTCGTGAAGCATTAAATTACATTACCTCTTTTCTTCACTCTTGACCTTGAAGTTAATTCATCATTCGTGAAGCATTACATTACGTTGTACACATAATGATTTCAGACATGGGAATAATGAAAGTTAGTTTGTAAAGACACGTCGTGTCCGCAGCGCTTCTTTAATCTGTGTAGTCTCGTTCAATACCAGGCTATTAAAAAAAGTGATACCTGGGTATTAAGAGTTTTAATACCAGGGTATTACGAATGTTCAGTACCTCAGTATTTAGTTTTTTAATGCCAGGGTATTAAGAGTTTTCATATACGGTTATTAAGATTTTTTATATTCGGATATTAATATTTCTGATACCCAGGTGTTAAAAATTACCGAAATTGTGAAGCCGATTGTGGCATGCTAAGAGTACGTTACATTTTATTCAGCATATGTCATACAGCCATACAGCCATACAGCCATGCCCTTCCGACAAGTGAACCAGGTGCTAAGGGTAAGATGAGTAGGGTCCATTTTGTTATACTAGCACATTGGTTCAACCAGCCAATGACAAGGAAGTCCACCAAAGTTGTGAAACAATGTTGGACTCTAGTGAACCAACCTTGACAGACTTACCTCCAAGTCTAGTCAAAGACGATTCTTATTGTGTCTCTTGCTTGCAAAATTGTCTTTCTGTACATATCCTCTGTAAATTTTGTACATATAATTGCTTACTGTTTGATGAAGGAATATATAAGTATTTACTCTCCGCTGTCTTTTGCTCGTTCCTCGTTTCTACCTTGGTTATCGTGCTACAGCCAGGTGTGCAGGCCACTAGAGTACATCTATGCTCGTAATACCGATGAAAAGAGAAATTTTACAGGAGTCTCGTGGAAATCAGCTTCGAGATTGGGCTATATAAAATTGAACAGAGAGGACGTGGACATGTCAGTTCCTCTACGAACCTTCACGTAATAATAGGTGACTATGGTTTGAAGTTTGAATCCGATTGGATAAGGAGTTATGAAGTTATAAACACAAACTTTCCTTTGAGGACTCTGTAGCTAACAGATGAACGACTCCGGCATCACGCCTGAGAAAATTAAAAAAAAAAAACATGAGAACACAAGTATTCAATATTCTTTTTTTACATTGCTATAGATTTAAATTTCTCTACTATCCTGTAAGAAAAAAAATATTTTCTGTTTTTTTTTACGACAGTCCAATTGATAAAAATTCCAACGATACCAAGTCATAAAAAAATATTTATTTCAATGACAAATTTGACTACACGCAGATGAAACTGACTGGGCGCTATCCTGGCCGTAAACTGCTGAAACCATTTAGAAAATGTAGATACATCTATTTTGAATGTGATAATTAAATTGCAATCAAAATTTCACGCAATTTTGCACATAAACTGTCATATCTGCTTCTACTTACTTAAATTTCACTTTCCGCCATCGTTGATTTTCGAAGCAGCTTTTCTTAAGGTTTGTGGCAACTCCGGTGAGCGTTCTCGAAGTTATGCGAGCCGTTCCAAGATGCTGGAAATGGGGTCAATGGCTTTGGTCAAAGGTCACCTTCGCGTGCAAAATAAGAGTAGAATCTAGTACGCCTTATCGTACAAAAACGTTCAAAATTTCAATCTGATTGGATGAGGGTTTTTTTCAGTTGCTACTGAAAGAAAATAGGAAAGTTGGAGGAAGAAAAAACACACAAAAAATCATGAATCCACTTTGGGAATACCTAATTAGCCAACCATGGTAATGATTGGCTCGTGTAACAATGATCCATCTAGCAACACACGTAAGTACAAAGTCACAATCTATATACAAATAAAGAGCTCTCTCTCTCTCTCTCGTCTAAATAGTTTATATTACTACTTGTCTATTCCTAGGTATTCGCTAATTGTATCCTAAATCTGGCTACACTGAAGTTTTAATCGGTTTGAACTACACGATTCTCTGCAATATTAATATCACATCGCTTATACAACATTACTTCTTACGCCTTACATTTAATTGTAATATCAGTAGAATATCCAAGTTCTTTTAACATAATGTTGCGAAGTAAATAAATCATTTAAAGCTCATAGCAAAGGCCAACAAACTTCATGATGTGTTTGGTCTAAGTAACGCTCGGTGTACATTCTTTATTTTACGTTTTGGTAACGTAACCCATCTATAAACGATGCATACATCGTTTAGTGACATACAGAAAAAGTTACATAATTTCTTTATGATAATGAACCTAAATCTATCATGCTGGTGTTCATAGCCGAAACATTTATTATATACATTGCACAGTAAAAAAAAAAATTCTCATCTGTGAAGGAGAAACAAATTCAAAGCGCTTTTTTGATCTCTCAGTCACAGTCTTAAGAAACACAATGAAGGAAATGATGTTAGATTTTTGTTACAAAATAAACCCGGTCACAGGTGTCTGTTAGATTACGATCGTTGAATGGTGTCAGCACTGTAGAGGCGTGAGGCCTAAGTCAAGTGAAAGTGGGATGAACGATGTTCTTACAGCAGGGTGCTCCTATAGCAGGGTGCTCCTATAACAAGGTGGTGCTATAGCAGCCTTACCCCCGCCCCGGCAGCAGAGATAACTGGTTTGCCTGTATAGCTGAAATAAGAGTCAACAGTAGTTTGTATGAAGCGATATTAATTCACTCAATCACTGACTCGTGTCTAACACTTCTCTCAGTTTAAACTTTTTCAACAAGATTATAATCTCTAAAATGAACGAACAGATCATCTGGCTCCTGGCTGGATCTAATGCTGAAATTGTATTGTATTATCTTTCATTCTTTGTACAAATGGTCAAATTAATTTTCTTCTACCGAATTCCTAATGATGAAGAATTTTTTTTATGACAGATCTTTTTAATTCACTATTCACTAGTGGTGTTAATTTTTAAATATATTATAGGTTCATGACAGAGTATTATTCATAGTAAAAGACGTTCACAGCAATATTGAAGGATATATCACTGAATGATCTTGGATTAAGTAAAAAACCAGCATAGAAGCAACCATTAGTTGAGTTTATTCTTTATATTGAAATTCTTGACTAGTTTTACCATTTAAAATATACAGAAATAGTATCGAGGTAATTAAATCAATCTCAACAGTAAATCTAATGCTTGGAGATACACTATTTGTCTTCAAAGAGAAACTTATTTAAATCTCCCTTCGTGAGGCATAAACACAAGAAATCACTGACATGTCATTTTCCTTAAGAGGGAAGAAATCTCCTTCGCAGAGTGGTTTTAAAAATCTGTGAACACATTACTAACAACATAGGAAAGAGGTTTCCTCATTGTCATACCAAACTTCCTGGTATAGTACACATTAATTACAAACTTTTGCATACTTACTGAGGAGTTTAATGAGTTCAATGATGTTGGACATAAGGAATGGTAAGTTATAATTGCATAGTTCTCCAGACAGAAAGCTTAAAGAGCTATTAATAAAGACACATTTAAAAATGATATCACAGTAAAACTAATCATATCTTCAACTGGGCTAAATATACTTACTAGCCACTTTGATAACGAATGTTCTTAAGAGCCAGCGGAATTAATTAGGTGGCTGGCTAATTGCTTTTGATTATGGGTTTTATTAAACCATTCGTATTAAGAATTGACTTGCTGATTGTCATGACAAATGATCATACTCTGTCTATCAATGAACTCATTAATTGATGACACATCAGGATAAAATGTTATTTTAGTCCGCTTCATGCGAAGCAAGTCAAAATTCCCGAGGCAGGCTAAAATGACACGGGTTCGATCCCCGGCCAGCTGCAGTTTATTAATTGCATTAATCCCACTTGTTTCATGGTTGCATTAATATATGGACTACTCGTCAAGTTTGGTATTCAAACAGGAATAGAATGAAATTAGTTCTGAGCTTACCACGGCAACGTAATGTCCCCGCATAATGAAACACGATCATTGTACTTGATATTTGTTGCATTGTTGGTCCAGTGATTAGAGCGTCGAGAGTTTTGACTTGCTTCCCATTAGGCGGGCTAAAATAACACGGGTTCAATCCTCGGTCAGCTTCAGTTTGTTAATTCATTAATACCACTTGTTTAGAGGTTGCATTAATATATATATCGTGCCGAATAGGTAAAATTGGTCAATTAGCAAAAACTCGTTTAAAATTAAGTCCTTTCTAAAATTTTCTCTTATACGTTAAAAGATATATATTTTTTTTCATTTATGTTAATGGAAAAAATTAATACTTTTGTACCAAAAGAACCTTAGGAAACTTACTTAACCTTATAACAAGCGCAATTTAATTTACCTAATCCATCTAAATATATTTTAGATAAGTTTACAATAATTTAATAATAAACAGACACAATTAAATATATGTTTTTTTTTCGTTAGGTTCAGAATAACTTTTGCGAAATTACTGCATATTCAAATTTTCGCTTGCCTTATTCAACAAGAAGAGCGTTGCTATTTAAGTCAAAATAGCAAGTTTTACCTATCCGGCACGATATATATATATATATATATATATATATATATATATATATATATATATATATATATATATAATTTTTTTTTCAAAATATAGGAGGTACCACCTCCATATATATATATATATATATATATATATATATATATATATATATATATATATATATATATATATATATATATATATATATATGTCGTGCCGATTAGGTAAAACTGGTCAATTAGCAAGAACTCATCTAAAATTAAGTTCTTTCTAAAATTTTCTCTTATACGTTTAAAGATATATTTTTTTCATTTATGTTAATGTAAGAATTTATAATTTTGTACCAAGAGAAACTTTGAAAACCTACCTAACCTTATTACAACAAGCGCAATTTAATTTAGCCTAACCCAACTAAATATATTTTAGATACGTTAACATTAATTTAATAATAAACAAACACAATGAAATATATTTTTTTCGTTAGGTTCAGAATGATTTTGGCGAAATTATTGCATACACAAATTTTCACTTGTCTTATATGGCAAGGTGAGCTTTGCTATTTAAGCCAAAATCGCAAGTTTTACCTAATCGGCACGACATATATATATATATATATATATATATATATATATATATATATATATATATATATATATATATTAAGCAAACCGGTAATATACCACCGAGGCAGGGTGACCTAAAAAAAAAAAGTGTTTATTTTTAAATTTAGTAATGTATACAGAAGGGGTTACTAGCACCTTACTCCCAGCATTTTAATCGCCTCTTACGACACGCATGGCTTACAGAGGAAGAATTTTGTTCCACTTCCTCATACAGATAAGAGGAAATAAAGAAGAACAAGAACTTTTAAGAAAATAGAAGAAACCCAAGATAGGTGTGTAAATATATATGCTTGTACATGAATGTGTAGTGTGACCTAATTGTAAGTAGAAGTAGCAAGATATACCTGTTATCACGTGTGTTTATGAGACAGTAAAAAAATCAGCAATTTAGCTGTAAAACAATTAGAGGTTTCCATTTCACACTCACTTGGCAAGACAGAAATACCTTCCAGGGCGGTTGCTGTCTACCAACCTACTACCACAGGATGGTAGTACCTCCCTGGGTGGTTGCTGTCTACCAACCTACTACCACAGGATGGTAGTACCTCCCTGGGTGGTTGCTGTCTACCAACCTACTACCCAGGACACTACAATGTCAGAGGAAGAGCTAGAGGATTTTCTTGCGTCTGCTCTTGCAAAGTCAGAGGATACTGTCAACGAAAGTGCTTTCTTTTATAACATCCATTGTGGCATACTAGGGCGAAACGATTAACTACATACCGAGTTATGTATTTTTTTTTTTTTTTTTGCACTATTAGCGATTCCTCGGGAAATTCGTTCGGACCTGGGATCGAATTTCATATCTAAGATCTTTCTTTAAGTTCTTTTCCAGCAGGAAATAACTAGTAGGGTCTTCTCAGTATCGGATGCTTAAATTTTTTTTAAGAGCGATTGTGACGGATCAAACATAATACTTATGATAAGTAACGTAGAATTTTATAATAGGATTTTTTTTTGGGCACATGTGTGGCTCTGGTAACAATCATGTAAATCAAGTAACATCAATAAGTATTCTTTGAAATTAAGTAAATTTCTTTTCTTTTACCAGCTGTAATAATCCCTTGGTAAAATAAATCATTTATTGATTGATTGTTCTTTAATTTTACCAGAGAGTTTGATGCTTTAAGGAATGAGATGGGATGCAGGGGATCTGGTGGTGAGAGCGAGCAGCCTTCACCAGCGTCGTTGTTCTGGTATAGCTGTTATATTAATATGAAACACTGTTACACACAAATCAAGTTGTAGTCATTCCAAAACTCTGAATGGGATGATCTTACTTAAGCAAGACAACTCTCTCAGTTGACACAATCTACCCAGCCAATTCTCCTCAGCTTCGGCAAGCTACGTCTTCATATTAACTTACCTGTTTTCCTGGACCTCTGACCACTATATATATATATATATATATATATATATATATATATATATATATATATATATATATATATATATATATATATATGTCGTGCCGATTAGGTAAAACTTTCGATTTTGGCTTAAATAGCAACGCTCACCTTGCCATATAAGACAAGTGAAAATTTGTGTATGCAATAATTTCGCCAAAATCATTCTGAACATAACGAAAAAAATATTTTACATTGTGTTTGTTTATTATTAAATTAATGTTAACGTATCTAAAATATATTTAGTTGGGTTAGGCTAAATTAAATTGCGCTTGTTGTAATAAGGTTAGGTAGGTTTTCAAAGTTTCTCTTGGTACAAAATTATAAATTTTTACATTAACGTAAATGAAAACAATCTATCTTTAAACGTATAAGAGAAAATTTTAGAAAGGACTTAATTTTAGATGAGTTCTTGCTAATTGACCAGTTTTACCTAATCGGCACGACATATATATATATATATATATATATATATATATATATATATATATATATATATATATATATATATATACATATACTGTGTTTCTGATTCTCAGTGTACTAGTACAGAAAAATCCACCATTGGCAAAACATCTCCTTCATTAAATATCTTCAGTGTGCAGTAATGTCTTTTTTTCCACAATCTGTCAGTTGTGTTATGCCTTTCCCCTTAATTAATAGTGTCTTTTCTCAATTGTTTTTTTTTAATGTCTCAGAAACCCAGTGCTTCGCTCGTGGCATTTGTAAGAAAAATGCAAATGTCAGAAGCTTAATTGGTCGTCTTTGGAGCAACTTGACGCTTTCTTGGACTTCCCGTCCAACTTTCTGCGTTATTTTACGCATTTATAATTTTCTGAGAATCCGCTCTAATAACTCTCACGTCATGTGATGAAGGAACTCTGTGAGGGATAACTTTATATGCAAATATCATGTATGTGTGTGTGTGTGTTGTGTGTGTGTGTGTGTGTGTGTGTTGTGTGTGTGTACTCACCTATTTGTACTCATCTAGTTGTGATTGCAGGGGTCGACTCACAGCTCCTAGCCCTGCCTCTTTACTGGTCGCTGTGTGTTTGTTTGTGTGTGTGTGTGTTTGTGTGTGAGAGAAAGAGAGAGAGAGACTGTGTTTGGAGAGGTGGGAGGGCCGCTCTAGTGATTCCAAGCAGTACGAGTTAATGTTTACCCTTAAGTCAGAAGAGCCCCGGAGTTCACTGTGTGTTATACCTTTTCATCGTTTAGTCCCTCGAGGACAACAGAATCCAATCTCAACACCTGTGTACAAAAATTCCCCGAGAAACGTGTGGATTCTATTGCCACTGCCAGAGCCGATTCAGCCCACTCGTGCTTTACCATGCAACTCCGTCCCGGCATGCATAACAACGAGAGTGCGAGAATTTTACACGTTTTCGCTCTCGAGGCCTCGGTACCTCTTTGTGACATGAGTTCCACTTGTATTAGCTGGATGCATAATTTCTGCTTGTTCTGGTTGAATGTTCATGTTCTCACGCTAACCGCCTTGGCTACTTTGCAATCACTGCGTGATCCACGGGTTCACAATGTACTCACCAGTGTGAGTACAGTTATGTACTGAGATATTTTGTCACAGGAAGGAATTCTCACGTCCCCTCATTACTGTTTTGCATTCTGGCCTAATGGTCTGCCTCATTAAGGGTGAATACAGCATCCAGTCTCTCTAAAGAACTCATTCTTCGGATTAATATATCCAACGGCTCCCAGCGAGTTATATATATCATTCCATAATACCCAGCCATAAATATTATAGTGTAAATCTATATATGTCGTAGATGTGAAATGATAAATATATTCGAACTTTGCCTTCGTTTTCTCTGGACTTAATTAAGGTTCATTTAAAATGATGAACATTTTACGTACACTGACACACAGGAAGAGATAAGAGACGGTCTTGTTAAAAAAATAAATCCATTTTATCTCATACATATTAGTTTGTTGGTTGGTTTATTTATGTTCTTAAAATTTATTAATTATTTACATGATCAACATCTGGTTATCTTTACTTGTAGGCGTTTCACCATTCAGTGGCTTTATCAGTACAATAAATGGACATAATAAGGTAAAATAGCTCTAACGCACTGGATAAAGAGCCCCTCTACAGCATTAAGGCAACACCATGAAGGGAATTTTACTTAGAAGACTAATAATAGATTGGCAAGCAGAAACAAATTGAAAAGGAATTTTAATGAACATAATTTTTTTTTTTTTGGGGGGGGAGGCGTTTATGACTTGTTGCCGGTGAAGGGCTTTTGTTCCAAGGAATTAGAGGTACCCAGGAGAAGAGTTCTCTAGGAATCACTTGCCAGAGGTCGCTGGTCTCACTTCCGCGAGTCTCTGCCTAAATCACCAGATTTAATTAAGCAACGAGTAGACTAGAACCAATTAAGGAAGTCTGCTTGCATTTCATTGTTGAACTGATGTGAATGTATGTTTCTCAGACACCGGGCTCGTTATTTTGTGTCTCACCTTTATTAGTGAATAATTCTCCACTTCTTATACAGTATACGTACATATGTATCTGTACAATTTATCAACTTGTCGGTTCTCTGAATCATTTATCTACATTCCTGTCGGAACTATACCCTTGTCTAACCTATAGGAAGGACCGACTTACACCTATGAATTTGTGCAAGGTGACGCTGCCTACGACTGCTTCACCTCACCTGTATCAGCCCTTCTACTCGTATATGCGATATTTTTTTATCAAAATTGATGGACTGATTACATCGACTCCAGGCTGAGTGACTGATTACCCTCAAACTCACTCTGATCTTCACCATTCTTCATTGTACTGATCTGGTGAAGCCACTGTGTAGCGAAACGTTTCCACAATAAAGATACCCAAGTGCTGCACGTGTGGCTAATTTATAAACGTTTCGGTTCTCTGAACCATAGCGGGATTCGAACCTGGGATCTGGCTGAGTGGAGAAAGTACTGTGTACTTTGATACAGAGTATTCAGGTTCGAATCCTGCTGTGAACTGAGAGATAATATATATAAATATATATATATATATATATATATATATATATATATATATATATATATATATATATATATATATATATATATATATATAGCAAGAAAACACTATGAAAAATAGAAGAATTCCAAGCGCTTTCGTGACTACTCATTATCAAGGAACTAGAACATAGTTCCTTGATAATGTGAGTAGCACGAAGCGCTTGGAATTCTTCTATTTTTTCATAGTGGTTTTCTTGCATATTTTGATATCACCTGTTTACTGTGATCTTTTTGCATATATATATATATATATATATATATATATGACAGACACGAAGCATTAAACTACAGACCAGTGTCACTGACATATATAGTATGCAAAGTTATGGAGAGGATTATCAGGAGAAGAGTGGTGGAGGACCTAGAAAGAATGAGCTTATCATCGACAGCCAGCACGGTTTCAGGTATGAGAAATCCTGTCACAAACCTACTGGAGTTCTATGACAGGGTGACAGCAAAAGCTGGAGGACCAGGCAGGGATAACAGGGAAGGCACTGCAATGGATTAGGAAATATCTGTCAAGAAGACAACAGCGAGTCATGGTATATGGAGAGGTGTCAGAGTGGGCGCCTGTGTAGAGCGGGGTTCCACAGGAACCGGTACTGTTTCTGGTATTTGTGAACGATTTGACGAAAGGAATAGACTCAGAAGTGTCCCTGTTTGCAGATGATGTGAAGATAATGAGAAGAATTCAATCGGACGAGGACCAGGCGGAACTACAAAGGGATCTTGACAGGTTGCAGGCCTGGTCCAACAACTGGCTCCAGGAGTTCAACCCCCATCAAGTGCAAAGTCATGAAGGTCGGGGAAGGGCAAACAAGATCGCAGACAGAGTATAAGCTAGGTGGCCAAACACTGCAAACCTCATTCAAGGAAAAGGATCTTGGGGTGAGTATAAAACCGAGCACATCTTCTGAGGCACACATCAACCAGATAACTGCTGCAGCATATGGGCGCCTGGCAAACCTGAGAATAGTGTTCCGACATCTCAATAAGGAATCGTTCAGGACCCTGTACACCGTGTACGTTAGGCCTATTTTGGAGTATGCAGCACCAGTTTAGAACCCACACCTGGTCAAGCACGTCAGAAAATTAGAGAAAGTGCAAAGGTTTATAACAAGACTAGTCCCAGAGCTAAGGGAAATGTCCTATGAAGAAAGATTAAGGGAAATCGACCTGACGACACTGGAGGACAGGAGGGTTAAGGGAGACATGATAACGACATATAAAATACTACGAGGAATGGACAAGGTGGACAGAGACAGGATGTTCCAGACAGGACCGGCCTTAAGCCGATTGCAACGACTGCTAGAGTGTAATCTACTCTCGGCTTGTCAAGTACACACAACATCACGAAGAAAAGAAAAGGGGCATCTGGAGAAAGGAGTTTTTTTCCAGCTGAAACTGATCAAAACTTTCTTGAGATCATCAATTCAGCAAGAACGTTTGAACAATTTGGAGATTATGTCTATTGAATCTGAAATTAGCAGGAGTTTAAACTTCGACAAAATTCCAAGACTTTGCACAGAAAAAAGCAAGAAGAATAACTTTCTCCTAATAAAAGGCAATAATAATATGACTCATTTTTAGAAGTCCAAAAAAGATAATTTGTTTCCAACAGTGCACTTAAATTATGATTTATTTTTTTTTGTGATCAAAATTAAATTAATATTTTTAATAAATCATTTCACATTCACTAAAGCAAGTGGTATTGTGACTATGTACTTTCCAAGTAGGCTTACATGTATGCAATTTATATTAAAATGTAGCTTACATCTGTTTGGTCTATTAACTCGCATGCATTTTTTAAGGGCCCAGTTTGATCGCTTTCCATACATAGGGACCACCAAAATTGTTCCCAATGGGGCCCCGCACCTCCTGGCTCTGCTTCCAGAGATGGGACACAGAAACAAGGGGTCAATATTGAAAGCTGAAGACTCAGGTGAGTCAGAGGGATGTTAGGAAGTATTTCTTCAGTCATTGAGTTGTCAGGAAGTGGAATAGCCTAGAAAGCGACATAGTGGAGGCAGGAACCATACATAGTTTTAAAACGAGGTTTGATAAAGCACATGGAGCAGGGGGAGAGAGGACCTAGTAGTGATCAGTGAAGAGGCGGGGCCAGGATCTATGACTCGATCCCTGCAACCAAAAATAGGTGAGTATAAATAGGTGAGTACACACACACACACACACACACACATACACACACACACACACACACACACACACACACACACACACACACACACACACACACACACACACACACACACACACACACACACACACACACACACACACACATACACACACACACACACACACACACACACACACACACACACTTGGGGTGAGTATAATACCGAGCACATCTCCTGAGGCACACATCAATCAGATAACTGCTGCAGCATATGGGCGGCTGACAAACCTAAGAATAGCGTTCCAATACCTCACCAAGGAATCATTCAAGACTCTGTATACCATATACGTCAGGCCCATACTGGAGTATGCAGCACCAGTTTGGAACCCACACCTGGTCAAGCACGTCAGGAAATTAGAGAAAGTGCAGAGGTTTGCAACAAGACTAGTCCCAGAGCTAAGGGGATTGTCCTACGAAGAAAGGTTAAGGGAAATCGGCCTGACGACACTAGAGGACAGGAGGGTTAGGGGAGACATGATAACGACATATAAAATACTGCGAGGAATAGATAAGGTGGACAGAGACAAGATGTTCCAGAGAGGGGACACAGAAACAAGGGGTCACAGTTGGAAGTTGAAGACTCCTATGAGTCAAAGGGATGTTAGGAAGTATTTCTTCAGATATAGAGTTGTCAGGAAGTGGAATAGCCTAGAAAGCGACATAGTGGAGGCAGGAACCATACATAGTTTTAAGACGAGGTTTGATAAAGCTTATGGAGCAGGGAGAGAGATGACCTAGTAGCAATCAGTGAAGAGGCGGGGCCAGGAGCTATGAATCGACCCCTGCAACCACAAATAGGTGAGTACAAATAGGTGAGTACACATTAGCTAGGATGGTGCTGGGGTGGGAGGAGGATGCAAGACGTTGCTCCATTTCAAAACACAGCACCAAGAGACCGAACCAACTTGAGGACATTCATTTCTGCCACGGACTGGTGTCCTCTCACGACACAGCAATATGTCTCCGCCAGTCCGTCTTCCTTCACTCAAACACGCTCAAATAAAACTTAGCTCTGCTCTTAAAAAAAAAAACGAAATCGTTTTGAAATTGTTGTCCACGTGTCCTGTGGATCTCCAGTTATTCCCGATGGAGTCTGGTACAACTGGAGACGGTGGATGGTACAACTGGAGACGGTGGATGGTACAACTGGAGACGGTGGATGGTACAACTGGAGACGGTGGATGGTACAACTGGAGACGGTGGATGGTACAACTGGAGACGGTGGATGGTACAACTGGAGACGGTGGATGGTACAACTGGAGACGGTGGATGGTACAACTGGAGACATTGGATGGTACAACTGGAGACGTTGGATGGTACAACTGGAGACGTTGGATGGTACAACTGGAGACGGAGTCTGGTACAAGTGGAAACAGAATCTGGTACAAATGAAGACGGAGTCCAGGTTAAATTAAAGTGCGCTTGTTATAATAAGGTTAGGTAAGTTTTCTAAGGTTCTTTTCTAGAAAATTATGAATTTTTACATTAACATAAATGAAAAAAACTATTATTTTTAAACGTATTAGACAAAATTTTAGAAAGGACTTAATTTTAAATGAGTTCTTCCTAATTGACCAATTTTACATATTCGGCAAATATATATATATATATATATATATATATATATATATATATATATATATATATATATATATATATATATATATATATATATATATGTGACCATGAACGAGTGGTATTGAATCAATAACAACTCTGCGACTAGCCGAGGATTCGAACCCATGTAGTTTTGGCCCTGCCTCGTGGTGAGCGAAGATCACATGACGCCTTAACCTACTGGGCCACACAGTCCTACAGTAGGATTGTGTGGTTCAGTGGTTTAAGGCGTCATGCGATTTTCGCTCACCACGAGGCACGGCCAAAAGCACATGGGTTCAAGTCCTCGGCTAGTCAGTGTTGTATATTATATATATATATATATATATATATATATATATATATATATATATATATATAGATATAATATATATATATATATATAATATGTATAAAATATACTATATATATATATATATATATATATATATATATATATATATATATATATATATATATATAGGCACGAGCCATTGATCCAGCCAACAGCACTCTCCTTGGTGCTCCTCTTGGGCCCAATGCCATCGATCTAGTCCTGGAAAAAAAAATCTCACACCTCAGGACGATGGAAGGTAGGATGAAAGACATCGATACACATGATGCCTTCTACCTACTCACCAGGTGCCTGTCAATCCCAAAACTTCCTGAGATGCTCCCCAGCATTCAGCAGTCCGAAACTCGAGGAATATGACTCCCTCCTCAAGACCATGCTAGAGAGTGTATTGAATCTTTCCCTCGAAGATGGACAGTGGTTGCAAGCCTCACTTCCAGTCAGGCTTGTGGGGCTGGGAGTAAGCAAATCTTCCCAGATTGCCCTACCAGCTTTCTTATCCTCTTCCATAGCATCAAATGAGCTAATAAAACAAATTCTTCCAGACAACCTCAGTGATTCAGCAGGAATACAGGACCCTAGCTACACCAGTGCCATCACTGAATGGGAGAGACTTGCTGCTCCAACACCAAAACCTAATGAAGAACTGGCCTACAAACAGTCAAGCTGGGACGGCCCCATCACTGAAAAGATACTTGCCAATATGCTTAGGGCTGTAACATCAGACAGGGAGACTGCCCGTCTCCTAGCTGTGAGTGAACATCACTCTGGGGACTTCCTTCAAACAGTTCCCATTTCGGCCATGGGAACACGCCTCGACCCTAAGACCCTTCGTATTGCAGTGGCTCTGCGCCTTGCTGCCGCTATTCACACGGAATATACGTGTATTTGCGGCGATGCGCAAGCTGACCAATATGGTCTACATGGTCTTAACTGTTCTAAAACCAAGGGTTGGCATGCAAAACACAATGAAGTCAACGACATCAAAAAGAGAACCCTTGCTACAGCTGGATGCCCAGCCGAGAGAGAGCCCCGATCACTAGCAGCCAACAATGCCCACAACCCAGCAAACTGCCCCGACGAGATCACCATCTATCCTTGGAAGAATGGCAAGCTTTAAGCATGGGACTATACCTGTGTGTCGACACTGGCTGACACCTATATCCATCACAGTGTCGGGCGACAGGGAGGAGCTGCTGACCACAGGGAGGAGTACAAGATCGGCAAGTACAGGGACATAAGCCAACAGTATCAATTTGTCCCAGTGGGATCAGAGACCTTGGGATCATGGGGAAAAAAGGCAACACGTTTCCTTAAAGAACTGGGTTCCAGACTCATCGACACCACCAGGGACCCAAGGGCGCCTCAGCGTGGCCATCCAGAGGGGAAATGCCTGCTGCGTACTGGGCTCGCGTCCGGCTTCGGAGGAGATGGAAGAGATTCATAATCTTTGATATATTGTACCAATGTTTTCATGTTCATGTTTTGTGTTTTCTGCCAGTGTATTCTGTCTATTAATAAAGCATTCATTCAATATATATAGGGAGTGGTAGGAGAAGAAAATATTCTTACAGCTCCGGGGAGAACCTCGAGTTTTCCTGTGGTACGTAAATTGTCTTCTCTGAGGATGAGGGTCCCCAGCAAGTTCCAGAGGTGGTACCTCCCTATATATATATATATATATATATATATATATATATATATATATATATATATATATATATATATATACATTATATATTTTTTTATATATTATATGAATGCTTTATTAATAGACAGAATACATTGACAGAAAACATAAACATGTCATTAAAATTTTATATGAAAAATGTTGCTCTTCACAAAATAATCTTTTCCATTTACAGTAAATGAAAATTATTTTCTCTGGTAATATATATATAAACAAATTCTGCTTTTGTAATGTGAAAATATTTAACTGAAATTAAAAACACTGCTGGAAGACTAAAATGTTTAAATATCAGAATATCCAGAGATTAGTGAAAACGACGCTAAAGTGAATGCTGAAGAGAAAGAGGGATAAGCATTTTAGAATAAGCTTGATTAATAATGACGTTCAACTCTGTTTATAAACATATATTCTAAAGCTAAAAAGCAGATATGTTCCGTGAAGGTGAGGAAGAAAGAGGCGAGATGAGGTAATGTTTCTGGTGAAGTATGTGGTCGCCTGAGCAGGAATCATTGATGTGTGGAAATATCACAGGTCAATGTCGTCTCATTAAAAACATGTTCCTCATCCTGTGTCTCTTCCTTCATACTCGTTGGGAATGTGCATTTCATTTTAAAGCGAAGGCTGTGATAGTTTCTCATCCAGGAGCTGTGTTGTGAGTGTCGTCTCCGAGAGAACAGAACTGTGTTTTGTTGGGTCTAAGAGTCATTAACGGAGCTTAATTGTGTCAAGTTGGCTTCTGACAGAGCAGAGTTATGTTATTTTAGTATTTGACAGAGCAGAGGTATGTTATGACAGTTACAGACAGGGCATAGTTGTAATAGTGTCTGCCAAAGCAGCGTTGCGCCATGTTAGTCTGCTAGAGCGGATTTATGTTGCATTAGTCTGCCTGAGGAAAGGCGTCTGGCAACCAGAAATAAATCCTACCACGATCTGAAATGTTCCTCTGAACGGAATTAAGAAGAACAGCAAACGGATTGGATACCATAAGTTAAAGAGAGGAAGGACAAGTGTAATCAAACTTAACTGAGGTATGGAAATGACAAATGTTGATAGAAGTAAGTTAAAGAGTGGAAATAAAGAAGCATACATGAAAGAACAGTTATAATCTGTCTTTATTCAAAGCAAAGAATAACAGGTGCGAGCGGATATTAGTGGAAGAAGTAATGGATACAAAAGAACAGACCTGTTAGAAAGTAGGAATAATAAGTAACAAGCAAATTTCAGTGAAATTAGTGACAGATAATTGTAAATGGACTTTGGTGAAGCAGAGAAGAATAAATACAAATGCCAAGTGTAAACAGATATAATGAGAATAGGATTAAATAAATTGTGAGTCATATGAAGAAAAGAAAACTAATCAGATATAAATAGAAGTAAAAATCATAATCTAAGAGTAGGAGAGCAAGTGCAAAAAAAAAGGGAAATCAGTTGTTAAAAGACGAAGAGTCAAGCTTAAACAAAAACACGAGGACCAAATGCAAACAGCAACAGAGAGAAGCAAGCGTAAACAGTGTGTGAGGGGCGGCTCAGACCCCCACACAGTGAGTCAACATTGTTCAAGATGAGAAATCAAAAGCTTGTTGACCATAGCAGTTTGTGTGTTCCATGATAGCAAGTGTGTACTGTGTTGGATTGTGTGTGCAAGTGTGTACTGTGTTGGATTGTGTGTGCAAGTGTGTACTGGGATGGATTGTGTGGGGGGGGGATAAGGGAAGGAAATTTGTCTACGTAGTCTCCAACTCTTCCACCAAAGCTTAATAACGAGTTTTTAGGAAATAAAATAAAATATCGTATAAGTAAACACTACGCTCGATTCAGGGGGTACGAGTTGAACTTCATATAAACCCTTACACTTCACAGGGGATTTAAACTTTTTATCAGTTCAGCAAGGATTAAATGGCATTAAATGAATAACTACAGCAACAGATCGTTATCTTTGGAAGCGATATTAATTAACGGAAATTAGATATCGTATTGTGCTACGGGTTATCTGGCAGGAGGGTTTAAGTTGGGGGTGGACATTATTATTTTAAGTGACGAGAGGGCAGGCCAGAGTTCCTCCAGATTCGGACTGAGAGAATGTGTGTTGACACTAAACAAACTCCAGCGCCCTTGCCCAAAAATATTAATTTGGCGAAACTGATTAGAAGTGGAGAGGTGACCTGCGAAATAGGTCACTTGTCACTGAGACAGAATCAAAGTCGTAACTGACCGCTGGTGAAATGAACAACGTGATTGTCATGTCTCATGAAATCGTAACAACACAGTTTTGGAAGGACTAGAGCTAGAGTTCGTCACGGCCACGCTGGCGGGAGATTCATCTGTAAAAACTTGCATTTGAGGTCGCAATGAGGGTCCATGCTAACCTCCCTATGGTATATAAATGTACCTAATTGGATGAATCTTATTGTACGTAGTCACCTGGCCCAGTGGCTTACGCACTGGCCTATTTGCTATATATATATTCCTGTCATGTCCATGTATTGATAAAGCCACTGGATGGCGATACGTCTACAATAAAGATATCCAGATGTTGCACATGTGTCTAATTGAAAAATGTGTTTGTAGTGAGCCAGGATGTTATTAGATAAATTTTGAATACCAATATTTTTGAACATTAATGTTTCTTATCGATGTCATTTAATCTGCCTATAACAGAAATGAACTGATAATCTTTCCTTTAAGATACCGATCT
Source organism: Cherax destructor (assembly GCA_009830355.1). Taxonomy (NCBI): domain Eukaryota; kingdom Metazoa; phylum Arthropoda; class Malacostraca; order Decapoda; family Parastacidae; genus Cherax; species Cherax destructor. Next base: position 29,622 of record WNWK01000356.1, read on the forward strand.
CACATGTATATTTTATTACTGGTAAGCAGTCATTTAGCAGCAGAGGGGTTGGATCCTAGATCATGCTTGCTATGGGAGAGCGGACTGGGTATTTAGCTGGGAAGACCTTGACTAGGTACGGCAGTGTCCACATCTCAAGGGTGTTTCACTTTGTGTACGAGTCACTCTGATCCCGCTGGTCCTTCGTTAATTTTCATCCAGAATGCTAAGTTTAGGGAGAATTTATGAGGGTAAAATTATCGCCTCAATCTGTAAAGTCAATAACCACCTCACATGAAAGCAGGTCTTACAACCTCACAGAGTGTAACTATGTGTACTTAGTAGTCATTATTTACCTATGTGTATCCTGGTAGTCTGTGTGTGTCTGTGTATTCCCTTATATTCTGTGTGTACCTTGTTATCTCTGGGTACCGTAGTATACATTTGAAAAATAATAAACCCTTATATTTTTTCTCAAAGAATGGAAGGGCCTCTAATATGAGGTCTAACATGCGTTAATCCTATGTTCTACCACTGGACTCTGGGGCTACTGCAATATTCGCAACCTTATCAAAGGTAATATCAGCAGGTGGACTAGTTGTGGCATTAACTACACTATATTTAGAGACGATGTCTCACCAACAACATTATTTTGTTATTGTTGAGTTTGAGCCATTGACGAGAGCATGAGGAGGGGGTTGCAAGAGTGGCTTCATCCCCCAATAATTTCCATCAGGCTTCCCCAAGCCACTCTAATAATAATAACAGCTTCAAGACAGTTCTCCTAGTAATCCCATCCCCCATCTTCCAGCTAGACAGTAACTGCTAAGGTCCTCAGATATTGAAATTTTGAAGCCGACAGCACTTGTGTGAGTTTTTTTTTTACGTTGTCAATTAATTTGTTTCATGGGTTTGATTTGGGAAGACAAAATCTGGGTAACAGCAGAGGTGTGAATACTTGACGCCGCCCATTGGCAAGTGGATACGATAATGAGCCTTTGGAGAATATAATGGAATATAGTGGGACTTTTTCCGTGTTTTGAGCAATTTATAAAATTGTGATAATTACAGGTTGAACATTTTGTGTATGCTTAACATTTCAATATGTTCGTCGATCTTTTTCCATGTATTACCCTGCACTCTATGTGTAGTTTTCTTACAGAAGATTGCACACACAGTGCTGAGTATCTTTTCAAATTTACCACAAGTATTGTTGTCGTTGGGGACATTCACGTCCTATGAGGTAGTTTTATTTGTAAATGATGTATTTTTATTAACTCTTAGAGATGATTTCTTGGGGAACTTTCTTGAGTCCTTGGTGTAGTCTCCGTTTTTCTAAGCGGTCTTCCATTATTTTTAGAATGATGCTTTATATACACAGTAATTCTAGAGTGAAGTTTAGCAGGATAACAACTTTGTCAAAGTTGTCAATGTGGTATAGAGTGCGGCTGCTGGTCTAGACTAAGCACCTCTCACGCTCGTGTTTGTGTTCTCGCTGAAGAGTGTCATTGTTCTTGGTGTTGATACACTAATTCCGTGGTCTTTTATGATACAGATTCTTCAGTCTTCGTCTTCTTGTACCACAGTTGGTGCTGGAACAAATTTCACAGGTTCCATAGTTCTGTTCAACAAGACGATAACAGTATTTTCTTAATTTAATTATTTGCTGTTAAATATTAATTTTTTTATAGAGTATGTAACGTAACCTAAGTTAACAAAGTCTAATTTTCATGAGGACTAACCTGACCTCATGAAAATTAGCATCTGAAGTCCACAGGAAACGTTGAGAAATTGAAAGAAATTGAAAGAAATTGTCTGTTTATGCAAAATATGATTTACTGACATAATACAAACACTCTTTCTCTTAAACAAAAACTTATTCATATTTAACTTTTTTTGTGTTATTAAAACTAATGGATTATATTACAACTTACACTCATAATATTTTGCTAACATTTTTTAATGTTGCACTAGATAAGCATATTTTGAATTCCCGAGAATATTTGCTACCTTTTAAAATGATTACATGAGTTTGTGTAAGGTGTTTATTATGCAGGATATTCGCATTTAAGCGAGGCATCATTTCAACACCAGGGTCCCCTGCCCTTCCCACCACTCCCCTGCACTTCCAACCACTCCCCTGCACTTCCCACCACTCCCCTGCACTTCCCAGCATTTCCCTGCACTTCCAACCACTCCCCTGCACTTCCCAGCATTTCCCTGCACTTCCCAGCACTCCAATGCACTTTGTACTTTTCGTAGTATTTCCCTTCCTTACCCAACATTTCCCTGCCTTGCCTAGCACTTTTTTGCTTTCCCCATTGCTCACCTGCCCTCCCTAGCACTCATTTGCTTTCCCCAGCATTCTCCCCAACACACTCCTCTCCCCAGCCTATGCCTCCTCAAACACTCCCCATCCTTAGCCCTCTTCTGTCTCTAATTCTTTCCTTTCCCCAAATGTCTCATCCTTTATCAAAACTCACTTCTCTCCCTAACTCTCTCTTCTCAAAGCATCTCCTCTCCCAAATCCTGTCTTCTGCACCCCGCGTCTCTTCCTCTTTCATTGTTCACTCCTTTCATACCCTCCAGCCCTCCGTTTCCCTCTTCTTCCTCTACCACCTTCTCTTTTCCTTCCCTCCTCTCCCTATATTTCCCCCTTTTTTCACCCTCCGCTCCTTCCTAATCCCACTTCCCCCGCATCTCTCTCCCAGCCAGCGTGGACAACATCACCTGGACAATGCCAGGAGATGGTCTAAGGGACCAGTAATTAGTCCTGGTCTGGTTGATGCTTAACTGGTTCCTGTGTTCTGGGGCGCAGCATCCGTCTTGTTGAGTTGAATGCCACCTGGGAAATACCAGGCGTGTTGTATCCTTTTTGTCTCCGCTTAAGAGGCTTTATTTGCTACCCGAATGTGTTCGGAGCAGCTCTTAGCGTTAATTGTTAATGAAACGTACACGTGCGCACGGGCTGGCGCGGGCGCATACACACAGACACACACTCACATGACCAGAAGAACCCACAAGAGCAATGTGAAGCTAGTGATTATGCGAAACTTTAACCATAAAGAAATGAACTAGGAGAATCTACAGTCACATGAGTGACCAGAAACATGGAGAATGGATGGCTAAGATGCTGGAGGCGTTTATAGGCAACTTCATACACCAACACGTCAGGGACACAATCTGAGAGAGAGAGAGGTGAGGATGAACCAGCAAGGCTGGACTGTGTATTCACCATGACCACGAATATTGACTGGTGTTGTGGTGTGTTGTTGTTGGGTGTATAAGGGCCACTGAGAGCATAAGCATAAGTGACAGCAGAGGCAGCAGGGTTGTCAGTGACCCTATATACCTCAAACAACAATGTAGAAGTAAAGTTAAAGAAGGCAGGAGAGAAACGAAATTTAAAAAGGCATGAAGCGATTCCTGAATAAGGTACAGGAGAAAAGGGACCTGGAAGGGAAGACAGCTAATGAAATGAGGGAAAATATAGCTGGAAAGTGACGGGAGGCAAATGAAAATTTATAATTCATAGCAGAATAAAGAATAAAGCGCAAAGAGACAATAGATAGAAGTGCTAGAGGCTAAAATAAATATAGAAGGAAAAGAATGCAGGAAAATAAGCTGGTAAATGAAGGGGGGTAAGAAGAGAGGCTCAACGACAGATGACAATGACATTGTATGGAAAGCAAACTCTGACCAAAAGTTGTTATACAGCTGCACCAAAAAGAAACCCGTATAGGATCAGGCTAAAGGAATTAGGCAAAGATTTCACACGAAATAACCAGGAACTTTGTGAAGAGGCTGTCGTGAAATTTAAAGAGGCACTCTGTGAGCAAATAGGGACGTTACGAGAGAGTCCAAGATGTATAGTGCACCAGCGAATGCTGGACACAATTCATACCACAAGAGAAGAAATATGGAATCAACTGTGCTAGCTAGATACATCGAATGCAATGGGATCAGATGTCTCTCTATACGTCTTGTGTGAACCAGTAACCATAATCTTCAACAAATCAATCGACACTGGGCAATTGCCTGAGGTGTGGTACACACCAAATGCAGTCCCAATATTTAAGTAAGAGGACAGATAGATATAATTAAACTACAAACTGGTATGATTGACATTACTGACATGCATAGTACACAATGATATGAAGAAGATTGTCAGAAGAATAGTGGAGCACCTGGGGAAGTGTGGCTTCATAAACAACAACCAGCACGGCTTTATAGAGAGTAAATCCTGTTTCAAAAACGAAGAGTAATTGAAGTGAGGCAGGATAGAGAGGGGTGCATGGATTACATATTTATGGACTATAAGAATTTTTTTGACACAGTACCGCACAAGAAACTGGGTCAAAACCTACAGTAGCTGGCAGGAATAATAAGGAAGGCTCTACAGAGTGCATCAATGATACAAATACATATTCATATACTATATATATATATATATATATATATATATATATATATATATATATATATATATATATGTAGACCCTCATTTAGCACGGTAGTTGCGTTACTGAAAACGTCGTGTTAGACAAAAATCGTGTTAAATAATTTAAAAACTTATGGGAAAAATAGGGTTACATTCCTGGGAGTCTCCAAAAAGCCAAACAAGTTTTTTTAGACCAACAGATCTTACAAAAATAAAAGTGAATATGTAACTGTAGTCCATTATCGTTATGTATTATGTTGTTTTTACTGCTTAAGACTACAAATGTAACAGAAATAATAGTATTTACCTTAAATTGTGGCTGCTGGTGTTTGTGGATGATTGTGAAGAGAGTGGAGAGTTATGCTGTGGCCCTACTGGGCTGAGGTGGATAGTAGAGGTTCTGGAACTGAAGTCGATGGTTGTACTGAGTGTCTCTAGCTTTAAGTCATTCAGTGAGTCAGTCAAGTCATTCAGTCAGTCAGTCAAGTCATTCAGTCAGTCAGTCAAGTCATTCTGTAAGTCAGTCAAGTCAGTCAGTAAGTCAGTCAAGTCATTCAGTAAGTCAGTCAAGTCAGTCAGTAAGTCATTCAGTAAGTCAAGTCATTCAGTAAGTCAGTCAAGTCAGTCAGTAAGTCATTCAGTCAGTCAAGTCATTCAGTAAGTCAGTCAAGTCATTCAGTAAGTCAGTCAGTCAGTCAAGTCATTCAGTAAGTCAGTCAAGTCATTCAGTAAGTCAGTCAAGTCATTCAGTAAGTCAGTCAAGTCATTCAGTAAGTCAGTCAAGTCATTCAGTAAGTCAGTCAAGTCATTCAGTAAGTCAGTCAAGTCATTTAGTAAGTCAGTCAAGTCATTCATTAAGTCAGTCAAGTCATTCAGTGAGTCAGTCAAGTCATTCAGTAAATCAGTCAAGTCATTCAGTAAGTCAGCCAAGTCAGTCAGTAAGTCAGTCACTGACTCAATGGTTTAACCCACCGCGGGCGACCGCGCGCTCAAAATTTTTTCCCCTCCAGCCGAACCGTGTAATATCAATTTTACGTCGTGTTAGATAAGAATATGCCGCAATTCTTCAATCGTGCAATACCCATAACGTGCAACATGAATTCGTGCTAAATGAGGGTATACATATGCAAAACCACCAGAGAAAGAGTTGAAAGAAAGCTGTAGGCCTTTCTTGTTGCAATCAACACATCACCTGGAGCTTGCAATGTTGCGGAAATGAGTAGAAGTCCAGGTTGAATCGCTCAAGGGCATGACTCGAGCTAGAGTCCTCACGTGGTTGTTTTGCATTTTGTGTCGCTTGTTCACTATTTTTGCATAAGTATATATATGTCGTGCCAAAAAGGTAAAACATGCGATTTTGGCTTAAATACCAACACTTTTCTTGCCGAATAAGGCAAGCGAAATTTTTTGTATGCAATAATTTCGCAAAAATCATTCTGAACCTAACGAAAATATATCATTGTGTTTGTTTATTAATAAATTATTGTAAACTTATATAAAATATATTTAGTTGGATAAGACTGAATTAAATTGTGCTTCTTATAATAAGGTTAGGTCATTTTTCTAAGGCTGTTTTGGTACAAAATTATTAATTTTTACATTAATGTAAATGAAAAACTATATCTTTAAACGTATAAGAATTTTTTTTAGAAAGAACCTAATTTGAAATGAGTTCTTGCTAATTGACCAATTTTACCAATTCGACGCATATATATATATATATATATATATATATATATATATATATATATATATATATATATATATATATATATATATATATATATATAGGAGGTACCACCTCTGGAACTGTCTTGGGGACCCTCATCCTCAGACATAAGAATAAACTTGCTTCACGGAAAACTCAAAGTTCTCCCTGAAGCTGTTTGAAAATTTTCTCCTACCACCCCCTATATACTATATATATATATGTCGTGCCGATTAGGTAAAACTGGTCAATTAGCAAGAACTCATCTAAAATTAAGTCCTTTCTAAAATTTTCTCTTATACGTTTAAAGATATATTTTTTTCATTTATGTTAATGTAAGAATTTATAATTTTGTAACAAGAGAAACTTTGAAAACCTACCTAACCTTATTACAACAAGCGCAATTTAATTTAGCCTAACCCAACTAAATATATTTTAGATACGTTAACATTAATTTAATAATAAACACACACAATGAAATATATTTTTTTCGTTAGGTTCAGAATGATTTTGGCGAAATTATTGCATACACAAATTTTCACTTGTCTTATATGGCAAGGTGAGCGTTGCTATTTAAGCCAAAATCCCAAGTTTTACCTAATCGGCACGACATATATATATATATATATATATATATATATATATATATATATATATATATATATATATATATATATATATATATACATGTATATATATATATATATATTTTTTTTTTTTTTATTAACACATCGGCCGATTCCCACCAAGGCAGGGTGGCCCGAAAAAGAAAAACTTTCATCATCATTCACTCCATCACTGTCTTGCCAGAAGGGTGCTTTACACTACAGTTATAAAACTTCTATCATTTGCTAACATGAAAGTCTCTGACTGTATCTCTTCCATCATGTCGTTAACGAACACATGAGACCGTACAGGTCACTTGCCCGTTCCGACACCTCATCCCGAACAATCACTCGTGCCGACTCAGCCAAACCTAAGAGTCTGTCCTATTCGGCCAGACTCTGTATCTTTCCGCTTAAGCACAATTTTTTTTTTTTTTTTTTTGCCATAAATCTGTGGAAATCAATCAAAAGATAACGAAAATTATATATATATCATTGATTTGATTTAAATTGACATATATGTAACAGAATTTCGCTAAAAGAAAATTGATTTAGCATAAGAGGTTATTGAAAAAATAATTTATGGTTCTCTAAAAAAAAAAATATCTGCAAAAGTTTAAGTTTTTATTGAGTTTGGGCTAATTGGTAAGTTCGTCTCATAACGCATGACATGAATTATTGTTAAATATATACAGAAAACTTACAAATAACTGCTCTTATGTGAACTATTATTCTTCACTTCATGAAAGAGTTAAACTTTCTGTATTCTCATTCATATTTTTGCAGCCCCGAGCTCATAGATGAAGAAATTTTGAAGATTTATGAAATACCCCCAAATCTTTTAAAATTGCCAGAAATACATTTTGCAGTTCGAAAAAGACAAACTGACATATTCCACCAAGGATATGTTAGTTCATCTTTACCATGAAAACCTTCTTGATATACCTTCTCTACTTAGGAATTTTAAAAGCAAAGTTTTTTTTAAAAAAACTTTGATACGGTAAAAAAAAATTTGATTAAGAATTCACACCAAAATTGTTTTAAATTAAACTCTCTCTTTTTGTCAAACCTCGAGTTCTGTCTGGGATTCCCTGTCACCTCCATGACCACACATATGCTGTCCTTCACCGTCCACCTCCCACTGACCACACATTGTGTGACGGCTTCACCGTCCACCTCTCACTGACCACACATTGTGTGACGGCTTCACCGTCCACCTCCCACTGAACACACATTGTGTGACGGCTTCACCGTCCACCTCCCACTGAACACACATTGTGTGACGGCTTCACCGTCCACCTCCCACTGAACACACATTGTGTGACGGCTTCACCGTCCACCTCTCACTGAACACACATTGTGTGACGGCTCCAACCAATATTTTAGGAGCGTGAGTGTTGCCCGTACATATCACTGGTGTTTACCAAGTTATCAAGATCATAACATTGAACTTTGAGTCCAAACAAATCAAGTTCTTGAGACATGCAGCTGTTTTTAATGGAATAGGAGGTTATCTGAGGCTTCCATGACATTTGACGAATAAACAGAAGACCGAGAAATTTAAGAGCAACCTGTTCTGGGTTATACGAACCATATATCCATAAAGGGATTATTAGAAGCATTTTTTTTTTTTTTTTTTTTACAAAATCAATTTTACATGCTGTTATCCCCCTCAACTCATTTCAAAGCCCAGCCCTATCTAAAGTATACTACCACCACCAGGATGCAACCCACATCAGTCGGTTAACACCCAAGTACGTACTTACTGCTAGGTGAACAGAGGCAGCAGGTGTAAGGTAACGTCCAACGTTTCCACTCGGCCAAGGATCGAATCACGGACACTCAGATTTTGGCTGAGTGCGCTACCAGCCGAGCCACGGGACACCTGAAATACTTTAACAACCCGTGAGGGCAGGCCGTGAAGTGAATAATTAAGTGAAAGCGACTGGGCATCGCGTCTCACTGACCTGGGCAGGCCTAGAGAGGGCAGCACCATACTGCCGCGGGATATAAATCTAGCAGACAGCATAGGCTGTCTAGCAGACAGTACAGGCTGTCTACATTCACTCAACCACGCACCTCGTGTCGTCTCGACACGAAAATACTGGTGGGCACGAAGGTGTGAAAGACAATTACATACAATGGTTAGCCCAGGGGGGCCTGGTTTTCGCTCACCCGAAAATCAAAATGGATATAAATCTAGCAAGCCAGAAGGATGAACATTGTAGGAAGAAGTGGTACAAACAAAACCTTAAGGTATACCTTCAATTTGTACAAAGTCAGTGGAAAAACTATTATTGATCAGGATATGGAAGTCCCTCTCGATAAGATTCTCTAAGAAAAAGTGGCAAATTGCCTCTCAGAGGCCCAGAAATTGAGCTTAACATTCAACACTGTAACTCCAAGCAACTTTATAAACTTTTTCGGGATCGAAAAACACTGCAACAACAGATTGATTACCAGCGATGGCATTGTGAATGTAGGTTAATGGTCGATTGATGAGGGGAGAGAGAATCTCGGGTTTCTGAATGCCAAGCTAAACTTTTGTTAACCAAGCATTACAATAACAAACAATATCTCACTAGGAAGAGCAATGGGTCAGTAACGAGAGGTGTCAAGGCTTATAAAATGTAGGAGAGCGACAGTTTTGAAGAATGAGAATCATTTTGGACCCCATGAGACGAGTACTGTTTTGTGTCAGTGTTGAAGCATGTGGACATAATGATGTGGATAAGATGATGTTTCAGTCAGACCATTTAGAAGTCACACTTAGTGTGACTTGTCTCACTAAGTGTGACTTGTAAATGGTCGAAGTCGGACCGACGCGTCGTCATAACCTCTTTTATTTGCGGATTATTTCTGAATATGGACATTCAGGTCATCAGGTCTAGCTGCTGTCAGTTGCCACGCGGATGCAGTTGATATGAGTGTACGAAGTGTGAAGGTCACATAAAAAGGTTCTTTAATATGAGATGTGTAATCACATCTCAGGTTTGAAGTGAGAGAATGAGGGAGAAACATGTAGCCCTGGCGATACACGTAAAATGTGATGCCCAGTTCCTGTGGCAACTTTAACAGCATATGCAACGCAGTCAGTAGGAACTGTAAGGAAAGAGTCATGACCTGAGAGTGCAATTGCCAGCCGACTTTCGTATTTTTTCCCCAAACCGCGCAAGTATAAGTAGTGGCACAGCGACAGTAAACAGAAATCTCATCATCAACAGGTAAGCTTCGCTATCCGTATATCACGACGGGCCTGCGCTCTCGCCTGTTTAACTCTTAGGAACCGGTTTAGGGCGCTCTTGAAACGGTAACTCGCGCTGTATGGTTCAAATGCGCAGCGCAAGCGCAGTCAAGAGACCACTCAATGTTTGGGAGATTGAAATCGATGTTGCAGAGAGAAGAGAGGTGGCAAAGATTTGCAACAACTCATCAGCAGAGGATGAATAAGGATGAACATCAGTACTGCGTGCAAAGCACTGCTTCTTGCAACTGCCAGCAAGACCAACGAGAAGGTCGACCGTAAGAACGAGAAGTAATAAGAGAGAAATATCGCTGTTATGAATATCATTTACTACTGACCGTACAAAGTCCCGTACCATAGAGGAGCATGAAGAAAGAATAGTTAAGCATGAAGAAAATATAGGTTGGTTAGGAGTTTTGGTGACTGGTGGAGTTTGAGATTTTGGTGGAATAGTTGAAGACCCATCTGGGAAAGACTAGAAGAACACGTGGAATGGAAGAGGAAGATGTGGTAAGAATAGGAGAAGGCAAAGGAAGTAGAAATGTCAGAGGTGAGGACTTCATTAAAGTTGGACACAAGGGGTAACTGTGAGAGAGAATACGACGCGGCCCTCTGGACGTCCAGTAACTCTTGGCAGGTGTTGGGAGTCACTTCCGTACCTGTAAGCGATGTCTCATTATATAAACCGATCTTCTTATTATTATTATTATATAAACCGAGGATGAAGGGTATCGGCAATCGTAGGTCAATTTGGCAGTATTGATCGAATAACATATCCAACCTCCCACATTAGTTTTCACTTTGGTGATAATAAAATTTTGGAGTTCTATCCATTTCTGAATGTCCGAAGTACACTGAATAAATGTTTACTGAATTACAGTGTACGCGATGAAGACAGCACCGCGGGTTTAAATTGAGAAAGGAACGTCTGTGAATTATGACAGTGAGTGTCGTCGATTGAACGGATATGGGAAAGGTTTTCCGCGACTGTTCTGCATTATGTATGGCGACAGTGAGGACACACATGAAAGGATATAAATGAGGCACTTGTGCAACATTTGGGAATATTTATTGAGGAAACATTCTGCCAGCCAGCAGTTTCTTCTGTCCAAAACAGAAAAAAACGGTTCTTCTCTGTATTGGACTGAAGAAGCCACTGGCTGGAGAAAAGCTTCTACAATAAAAAATCCCAAATGTTGTACAAGTGTCTCATTCTTCGACTTGTCTTTTTTTTAATCACATCATGAAATGATATGTTTTGACGAACATGTCTTATGAGAGCTTTGCCAATGCCATGGCAGGTGAAAGATAATCAGTAGCTATTGTTGGTTGGAGGGAAACGAATTTCTTTCAAGATCGTCTTTAAAATACGATTTGTAGGGGAAGAAATTTACAGGTAGCATGTTTTAGGATTAGTGTTCACACGCCAGGAAAAGTGCCCCTAAACCTACCTGATATACCAGGATTCCCAGCAAACCAGGAAGGCGTCTCCAGAATCTAGCCAGGTTCAGGCAACAATAGAGGTAACCTGGGAGTTGAATCCCTTGGCCACAACTCCGGGAACCTGAGGCAGCTCTCATGACTACTTCCGGCATTGGATGACACGCGAGGCTGTCCCCTGGGGTCACCGGAGGGCTGCCCAGCACCTCCCCAGACAATCCAATTTCAACTTCACGACAGCATAAGCAATGAGGTCCATGATGGAATGGGGTTGATAACGATCTCTTCTTCCTCTGCCTAGGAGCTGAAATTTACAAGGTGTCAATTTCCCTAATAGGGAGTCGAATGGAGAAAGGGAGAGAGACAGCTGGTTGGAAGGGAGAAAAGTTGGATTCGATCCGATGAAGTAGACAAGAGATCTAATTCCTCGGATCAAAATTCCCATCGTTACGCTATGGGACCGCCCTAGACAGGGAACTAGTGATAAGTCAACAGCTGTTGTATCGATTAGCGAGACTTATTACCCATCAAGTCGTGAAGACCTGTAGCTAATCCACTGTCCCGGGTGTAGTACAAACTGGCAAGAATTGATGGGCTTGGTATAAATAGTTTAGACATCCGACAAGTTGAAAAATGTGACACTTTTTGCAATATCTGGGTGTTGTTACGTCTTTAACTGTGTAAAGAAAAGTCGTGGCACCTAAAGGGTAAACGACCTGCCTAGTCTAAGGGCATGTATATTATTTAAAATAGAAAGAGAAGCCATCCTAGAGACAGCTTGTACCGTCACATTAAATGTGGAGCGTTAATTAGTATATATTAAATTTATTATAAGGATACAAAAAAACTCACCTATACAAAAATATATATTAATAATCAACTAACATATACAGCATACACCCCACACTATATAAAAAATCACACATCAGTACTCTTTTACTCACTCTTAACTCACTAGCACACTGCTACTAGTGAGTAAAAAAAAACATATAAACATTTATAAACAGGGAGGCTCTGTGACACCCCACTACTTCTGCCGGTTTGTCTACCGGCAGACAAAAACACTATACTAGTACTCTCCCAAAGTGCCTCTGCACACTAGGGCCTTACAGGTAAACATGAGAGCACTTAAAACAATAAAATAACCTATGGTATAAACTTACAAAAAAAAAAATCCCTACAAAAACCAAACAGTGACGTCTTAGGACATCTTGTTCCAGGTGCTGCACTCCACGTACTGGCACACACACACACACACACACACACACACACACACACACACACACACACACACACACACACACACACACACACACACACACACACACACACACACACACACACACAAACACATGTGCCTAGGACAAAATGGTAACTAACTAACACACCTCACTCTCCTCTCCTGGCCACTCTGACTGTCCAGGAATAATACGCGTCCGGTTTCAGAACTAATCCCGAAAACTGACATTATATATGGAGCGTTTTTTTATATAATATTCACCAACACGCTACGTAATACATACACTGCTTAATAGGTATCTTTATTGTAGAAAGGTTTCGCCAGCCAGTGGCTTCATCAGTCCAATACAGAGAAGAACGGTGGAAGCTAAGAAGGAGTTTGAGGAAATCAGACCATCAACCGGAGTCGATGTGTTCAGTCCATTTATATTGATAAAAACACAACATATGCTGGGTTGAAGTAATAATAATAATAATAATAATAATAATAATAATAATAATAATAATAATAATAATACATATGTTTAATCGTCGCCCCAGTTAATACTCACCTTTCCTCACCGTATTCGCTCTCCTTTGACTTCTCTTAATTTACTTCCACTTTACTTTCACTCTGCATCCTACTCTTCTCTCCCTCCTTGAGAAGTTCAGACGATCCAAGTGTACTCCTCCCTACTTCCAAAAGCGACGGCTCAGTTGTCACTTACAACTTCACACTTACTGTTTATTGAGCACTTCCATCCTCATTCTGTTGCTCTTCCAGTGTATACTGGTGGTTCTAAATCCGCCAGTGGTGTAGAATATGCAGCAGTTTTTCTTGAAAGAATAATCCAAGATCATTTACTTGAATCGTCCAGTAGTTTCACAGTAGAATTATAAGCACATAGAGTTATATACACATATCGATAACATCCTCATCATTTGTAGTTGTCTCGGTCTTCCAATGAGCATTTCAAACTATCCAGAAATTCCACTCCCCTCATCCCATCATCCTTCATATTTAACTTTGGTTAATTATGAAGATACCCTCTTTCCCTTTCTTTGTCAGTGTCTTTGGACGCGGGGATATTCGGACAACGAACAAGCAGACTCAGCCTCTACGTCAGTTATTCTTGACCAGATTTCCTACAGAGGTATTTCTTTCTCGGACTATTTTTAGTTTTATCCCCCAAACTCCACAACCACTGGCAACAATGTTCAAGCGAGCCGGACCTCAAATTGCTTTCTATCGAACCATGTTTAAGTTTCTGGCTGTCCATTCCGTCTTCTCCCACTTACGCATGAGACACAAGAGACTCACTCACGGATACCTCATGAAGAAATGTCTGGCACCACTCTGCATGGACTGCCAGGTCATACTGTCAGTCCAATATATCTTAGTAGATTGTCCTGTTTATCAGTAAGACGTCTCCTTTACCCCTACACACTCACTGAGACTTTCATCTCTAACACAGACTCTCTCTTTGACTTTTTTATTGGATATTATCATGTTGCACCAACACTGATTTAATGTTTATTCTTGCACTCTTCCCTACCTTCTCTAACCCCTACCCTTTCACACCCCTGCCCTTCATTCACTCCTGGCATTAGCACATTCCTACTTCTACACATCCTCCCTGCAGCTTGATTATAATAATAATAACATTACTATTTATTTAATTATTATTATTATCGTTTCCCTGTATTGAAGTTTGAAAATTTGTAAACTTCTTGCCAAGATTCACTAGTTGTTAGATATTCCTTAATGAATTAAGTTCACCTACATTTCGTGGGTGCTCGTGGCTTGGTTGGTAGCGTCCTCAGCTCACACTCTGAGGGTCTGGGATCGATCCAAGCACGGGTGAAACGTTGGGCATGTTTCTTTACACCTGCTGCCCATGTTCACCTAGCAATAAGTAGGTACCTGAGTGTTAGCCGGCTGTTATCCGTCGTATTCCAGGAGCAAGATTAATCTATGTTGTCTGCATAACCAAGGGCCTTCTAAATGGTAGGCCAATGATGTCAACTAGTTGTATCACGTACTTGTAGAAATAAAGATTATTATTATTATTATTATCTCAAGCAAGATGGGCTAGAGTTTCATGGAGGATCAGGGGGCTGAAATAAGCAGCTTTGTAAGAAATTATGTGAGGCATCCAGGAAATTCAGCAGTCAAACAGAAGGCTGAGAAATTTGACTGGAAACATACATATAAAGAAAGATATAAGGGATAACAGGGCGTCTTGTAAAAGTGATTTAGTACGTTTTAACAACATAAAATTTAAACCCAGTAGCATAACAGAGAGAAGATGCTACAGGATGACAATCAGCGATCGCACAGGGTATAGGAAAATCGAGTTCATAAAGATATGATCAAATACTGGAAGAACAAATAAAGCCATGTTATTAACGACATGCAATGAAAAGGATAGTGCTAAGAACACAACTCTGAGGAAATTCTTCAATCTGGACGAAGGTCGCCCCTTCCTCAGGAGGTCTCTAAGGAATGACAGCTCAATGAGCCCTGGTCACAGACCGGGCCGCAGGGGCGTTGACCCCTGGAGCTCTCTCCAGGTAAACTCCAGGTAAACAATAGTCCTGAGTAAAGTGGAGCAAATACACAGCAGGCAACCCTATAGTTGAGTATTCACACACACACACACACACACACACACACACACACACACACACAGGCCCATATTGGAGTATGCAGCACCAATCTGGAACCCACACCTGGTCAATCACTTCAAGAAATTAGAGAAAGTGCAAAGGTTTGCAACAAGACTAGTTCCCGGAGCTAAGGAAAATGTCCTTCGAGGAGAGGTTAAGGGAAATTGACCTGACGACACTGGAGGATAGAAGGGACAGGAGGAACATGAAAACGACATTTGAAACTCTGAGAGGAATTTACAAGATGAACAGAGACAGGATGTTCCAGAGATGGGACACAGCAACAAGAGGTCACAATTGGAAGTTGAAGACTCAGATGATCCATACATAGCTTTAAGAGGAGGTACGATAAGGCTCATGGAGCAGAGAGAGAGGGAGTGGATCTAGTAGCGACCAGTGAAGAGGCTGGGGCCAGGAACTATGACTCGACCTCTGCAACCACACACACACACACACATTGCCCAGAGAGTCAACATATTCCCAAGAAGTCAGTTGGGTCGGGCAAACTATCGCAACTGAGTAGTCGAGGCCGCAAATAGTGAGCTCCAACACCCAGGACAGTAACTCCGATATCTCGACACACGCGCGTCGCAATCATTAACTCAAGCAAGACACCTGCTGGAGTTAATGGAGAATGTGCACCCGCTTTAAACGGTGCTATAAACTGCTGCAAACTGCGCTATAAACTGCTGTTATAAACTGCTTTAGGTTGCCGGTATCACTACTCGTAGCTGCTGTAGAGGATTCTGATGACTGTGAACTAGCGTGTATTCTCCTCTCTTGTAGTTGATGGCCACTGTGTCCAGGCTGATGTTGTTCATCTTGCCCGGGATCTATCTCCTATTATGAATTTGTGACTGTTTTCAGAGGGTCTGGTGTGTGTGTTGTGTGTGTGTGTACCTATTTACTCACCTATTTATGGTTGCAGGGGTCGAGTCACAGTCAGCGAACTGTCAAGTGTCTTCAGTGACTAATTGCCTTATTTCCTTCCTAATATAATCATAGCTTGTCTTAAAATCCTCATTAAGCCAATAATTATTACCACAGAAAAATGGATTTGTTATCATCAATAATTACTTAAATTACTCTCCACTTATAATTAATCACTACACCGGGTTCTGACAGAGTAGCGAATCGTTAAATTATTTATAAGTATCGATAACAATGTATTCATTTTTTCATTACTTTAATTAGTTCACTTACTGCTAATGAAACACTCTACGATAATTAATTCATTTAATTCACCAGTAGTGAGTATTCCTTCTCACATTGAAACTTGGTACTTCCTCAACACAAAATTTATAGCCCTTTTATTAGAGCTTCTCTCACACTAGCATGACGGTACTTCCTCTTTCACTAGTATGGTGGTACTTCCTCTCTCACTAGTATGGTGGTACTTCCTCTTTCACTAGTATGGTGGTACTTCCTCTCTCACTAGCATGATGGTACTTCCTCTCCACTAGCATGATGGTACTTCCTCACACATTAGCATGATTGTACTTCCTCTCACACCAGCATGATGGTACTTCTCTTATACTAGCATGATGGTACTTCCTCTCACACTAGCATGATTGTACTTTCTCTCACACTAGCATGATGGTACTTCCTCTCACATTAGCATGATTGTACTTCCTCTCACACTAGCATGATGGTACTTCCTCTCACATAGCATGCAGGTATTCCAGCATCCACTAGCCATGATGTACTTCCTCTCACACTAGCATGAGGTACTTCCTCTCACTACAGCGGATGGTACTTCCTCTCTCACTAGTATGGTGGTACTTCCTCTTTCACTAGCATGGTGGTACTTCCTCTCTCACTAGCATGATGGTACTTCCTACACTAGCATGGTGGTACTTCCTCTCACACTAGCATGATGGTACTTCCTCTCTCACTAGCATGATGGTACTTCCTCTCACACTAGCATGATGGTACTTCCTCTCACACTAGCATGATGGTACTTCCTCTCACACTAGCATGATGGTACTTCCTCACACTAGCATGATGGTACTTCCTCTCACTAGCACCAGAGTATTAGCACTCTCACTAACACCAGAGTATTAGCACTCTCACTAACACCAGAGTATTAGCACTCTCACTAACACCAGAGAATTAGCACAATCACTAACACCAGAGTATTAGCACAATCACTAACACCAGAGTATTTGCACTCTCACTAACACCAGAATGGGTATTAGCACAATCACTAAGACCAGAGTATTAGCACTCTCACTAACACCAGAGTATTAGAACTCTCACTAACACCAGAGTATTAACACTCACTTAACCAGAGTATTAGCACTCTCACTAACACCAGAGTATTAGCACCCACTAAACCAGAGTATTAGCACTCACTAAACCAGAGTATTAGCACTCTCACTAACACCAGAGTATTAGCAGTCTCACTACACCAGGTATTACACTCTCACTAACACAAGTATTACACTCCACACCAGAGAATTAGCCCTCTACTAACACCAGATATTAGCAGTCTCACTAACATCGAGAAAAGATATATTGCACTCTTACTAACACCAGAGCATTAGCACCTACACCAGATATTACACTCACTAACACCAGAGAATTATCACTCACTAACACAGGAATTAGCATCATAACACAGGTATTAGCACTCACTAACACAGAATATTGCACTACTAACACATAGTATTAGCACTCGTTTCTTTTAATATTATTGCAACATCGAGAGATATTTGATTTTTAGGCAAATGTACTACCATAAGGTCATAACACGATTGTTAAAATTGCAGACGTTGGGGTCGAGTCGGAGTAAATACTAAAACTTCCTAAAACTGCTTGTGTGGGATTCGTCTGTTAAAACTTGCACTTGTGGTCACAGTGGTGGCATATGCTAACCTTCCTATGGTGTATATAAATATTATTAGTTTGATGAATTCTATTAGAAGTAGCTGGCCCAGTGGTTAGAGCACTGGCCTGGGAGTTTTATCACTTCTCTGCCATTGGTTCGACTCCCACCTGTTCTGTAGGATATTCGAAGCATAATTTCACGATATATTGTAGTGGGAATCATCTATTAATAATATAAACTCTCTAGGCGCAGTATTTTAGAAGATAAATCACCAGAATTCTCCATAGCAGTCACCCCCCTGAGGCCTCTGTCTCTGTATACCAGTCACCCCCCTGAGGCCTCTGTCTCTGTATAGCAATCACCCCCCTGAGGCCTCTGTCTCTGTATACCAGTCACCCCCCCCTGAGGCCTCTGTCTCTGTATCAAGCTCCAATCTAGAAAGCTTAATTGAAGTTTTCTTTTTGTATAGTTTTCTTTTGTATGGATTTATTTTATATAGGTTTGTTGTGTATGGTTTTTGTTTTGAGTGGTTCTGTTTTGAATGGATTTGTTTCGACTGTGTTACAACGCCCGGTCAGATGTGCCTCTGCTAACTTCCTGGTAAATATAACTACTCAGATGGATATGAACACTCCCTTTCAATATTCTTACACTGGCTTTTCTTTCATCATAAAATACCCCATCACAATGATCACTTGGCTCCAAGTGGTTTATATCTGACAAGACTGAAGAAAATCTAAGTGGACAAAAACTTTTATTGGAGGGAATTATCAGCTCGATAACGTTCTGGTCTGGTAAGGATAAGAACGTTATCGAGAGCGAAACGACGATTAAGCATTAAAAGCTTGTCAGATGTCCATAGTACTGATATATTGTTTACCTTCTAATAAGCCACTCTTACTGGTAGTGTGACCCTCACCTGGATATACAATCCTACACCTGTGACTATGTTGCAGTATCAAACCTGCGTACCTGAATTTCCAAGCACTGTGTAGACGCTCCCGGCGTTACCTTCTCCCTCTATTGTCTGAAATGGAAAAACTGTTAAATGTTTTTTTTTTAGTAAATAATTATCAGACATTAGAGAAGACCACCCTCAGCTGTGTTTGTCTCTTCTCAGTGATCTTCTGTGTACGTTTATACCATTAATAATTAATCGCGTGTGTGTGTATACTCAACTAATTGTATTCACCTGATTGTGGTTGCAGGTGTCGAGTGTGTGTGTGTACTCATCTAGTTGTACTCACCTAGTTATGGTTGCAGGGGTCGAGTCACAGCTCCCGGCCCCACATCTTCATTGGCCGCTACTGGTCACTCTCCCTGCGCCATGAGCTTTATCATACCTCTTCTTAAAGCTATGTATGGAACCTGCCTCCACTACATCGCTTCCCAAACTATTCCACTTCCCGACCACTCTGTGACTGAAGAAATACTTAATAACATCCCTGTGATTCATCTGTGTCTTCAACTTCCAACTGTGTCCCCTTGTTGCTGTGTCCCATCTCTGGAACATTCTGTCTTTGTCCACCTTGTCAATTCCTCTCAGTATCTTATATATCGTTATCATGTCCCCCCTATCTCTCCTCTCCTCCAGTGTCGTCAGGTCGATTTCCCTTAACCTCTCCTCGTAGGACATACCCCTTAGCTCCGGGACAAGTCTTGTTGCAAACCTTTTCACTTTCTCTAGCTTCTTTACGTGCTTGGCTAGGTGTGGGTTCCAAACTGGTGCTGCATACTCCAGTATGGGCCTAACGTACACAGTGTACAGGGTCCTGAACGATTCTTTATTAAGATATCGGAATGCTGTTCTTAGGTTTGCTAGGCGCCCATATGCTGCAGCAGTTATTTGGTTGATGTGCGCCTCAGGAGATGTGCCGGTGTTATACTCAACCCAAGATCTTTTTCCTTGATTGAGGTTTGTAGTCTCTGAACCCTAGACTGTACACCGTCTGCGAACTTCTTTACCCTTCCCCAATCTCCATGACTTTGCACTTAGTGGGGTTGAACTCCAGGAGCCAATTGCTGGACCAGGCTTGCAGCCTGTCCAGATCCCTTTGCAGTTCTGCCTGGTCCTCGTCCGATTGAATTCTTCTCATCAACTTCACATCATCTGCAAACAGGGACACTTCTGAGTCTATTCCTTGCGTCATGTCGTTCACAAATACCAGAAACAGCACCGGTCTTAGGACTGACCCCTGTGGAACCCCACTCGTCACCGGCGCCCACTCTGACACCTCGCCACGTACCATGACTCGCTGCTGTCTTCCTGACAGGTATTCCCTGATCCATTTTAGTGCCTTCCTTTTTATCCCTGCCTGGTCCTCCAGCTTCTGCACTAATCTCTTGTGTGGAACTGTGTCAAACGCCTTCTTACAGTCCAAGAATATGCAATTTACCCACCCCTCTCTCTCTTTTCTTACTGCTGTCACCCTGTCGTAGAACTCCAGTAGGTTTGTGACACAGGATTTCCCGTCCCTGAAACCGTGTTGGCCGTCGTTGATGAGATCATTCCTTTCTAGGTGCTCCACCACTCTTCTCCTGATAATCTTCTCCATGACCTTGCATACTATACATGTCAGTGACACTGGTCTGTAGTTTAATGCTACGTTCCTGTCTCCTTTTTTAAAAAATTGGAACTACATTTGCTGTCTTCCATACCTCAGGTAGTTGCCCTGTTTCAATAGATGTGTTGAAGATTGTTGTTAAGGGTACACACAGCTCCTCTGCTCCCTCTCTCAGAACCTATGGTAAGATGTTATCCGGCCCCATCGCCTTTGAGGTATCTAGCTCGCTTAGTAGCCTCTTTACTTCCTCCTCAGTTGTGTGTATTGTGTCCAGCACCTGATGGTGTACCCTACCTCTCCTCCTTTCTGGAGGCCTCTTTATCTCCTCTGTGAACACCTCTTTGAATCTCATGTTGAGCTCCTCACACACTTCCCGGTCATTTCTTGTGACCTCCCCTCCTTCCTTCCTCAGCCTGATCACCTGGTCCTTGACTGTTGTTCTCCTGATGTGACTGTACAACAGCTTCGGGTCAGATTTGGCTTTCGCTGCTGTCATTCTCGTACTGTCTTTGGGCCTCTCTTCTTACCTGTGCATAATCATTTCTGGCTCTACGACTGCTCTCCTTATTCTCCTCTGTATGTGTGTGTGTGTGTGTGTGTGTGTGTGTGTGTGTGTGTGTGTGTGTGTGTGTACGTTTGTGAATGTGTTTTCTCAGAAGTCTCAATTTCTTTTTTTTTCTTGCCAACATCTAGCAGTAACGTCTTGACTTTCTCTTTAGCCACACCAGTATTCTGCTTTTCACTTAACTGTTTAGGATTCAATTCCGAGACTTTCAAACTATCGTCTTCCTAAACACTCTCTGAAACTTCCTATTTAGCACCAACAGCTTTCCACCTCCATGTCAGTGATTCTCTTGTCGCCTTTAGCTTATTTACATTTCATTGGCTTTAAAAAAATCACCAGTTTGTTTACGTCCTGCACTTGCCAACCTTTTTTTTTCCCACAAGCTTACTCCATTCCTTCCTCCCTGCATTTGTGTATTCAGCTCTGGCTTGATTAATCCTCTCATTAGTCTCTGGGTTCTCACGTTGCCTGTATTGGCTCTGATTTATTTTTCATGGCTCTTCGTCTCCTTCACATAAACCTTTAATACTTCGTCATACATTTAAGAATTAACTCCTTCATTCCATTTTCGCAAATATTGGGAAATTCTTTGTTTAATTCACTTATTTCTGCAGTTGCAAATAAACTCATAGTTCAATGAGTTTCTCTCTAAAAAAATGCATCAAGTCAATACATTATATCTTCTATTTGTTGCTGGTTATATTATTCTAATTACTTAGCTAAGTATTATATAACAGTAGATGTTAAGATCAGTAGAATTATATGAATTTCATAGACAGTTTTATTATTAGAGACAGTACTGTTATTAATGACAGTACTGTTATTAGTGACAGTATTGTTATTATTGACAGTATTGTTATTAATGATAGTAATGTTATTAATGACAGTACTGTTATTAGTAACAGCACTGTTATTAGTGACAGTACTGTTATTAGTGACAGTACTGTTATTAGAGACAGTACTGTTATTAGTGACAGTACTGTTATTAGTGACAGTACTGTTATTAGTGACAGTATTGTTATTAGTGACAGTATTGTTATTAATGACAGTAATGTTATTAATGACAGTACTGTTATTAGTAACAACACTGTTATTAGTGACAGTACTGTTATTAGTGACAGTACTGTTATTAGTGACAGTACTGTTATTAGTGACAGTACTGTTATTAGTGACAGTATTGTTATTAATGACAGTAATGTTATTAATGACAGTACTGTTATTAGTAACAGCACTGTTATTAGTAACAGCACTGTTATTAGTGACAGCACTGTTATTAGTGACAGTACTTTTATTAGGGACAGCACTGTTAATAGTAACAGCACTGTTATTAGTGACAGTACTGTTATTAGTGACAGTACTGTTATTAGTAACAACACTGTTATTAGTGACAGTACTGTTATTAGTGACTGCACTGTTATTAGTGACAGTACTGTTATTAGTAACAGCACCGTTATTAGTGACAGTACTGTTATTATTGACAGTACTGTTATTAGTGACAGTACTGTTATTAGTGACTGCACTGTTATTAGTAACAACACTGTTATTAGTAACAGCACTGTTATTAGTGACAGTATTGTTATTAATGACAGTAATGTTATTAATGACAGTACTGTTATTAATGACAGTAATGTTATTAATGACAGTACTGTTATTAATAACAGCACTGTTATTAGTGACAGTACTGTTATTAGTGACAGTACTGTTATTAGTGACAGTACTGTTATTAGTGACAGCACTGTTATTAGTGACAGTACTGTTATTAGTGACTGCACTGTTATTAGTAACAACACTGTTATTAGTAACAGCACTGTTATTAGTGACAGTATTATAATTAATGACAGTAATGTTATTAATGACAGTACTGTTATTAATGACAGTACTGTTATTAGTAACAGCACTGTTATTAGTGACAAGTATTGTTATTAATGACAGTAATGTTATTAATGACAGTACTGTTATTAGTGACAGTACTGTTATTAGTGACAGTACTGTTATTAGTGACAATACTGTTAATAGTAACAGCACTGTTATTAGTGACAATACTGTTATTAGTGACAGTACTGTTATTAGTGACAGCACTGTTATTAGTAACAGCGCTGGTATTAGTGACAGCACTGTTATTAGTAACATCACTGTTATTAGTGACAGTACTGTTATTATTGACAGTACTGTTATTAGTGACAGTACTGTTATTAGTGACTGCCCTGTTATTAGTAACAACACTGTTATTAGTAACAGCACAGTTATTAGTGATAGTACTGTAATTAGTAACAGCACTGTTATTAGAGACAGTAATGTTATTAGTAACAGCAATGTTATTAGTGACAGTACTGTTATTATTGACAGTACTGTTATTAGTGACAGTACTGTTATTAGTGACAGTACTGTTATTAGTGACAGTACTGTTATTAATGACAGCACTGTTATTAGTAACAGCACTGTTATTAGTGACAGTACTGTTATTAGTAACAGCACCGTTATTAGTGACAGTACTGTTATTAGTGACAGTACTGTTATTAGTGACAGCACTGGTATTAGTAACAGCACTGTTATTAGTGACAGTACTGTTATTAGTAACATCACTGTTATTAGTGACAGTACTGTTATTAGTGACAGTACTGTTATTAGTGACAGTACTGTTATTAGTAAGAGCACTGTTATTAGTAACATCACTGTTATTAGTGACAGTACTGTTATTAGTGACATTTTTGTTATTAGTGACAGTACTGTTATTAGTGACAGTATTGTTATTAGTGACAGTACTGTTATTAGAGACAGTAGTGTTATTAATGACTGTAGTTATTAGAGACTACTGTTATAAGAGACAGTACTGTTATTAGGGACAGTACTGTTATTAATAACACTACTGTTTTAAGAGACAGTAGTTATTAGTGACAGTACTGTTATTAGTGACAGTAGTTATCAGAAACAGTACTGTTATTAGTGACATCACTGTTATTAGAGACTACTGTTATAAGAGACAGTACTACTGTTATTAGTAATAGTACATACGAGACAGTACCGTTATAAGAGACAATACTGTTTAAGAGACAGTACTGTTATAAGAGACAGTAGTTATAAGCGACAGTAATGTTATAAGAGACTACTCTTATAATAGACAGTACTGTTATAAGGGACTACTGTTATTAGGGACTAATGTTTTTTTTCTGATATAATATGTATAATGCTTAACCTAATTTGTTAATTGTCACATTGCAGTGTAGTTTAAATATTACTTATTTGCTTCAACACTACTTGCTGGAGGCCTCACAACGACTACCATCACGTAGGTGCTGGATCACTGAGGCTTCACAAGGACGACCATCACGTAGGTGCTGGATCACTGAGGTTTCACAAGGATGACAACCTTGGAGGTTCTGAAACACTGAACCTTCACATTGATCTCCATTCTGAAGATCCTGGATCAGTGAGGCTTCACAAGGATGACGATCTCGGAGGTCCTGGATCACTGAGGCTTCACAAGGACGACCATCTCGGAGGTCCTGGATCACTGAGGCTTAAAAAGGATGACCATCTCGGAGGTCCTGGATCACTGAGGCTTCACAAGGACGACGATCTTGGAGGTCCTGGATCACTGAGGCTTCACATGGACGACCATCTTGGAGGTCCTGGATCACTGAGGCTTCACAAGGACGACCATCTTGAAGGTCCTGGATCACTGAGGGTTCACAAGGACGACGATCTTGTAGGTCCTGGTTCACTGAGGCTTCACAAGGACGACGATCTTGGAGGTCCTGGATCACTGAGGCTTCACAAGGACGACCATCTCGGAGGTCCTGGATCACTGAACCTTCACATTGATATCCTTCTTGAAGGTCCTGGATCAGTGAGGCTTCACAAGTATCCAGGCTTATTGAGAAGTTTACTGCATGATAAAAGCTTGAAAAATATTCCTTGTTTATTTCATGTCTGGGAATATGAAGCCCACAGGGTATCCACAAGTGTTGTGCGTGCGTATTTGAACGGTGTCTTGGTTTGCTCAGCCATCATGTTGCCAGTCAAACTTTTTTGCCTTGATTTTTTTTCCCACATATGCAGGGAAAAAATATCTACGTTTCAGTAGGCTTATGTAACAGTATTCGTATATATTAAGGGAATTTTCAGAAATTCACCTTGAGAATTTCGTAAGAAAATTACTCAGTAAAGTGAGAAAAAGGCATGAATAAGATCCAGCCTATATGATGTGCTAGTTTTTAATTATGTGTTCGACTCTTTACATTGTCCCCTGACACAGAATTATACACTTGCATTCGTCATATTAGTTTTTCATCCTGAGCGAATGTATAGGCTTTTAACAGCACATAAAAGTGCCATGGGTGTAGATTATGCGATCACATTCATCCTATCTGGCATTTTGTCATTGGTCGCCGGTGGGTCGATGCTGGGGTTGCCAGCACAGCTGTTAAGTGAGTGTCAGGACTCACCTGCCACGAATGGGTTCAAGGCCCCCACCCGTTGCCTGATTTGTGCATCAGCCTTCCACTATACATAACCAATGTATTGTTCCCTATATCAGTATCTTTACAGATGTTTCGGTGTAAACTGAGTTCAACTTCGAGAGAAACATCGTCATTACTTATTCTACACATAGTATTTTGTTGCGATATTAGTCCTGAATTTCTCTCCTCTAAGAGTACGTATTAACAATTCCATTACAGTTAACTGTAAATTTACGATAAACTTCAGATAACTGATAAATGAATCTGTAAGTTGAATAGATCGGACAGAAATTTGCGTTTGTTGTCTGCCATACCAGGTCGCTCCCTACACTGTACTAATCTCAAGCCTGTAGCTGCTGAGGCGTCCGTAGTCTGCTCGGCTTAACAGCTTTTCTCAGTGTAGCTGTAAGATGGCTATAGTCTGCTCAGCTCAGCAGATTCTATATTCAGAATTATGTTCCAAAATTAATTCATCAGCGCGTCTACATCCCATCCTATAGTTCTCAAAATATTTCCTCAAAAGATAATGAAGAAATGTAAAAAAAAATCATTTTTAAAGACAAATTAAATATCTTCTGTTATTGTCATCAGGTATAACCTCCTATAACGCTGTTGTAAGTTTGTCTCCTATAAGGAAGAACATGCGTATCCTTGACAAGATTAAGTACATCAAGTGGTGTCTATCTCTCAGTGTATATCCTCTGAGAGTTATCTTTAATTCCAGTTTTAGGGATTCAAGTATTCCTGACTGGTGGCGAACATGTTACAAACAATAACCCTAAAGTAGTCGATAGGCCTTAAACTAACCAAAAAAAAATAATAAATTCTCATTCTGATTCCCTTCACATCATCATCGCTTATATTTAACCGCATTTTCAACCTACTAGATTAATCTTTAAGGAAGATTTAAGAAGGCAAAAGTGTATAGAGGCTGCCCTTATTGCTGTTATTAACACTATCCATCGACAGTCCAGAAGTTACACTATATCCAAATTGCTAATCAAGAGGATATTACCTATTCTGGAGACCTCTGTAACATGTCGATAGATCGTTCTCAAACCAAACCCATCTCACCAGTTCTACTACTACTACTACTACTACTACTACTACTACTACTACTACTACTATTACCTTCGCAGCTTTACACCTGACTCCATATATGCTCGTTATGTCATTATCTCTGCATTAGCATTGAGGAAGTCACTTGTGGCGAAACGTTTCCTATAATAAGTGTCTTTTTTGATAGGCTTGAAACCAAGCATCCGTGCGGCTACACTGGGTGTGCAAGAGGTTGCAATGAGGTGTGCAAACACTGGTATAATATTGGTAAATGGAATGTTGAAAAACGGACACAAGAATATAAACCCTTGTTGTTTCTCTTTGTCTTGTGAAAAAAGCCCTCGAAGCTGAACGTGTTTTCGGGTCCATGAGATTGAGTTTATATGTTTTTTTACCATGAATTTGTGTAACCTTTGCTTCTTGCTATGCTTCATTAATTTTAAGTATAGCGTGTTCAAAGAGTGGTGGAGGCTCGATCCTCCGTCTGATACATGTTGACTACCTCTCTTTACGTTTCTTAACATTTTGTGCTGCTGTATTTTTTTTTTTCAAGGAAAAGTTATTGAAATAATGTTTTTTTTTTTTTAATAGAAGGCTCTTGGAAATTGTTTTGTTTACATACAGAGGCTTAACAAGAGTTATTTTCTGAAAACAAAGGAGTCTAAGTTATGAAGGTCTGTGTTTTATTGAATTCTTATGTTCTAAAAAATTCGGAATTACATGATATAAATAAAAATCAGAACCCAGAGTTGCTTTCTTGTTAAAGCAAGGGCTAAAAGATCTCAGGAAGAGCACCAAATTGTGAAAACACCTTGAGTGAGGTTTGAAGAAACGGCTGAGTGCTTGTTTTGCCCTGAGAGTTGGCCAGAAACACAGGTTCGTGGGACGATAGTGACACGGAATGTACGTTCTGCTTCCTCTCCTTTACCAGCGAACTGTAATCACCGAGGCTGCTGTGTTAACACCGTCCAAAAGTGATTATTGGAATAAATTCACTCCCAGTAATTGTAAAAATGGAAATCTTGGATCTATTAAACCATCGATCTCTTATAACAATCTAGTTGGGTATTTTCCAAGATGCCTTCAACCACAGGGA
>WNWK01000356.1:60000-232500 GCA_009830355.1 Cherax destructor
TATATACACGGAGAAGATTATCAGGAGAAGAGTGGTGGAGCACCTAGAAAGGAATGAGATTATCAACGACGGCCAACACGGTTTCAGGGAGGGGAAATCCTGTGTCACAAACCTACTGGAGTTGTACGACAGGGTGACAGCAGTAAGACAAGAGAGAGAGGGGTGGGTAGATTGCATATTCATGGACTATAAGAAGGCGTTTGACACAGTCCCACACAAGAGATTAGTGCAGAAGCTGGAGGACCAGGCATGGATAACAGGGAAGGCACTACAATGGATCAGAGAATACCTGTCAGGAAGACAGCAGCGAGTCATGGTACGTGGCCAGGTGTCAGAGTGGGCGCCGGTGACGAGTGGGGTTCCACAGGGGTCAGTAGTAGGACCGGTGCTGTTTCTGGTATTTGTGAACGACATGACGGAAGGAATAGACTCCGAAGTGTCTCTGTTTGCAGATGATGTGAAGTTGATGAGAAAATTCAATCGGACGAGGACCAGGCAGAACTACAAAGGGATCTGGACAGGCTGCAAGCCTGGTCCAGCAATTGGCTCCTGGAGTTCAACCCCACTAAGTGCAAAGTCATGAAGATTGGGGAAGGGCAAAGAAGACCGCAGACGGAGTACAGTCTAGGGGGAAAGAGACTACAAACCTCAATCAAGGAAAAAGATCTTGGGGTGAGTATAACACCGGGCACATCTCCTGAGGCGCACATCAACCAAATAACTGCTGCAGCATACAGGCGCCTAGCAAACCTAAGAACAGCATTCCGACATCTTAATAAAGAATCGTTCAGGACCCTGTACACTGTGTACGTTAGGCCCATACTAGAGTATGCAGCACCAGTTTGGAACACACATCTAGCCAAGCACGTAAAGAAGCTAGAGAAAGTGCAAAGGTTTGTAACAAGACTAGTCCCGGAGCTAAGGGGTATGTCCTACGAAGAGAGGTTAAGGAAAATCGACCTGACGACACTGGAGGACAGGAGAGATAGGGGGAACATGATAACGACATATAAGATACTGAGAGGAATTGACAAAGTGGACAGAGACAGAATGTTCCAGAGATGGGACACAGCAACAAGGGGACACAGTTGGACGTTGAAGACTCAGATGAATCACAGGGATGTTAGGAAGTATTTCTTCAGTCACAGAATGGTCGGGAAGTGGAATAGTTTGGGAAGCGATGTAGTGGAGGCAGGTTCCATGCATAGCTTTAAGAAGAGGTATGATAAGGCTCATGGCGAAGGGAGAGTGACCCAGTAGCGGCCAGTGAAGATGCGGGGCCAGGAGCTATGACTCGACCCCTGCAACCACACCTAGGTGAGTACAACTAGGTGAGTACATACACAAACACACACATACACATACACAAGCACACACATTGATAAATCCTACTCATAGGCTCTTTTTGGCCACCAGGAGGCCAATGTCGAGGACTGAAAGTGGCATGCCGTTGGGTAAAGGAACAGTGGTGAGGGGACTGAAGGTAGGGAAGGTGATAGGTCCCCCATAAAGGCGCTATCAGGCCAC
Organism: Cherax destructor; assembly: GCA_009830355.1. Lineage (NCBI taxonomy): Eukaryota > Metazoa > Arthropoda > Malacostraca > Decapoda > Parastacidae > Cherax > Cherax destructor. The sequence continues at coordinate 61,528 of WNWK01000356.1, forward strand.
CTAGAGATCCAGGAAATGTAAGGGAAGCAGCAATTGCGATGCGCAAATCGGACCCAGAAATGAGGAGGGAAAAGCAATGGGAAGAGGAGAGAGAGAGAGAGAGAGAGAGAGAGAGAGAGAGAGAGAGAGAGGTCAATTTTTATTCCTTGGCTTCAGGAGGCCTAATAAAAGACATACGAAGGAAGACGACAGGGAAAGAAAAAAAAAGATTGAAAATATCATCAGACAGACAGGAGAGGAGGACATGATCTGACAAATTTTCAGAGAAAAATGGAAGGGGAAGAACCCGTGGGGAAAAAAATTGTCTAGTCAAATTGATTTTCAGCACAGAGCGGTGTAAAAGAGAATCCTGCAACAGAAACCATTGCTAAGAGAAACAACAAAATACCAGCAGGTGTACCTCAGTTGCGACAGAACGCGAACAGAATGATAGAGAGGCTGAGAGAGGATACAAAGATGCAAGGGGCAAGAAAAAGAGAGACAAGACTAGAGAAAGGCAGGGGCACCCAGAGTAAGGAGGACCAGTAAACACAACCACACACAGAACCTCGCACAGAACACCGCAACCTAATAATTATCCCAAAACAAATCACACTCCACACTCACAGCCCTCCTCACTCCCCAGCACAAACCCCATGTACACAGCAGCCTCCCATAATATCGTCATAGGTTTCCCACTCCCCAGCCCCACAACCCCTCCCCCCGAATACAATTTTGGAAAAGAAGCTGAAGGTATGGTATACAAACGCAGACAAAATTACATATAAGTGTGAAGAGTGGCATGAAAGAATCACGGAGGCATCCCCAGACATCAAAGCACGTTACCTTTTCAACCGGATATCAGATCCTGAGGGAACAGATGAGTTGCACTGCTTATCAAAAACAAGTAGAGTTTTGAAGAGTTGGAAGGAGTGGACAGAAAGGAAGCAAGGGCCTACTTAGTAGGTGATTGCAGTGACATACAACCTACCACAGAATAAGAGGAGGCCAAGATAAGAATATGATGAGAGCAACACACTAGCTGAGGTGGACATAAGAGCTCACATGGGCAGGGCAAAGTTACTAGTTGTGGGTGATTTCAGTTACAAGGAAATTGGGAAAACCTGGAACCATATGGGGGACCAAAAACATGGAGGGCAATGATGATGGAGATGGTACTGGAAAACCTCATGCATCAACATGTTTGAACAATACCAGAGAGAGAGCGGAAAGTATGAACCAGCAAGTCTAGACCTCATATTCACCTTGAGTAGTTCAGACATTGGGCACATCACATACAAAACGCCTCTCGGAGCAAGTGATAACGTGATCATGAGCTCCGAATGCATTGTAGAGTTAAAAGTGGAGAGGGAAGAATCACGAGTAAGATGGGAGAAGCCAAAGTATAAAACAGGAGACTACACAGGAATTTTCTGCATGAGGTACAGTAGGAAAGAGAATTGGTGGAAAAAAACAACAAATGAAATGATAGAATATGAGGCAAGGAGACAGAGGAGAAGTTCGTACAAAAGGGCAGCAGAAACGATGGGAAGACCAGAACGAGCCCTTGGTTCACACAAAGATATAGAGAGGACAAAACTAAGCGCTAGAGAATGGAAAATGTATAACAGACAAAGACCCAGGAAAATAAGGAGATTAGCCGAAGAGTATATAACAGACGCAATTTAGATGATTTATGCACAAAACAAATTAATGCAGATGGTACACTCCAGATGGGTCCAATACAGGACTTGGTACGCCATCTACACCCTGCTCCCAGCAACAATATGGCCCTTAAGGTCACACAATTTAACATATAAACAATATATATGAAGCTACAATATGAACAAACACATCCTGGCTGAATTTCATTGATGCTGAACGCCCGGATATGCTGCTATTAAACAGAACATGTCTGCAAGACACTCAACGAATCAGACACTGGGGCTACACTACTCGCCAATTTAGTGCAGATTCCTATAATGACATTGCCATTATGGTGAACATCTCTATACGGCGTGATTTATTAAAACATTCCTTTCACATATCCTCTCAGCATGGCTATAAAACTTTTCATCCTGCACGGACCTATTATTATTTACAGAGGCTTTATAAAATCTATAGCAAATAGTGCTCAAAGCTGATATCATTATTACACGAATAATAAACGAAATCTGCAGAAGACTTGAAATTCGTAACATTGAAATCATAAATCAATATGACAACAACTGTTGAACTTCTCAATAGAACGTGAGTATAGCAACTAATTTTATGGACTCTACGACTCGCAAACGAATCAATAATGGTATTAAAATTGTGTTCTCGAGAGATTCTGGTGGCAAAAGGCCTGAGTGCTGAGTCAACTCTTGACTCACTGCTAATCTCAGCACACTTTGTCCTCTTCTCAGAGTACTAAAAGAAAGTTCTGCCTCTGCAGCCCTAATCAGAAGAGTGTAAACAAATTATTAGTACAATACATTTAGAAACAAACTGTTAAAAAATGAAGTTGGGAATTCTTTTTCCATATTTTTTTTTTAATAAATTAAATTTAAATGCTGCAATTCCTTTAGAAGATCCTCGGAGATATCTACGATACATTTATTACACAGATTTCCAGCTTTTTCTTTTACATCATCGACATTCATTACAGCATGTTTCCACAAAGCGATACCTCATGTTGCCTGATGTTTCTAATAATGAAGTCCGTAGGAACATAAAACACAGTCTTGAAGTGATTTTTTCTGAGTACATTTCTGTTATTTTCTCGCTATATGTGTCGTCGGCGAGCGTCTCCATTAACCTTTTAAGTTTTTTTTCTGATTTGATGCTGGTATCCAATGGTTTCAGCAAAAATAAGATTACTTCTCAGTTATTTTGCAGATAAACTAAATCCTTCATCAAGGTTTCTAAATTTTTATTCTCCATATATGTTGTTAAATTTTCTGTACGTTGACTTTTGTTTCATTGGTCAGTAGCTTCAGCTAAACCAAGTATATAAGGACACACAAGAGGGTTTTTATAAAGATAAGAATTTCCCGCAACTATGAGCAGCAAGTAGTCTAATATTATGTAGGGAACAACTTATAGTCTCGACTAATTAAAGTTATATTTTATATAAAAGGTGGTTGAGTCCGGGTGCCCCTTGTAGGCACTGGCCCCGGAGGAAGCATTTCTGCCTTCTCTACATCCTACTCTTTCTCTGACTACGACTTTGTGAAGAAGAAAGGGAAATAAATGGCGTACACAGTTTAAGGATAGATACAACAGATCCCACAAGGCAGCACAAAACTTGTGACACCAAGCGTATGGTAACCAGACGGGACCACAAGTTTGGATTCGAATCCTTTGTACGTGACTACACAGAGCTCTTGTTTACATATAAAGATTCGAGGCAAGTGAAGAAATATCTCTTTGTCTTACCTTTCAAAGAGAATCTCCCTTCCTTCTATAAGCTTTAAAAGCTTTCAGCGGAAAGATGAATTTAACGAGTGACTTCTTTGTAAAAAATGCTGTTGATAAAAATCTTCCAAAGATGCCAGTGAATGCATTTGTCGTGTACCTTTCTCCCAATAACCCTCCTTCAAGTTGGGGACAAACTGGCAGGGAATTATATATGAAATTTCAATAACAGAAATACAAAATTCAGACCACCCATTGGGTCTGGTGGTTTGTTTACTCACTGGGACTCCAGTGGTCAATACTCTCTGCAGGAAACAAAAGCCAATGTTTAGTAGCTCATTTCTTACACGAATTTCCTTGAATTGTGCTTCATACGGCGTGAAAAGTGACATGATACAAACATGACCGCTGGCTTATAAAGCATGAAATGTGACATACTGGATAATCCCTCAATAGGAAAAACATGTTGAGGTTGTCTGATTTTGTTTCCTTTTCCTTCTTCCAAGGATTACGTCTGATAACTTTAGAACGTTTCTACTGATGGGCTTCAAACTTTCAACCTTGGTGTATGTTACTAAGACTGAGGATCGCATTGTCAGTGGGCTGTACTGTTTAGTAGAAATTCCATCCTGTGAAATGTCAGCCTTATTTTTTTTTCGATTTTATAAGGTGTGTGCGCTGGGTCTCTTGCGTGAATTAAAGTACATTTGGCCGGAGTTTTTGGAACAGGAAGGATAAATCTCTCTAGAGTAACGTCATTGTGTAGTTTTGAAAATATGTTAGACAAATACATGAGTGGGTGTAGGTGGGACCTGACTAGCTTGGGCCAGTAGGCCAGACAACAGATTGCACAGCAGCACCAGACAATAGACACTACAGCACCATTCAACAGACACTACATCAGCTCATCAGACAACAGACGCCACAATAGCATCAGACAAGAGAAGCTACAACACCACCAGATAACAGAGCCACAACAGTACTAGACAACAGAAGCCACAACAGCTCAAAACAACGGATGTAACAACAGCCCCAGACAATAGCAACATAAGACAACAGAAGCCACATCAGCCCTAGGCAGCAGATCCCACAGCAGCTCCAGACAACAGACGTAACAAAATCTCCAGACGACAGATGTAATGGAAGCAACAGACACTACAACCGCACAAACAACAGAAGCTACAACAGATCCAAACAACCGACGCAACAACAGCACCAGACAGCAGACGTAACGGTATCACTAGACAGAAGCAACAACAGCACAGACAATAGACGTAACAATAGCACCACACAACAGAAGCCACAACAGCACCAGACAACAGACGTAACAGCAGCATCAGACAACAGACGTAAAAGAATGCACTAGACAACAGAAGCCACAACAGCACCAGACAAGAAAGCCACAACAGCACCAAAAACAGAAGCCACAACAGCACAAACAGCAAAAGCCACAACTGCACCAGACAACAGAAGCCACAACAGCTGCAGACAACAGAAGCCACAACAGCTGCAGACAACAGAAGCCACAACAGCTGCAGACAACAGAAGCCACAACAGCTGCAGACAACAGAAGCCACAACAGCTCCAGACAAGGGATGTAACAACAGCCCCAGACAATAGCAGCACCAGACAACAGAATCCACAATAGCCCTGGTTAACAGATGACACAGCAGCTCCAGACAACAGACGTAACAAAATTTAATGATAACAGACACAATTTAATGGCAACAGACACAACAGGCAGCACTAGAAAACCGACACTACAAGCAACAGAAGCCACATCAGCTCCAAACAACAGGCGCAACAACAGCACCAGAAACAGACACTACAACCACACAAGCAATCAAGAGCCACTGTGATCATCCAAACAATAGGCCAATCAACAGTAATTCAGCACGATCACAGCAAAGCCAACGAGCCACAGCCGGGAAACAGGTACGCTGCATCAACCGAACCGATCAACGGAATATTAATAGCACCAATCATTTGAGCCACAGCAACGCGGACAACAGACCACAGCAACGCAGCACAACAGAGCCACAGCAACGCAGCACAACAGAGCCACAGCAACGCATCGCAACAGAGCCACAGCAACGCAGCACAACAGAAACACAGCAACGCATCGCAACAGAGCCACAGCAATGCAGCACAACAGAAACACAGTAAGCAACACAACAGAACCACAGCAACTCAAAGCAACAGAGCACAGCAACGCAGCACAACAGAACCACTGCAACGCAGGCAACAGAACCACTGCAACGCAGCGCAACAGAGTCACAGGACCAAAGCTACTCAGCGCAACAGAACCACGGCAACGCAGCGCAACAGAACCACAGCAACGCAGCGCAACAAACGCAGAGCGCAACAGGAATAAACAGTAACAAAAATAAACAGTAGAGATAAACAGTAGGAAGATAAACAGTAGAAAGATAAACAGTAGAAAGATAAACAGTAGAAAGATAAACAGTAGCAAGATAAACAGTAGCAAGATAAAGAGTGGCAAGATAAACAGTAGCAAAGTAAACAGTAGCAACATAAACAGTAGGAACATTAGCAGTAGCAACATTAACAATGGTCACATAAACAGCAGCAACATAAACAGTTCAACATAAACAGTAGCAACATAAGCAGTAGCGACATAAACAGTGGCCATATAAACATCAGCAACATAAACAGTGGTCACATAAACAGCAGAAACATAAACAGTAACAACAAACAATAGCAACATAAATAGTGACAACATAAACAGTAGGAACAAAAGCACTAGTAACAAAGAGTAGCAACATAAACAGTAACAACATAAACAGTAGCAACATAAACAGTAGCAACAAAAGCACTAATAACATAAAGATAGCAACATAAACAGTAGCACAAAACACTAGTAGTATAAATAGTACCAACATAAACAGTAGCAACAAAAGCACGAGTAACATAAACAGTAGCAACATAAACAGTAGCATAAATATGCGCAATTACCCGCACATAGAAGACTAAAACATATGTCGACGTTTCGGTCCGTCTTGGTCCATTAAAGGTTCCAAGTCGGACCGAAATGTCGACAAGTTTCAGTCTCTCTTGTGAGGATTATTTGTGTATTGTTGCAGTAACGGTATTGTGCCTTTCTATTCTTTCTTAACTAAAACACTAGAAACATCAGCATAAAGAATACAAACAGAAGTATAAACAATCGCAATGCAAACAATGGCAACATAGAGTAACAACAGAAACAATAGCAACAAAAACAGTAACAACAAAAACAGTAGCAACATAAAAAGTAACAACAGAAAGAGTAGCAACCAAAAGAGTAACAGAAACAGAAGCAACATAAACAGTAGCAACATAAACAGTAGGAGCTAGGGGCAATATCAACAGTCTCATGTTCATTGTTTGGGATCTAGAGGCTTCCAATGTCATCCTAGATGTGTGAAATCCGTCCACACCAAACAGGCCATTCTACTGTCTTCTCTCATATTTAAGTAGTATTTCCTAACATCGTAATTGCTTATTAGTATGTTTAACCTCTAGTTGTGACACAGTTCACCGTGTCTCAGACGACCTAAACTTGTCCACATTTTCAAGACATACTAAAATGGCCACATTCCATGGTGACACAGTTGATTAGACTATAAAAGACTATTACCCGATGTTGACCGATATCGACATTCAACCCTACTGTCAAATTTTTGGCGAGATATTTATTGACTGGGTGTGAATTATTCTGTTGAGAGTAAATGGTCCTATAGATAAAGTCAGCAAATTTGGCAATAGGGTAACATTCAACAATATACCTTTTTTTATAATCATCAGCTTGAGACATGAACTATATTGTGATCACAATCACGTACATGAGACAGCACAACGCTGCTAGTATTACCTGCTCTAACATCTGTTGTGTTCTCATGCACACGTTTGTTCAACCCTCTACCAGTTCCTCCTATATAAAGAGTACCTACTCAGGACATACATTTAGCTTGCAAAAAACCTAATATACACCCTTGTCAATGTTTTTATTTGGCTTATCTCTGGTTTCTAAGATATTAATAGGTTTATTGTATTTGTTTACGACATAAATGCCTACTTGATGTCACAAGACATCAATAAGGTGGAATTAAGAATTTACTAAAATCGTTAGAAGAGATTCTGAACATTTTTACAAAGATTTTTAGGCAGTAGATTAAGCTTGCTAGATAAACTCACTCTGGATAATGTAAAGCCTTGAATTTTTTTATTTATTCTTCACATTTCATCTACTTTACATGAATGGCACAGAGAAGTTCGTATGAACGTCATCGAAATTATAAACTTTTGCACTTGCTGGTAAAAAAAAATAAGAAATAGTTTAAATATTCGTTCGAGTGTGTGTGTCCTTCCTATACACAGTTGTTTCAGTATTTCCAAATTCTGGATGGATAAGAGCATCAAAGAATGGTAGTTTACCTTCGTATTCCTGTGATTAATCTCAAGGTGATTAGGTTTCAGAGAGTAACTAAGCCAGTAAGGAGTGAAAAATGTTAGCAGGATAAATATTATGTGAGGATACTGAGGTCCACTCTCACAGAATATAGACTTTAATGTAAAGAGAGCGGACATTATGTTAGGTAAAAGCAAACATGTCCAACTGTTGTGACATTTCACTGAGGCAACATTTCACTCTCCAGGAGCTGTGTCAAGTCAATAGAAACACTACCAGGACACAGAGGGTATATATGTACCACGTGAGGTGACAGCATAAGAACTGCAGTAGCCCTACTGGTCCATATTGTAGATAGTAATAGTAGTACTACTATTACTATATTGCAGATATTAATAGTAGTAGTACTACTACTATTACTATAGTGTAGATAGTAATAGTAGTAGTAGTAATTGTTGTAGCAGTAGGAGCAGTGGCATTGGTATTATTATTATTATTATTATTATTATTATTATTATTATTATTATTATTATATAGTAGTAGTAGTAGTAGTAGTAGTAGTAGTAGTAGTAGTAGAGTAGAATTAGAGTAGACGTGATTACTGTGTATAAAATTCTTAAACATATAAATAAAATTTATAGACAGATTAATTTGAGATTGGAGGATATGGGAGGAGGGGACACAACTAGAAACTAGAAGCAAAAATGAGCTAAAAGCGCATTCACTGTGAGGGTAGTGAACAAAGGGAATGCATTATGAAGGGTTGTAGTGGAGACTAACGCAATAATTGGATTTGAATGAAAGTATGAGATGGCGCAAAAGAGCTGCTGGTAAGCCACACCAGTTAATCTAATTGCAAAGGCGAGGTGGAAGCGCTCAGATCAACCTCTGAAGGAACAATTAACTTAATACAATTATGTGTCCACACATTTGGACATTAAATACCACGAAGACGAGTCCTTGAACCCACACTGTACTTGCTGTTGAGATGTATTCCAAAAAAAACGCGAATTAATGTTTCTTTTGACAGAGGCAAACTGCATGAGACCTTCACAATCTCTTACCGGCACAACACAAAGTTTTAACGAAGGCGTTGATAATGTGTGAGGTGGAGCACCAGCGACTCCGATTGCTTCTCTCATGACAATTCAAGTCATGGGTCAGATCCATTTAACTGTTGGCAGTGTGGACGCCGAGACAAACTTTGCTCCAGGACAAACGTGAGCCGAGTTTCAACCTAACACTAAGCGCCACCTGCTGGGTACAAGTGGCGGTGTATTGCCACAACTATTTGGTAATTGCAGAGTAGTTAATGCCTGGAACGGACCAAAGTAGCAATGTGATGTATTAAGAGAATCTCTCGATTACCGCAACAAATCACTAAGGAATTTCTCTGACGGAATATTAACTTAAAGTAATTTTCTAGCTGAGTAACTCGCTGATGTCTGTACTTGAAACTACTGGTCGCTACAAATAACTTCTTGCTCTGTGCATGTATCCCCAGTCTTTATAAGTATCCCTTGTATTCTGTTTTCAGTTTTCTCACTGACTGGTTGTGATTTTCAGGTGTTATTGACTCGGCCCCAGTTTCGTTTAGGACTGGTCACTCTTGTAAGTCTCAAAATAAATTTCTAGAAACCTGTGGGATTGTAATTTTACTTCGAAATCTCCTTTTAACTGTATTATAAATTTATACCAGAAATCATAGTATAAAATGAAGTGTCTGTACAAAGATGAGATATAATTTTGGGCTAAAAAAAATTACGATATTAGTAACTGATCTCGTAATATGATTTTTTTATTAATCTCTCGGGTGAGATATATATTAAATGACAGACAACAACCAATTCCCAGAACGTCTTGAGCAGTTACTAGGACATTCAACTTGTTCATGAATGGTATACAATACCAACAAGATGAAAATTAGACATGTGCGACATCTGGGTATCTTTATTGTAGACGTTTCGCCATCCAGTGGCTTTATCAATACAGATTCTATGACAAAACTTGAAGAGAGTAGAACTATATACATAAGATGAAGTAATCAGTCCCTCTGCCTTGGAGTTGGTGTGTTCAGCACCGTAGGTGTGGAGATTCTGAAGGACAGGCAAGGAGGCTGGCGCTTAAATAGGCGTCAGCTGTTAGGGACTGGTAACAGACGAGGGCATAGTCACTGGTAGGCGGGTGAACCAAGATTCCATAATGTTGCAGTGTCTACAACTACCACTACCACTAACCCATCCCTTTGGTATGACCTACTTCCACTGGGGAATCCCGCCTACCAGTGACTATGCCCTCGTCTACTACCCGTCACAATCAGCTGACGCCTATTTAAGCGCCAGCCTCCTTGCCTGTTCAGAATCTCCACACCTACGGTGCTGAACACACCAACTCCAAGGCCGAGGGACTGATTACCTCATTCCTGAATTTCATGAGATGATTGGCGGAATTTCGGTTGTACGCAGCCGTTGTTCAAGTTATCGTTCAAATTACCGCCCAATAAGCCTGACCTCAATTGTAGGCAAATTACTAGTCAATTATAGCTGATATTATTAGAAGCCATTTAGATAACCATAATTTGATTAATAATACTCAGCATGGATTCACGAGGGGCCGTTCCTGCCTATCTAATTTATTAACCTTCTTTAGTAAAGCTTTTGAGGCTGTTGATCACGATAAAGAATTCGATATTGTTTATTTAGATTTTAGTAAGGCTTTTGATAGAGTACCACACCAGAGACTGTTAAAGAAAGTGGCAGCTCATGGCATTGGTGAAAAAGTGCTGTCATGGATCGAGTCATGGCTCACCAATAGGAAGCAGAGAGTGTGCATAAATGGGGTTAAATCCGAGTGGGGATCTGTAACAAGTGGTGTTCCACAGGGATCAGTCTTAGGCCCGTTGTTGTTTATAATATATATCAATGACCTTGATGAGGGAATTACTAGTGATATGAGCAAATTCGCCGATGACACGAATATAGGTAGGATAATTGATTCTAACGTAGATGTCAGGGAACTTCAGGAAGATTTAGACGGACTCAATTCCTGGTCAGAAAAGTGGCAGATGCAGTTCAATGTAGATAAATGCAGGGTTCTGAATCTCGGGAGTGTCCATAACCCAAGCACTTATAAGTTAAATAACGTAGAACTTAGCCATACAGATTGCGAAAAGGACTTGGGGGTTATGGTAAGCAGCAACCTTAAACCAAGACAGCAATGCCTAAGCGTACGTAATAAGGCAAACATATTACTGGGATTTATATCAAGAAGTGTAAGCAACAGAAGTCCAGAGGATATTACAGCTTTATACATCGTTAGTAAGGCCTCACCTAGATTACGCAGCTCAGTTCTGGTCTCCATATTACAAAATGGATATTAATTCGTTAGAAAACATTCAGCGTAGAATGACTAAATTAATACATAGTATTAGAAATCTTCCGTATGAAGAAAGATTGAAGACCCTAAAATTACATTCACTTGTAAGACGAAGAATGAGGGGAGACATGATCGAGGTATACAAGTGGAAAATGGGTATTAACAAAGGGGATATAAATAAGGTCTGGAGAATATCTCTCCAAGAGAGAACCCGCAATAATGGATTCAAATTAGATAAGTTTAGATTTAGAAAGAATATAGGAAAGTATTGGTTTGGAAATAGGGTAGTTGATGAGTATAACAGTCTGCCTAGTAGGGTTATTGAAGCTAGGACCTTGGGTAGTTTCAAATTTAGGTTGGATAAATTCATGCTGTCACGCGACTGTGAGGTGCGGTCTTTGTTATGGTGACGTGATTGTGAGGTGTAGTCTTGACCCTACATATTCCTTCTTGTTGGTGTTTTGTTTTATAGTTCCTTGATAATGTGCGAAGTCACGAAAGCGATTGGAATTTCATAGTGGTTGTTTTGTGTGTGTGTGTATATATATATATATATATATATATATATATATATATATATATATATATATATATATATATATATATATAGTGCCGTATAGGTAAAACTGGTCAACTCATTTAAAATTAAGTCCATTCTAAAATTTGCTCTTATAAGTTTAAACATATTTTTTTTCATTTATGTTAATATAAAAATTATTAATTTTGCACTAAAAGAACCTTGGAAAATTTACCTAACCTTATCATAACAAACGCAATTTAATTTAGCCTATAACTTAATAATAATCAAACTCACGTTATAAGTAAAACGAACACTGCAGTATGGGAGTCAGCTTGCAATTTTGATCCCATTAAGAATAAAATGAAAAGAAACATCAGTGTTTTGTTACAAGGCTGTTCCAGGAGCTACAAATCTTGAAGAGCTGGAATACAAAAAACAGATTTTATCACTATAACACCGAAGAATTAAGGGATGAATGATTAGAGCCAATACTCAAACATATTGATCAGATTTTTAGGAAGAGATGATTTATTAGTGAAGGAAATGGAACGGTGGAATACAGCTGGAAACTGGAACAAAAAATAAGCTACAGGCACATTCACTGTGAGGGCAGTGAACAAAGGGAATGCATTATGGAGGGCTGTAGTGAACACTAACGCAATAATTTTATTTAAACTAAAATATGACACAGACCAAAAGGGCTGGGAGTAAACCACACAGGTTAATCGAATTGCAAAGACGAGGTAGAAGAGCTTCTGCTCACCTTCTGCAGTACAACCAGATGAATACAACTAACTGAATAAACATACACACATTGGAACCCACAGCAGTCATTCCGTATACCTACAGTGTCCTTATTATATGTACACAACGTATTTACGTACCTGACGATATCACAGCGAACCTCACAACTGATCAAATAGAGACAAGTTAGTACGTATTATCAGTACATCTGAAGCAAGAGTAATTAAGTATACTAAGTATGATCAGTGGTCTCTTCTCCTTAATCCCCCCCCCCCAAAAAAAAAAAAAAATAACATTGAAGCCGTGAGAGTAGCCAGAATAGGTGGTCCCAGGACCATGAATTATGTGCCATGAAGATCGACTAAACATCACGATGTTTCACGAGCGATCATACATAAAAATAATTAGTACATTCACAAACATTTGCGAAGTAGACAGAGACAGATTTTTGTCAATAAAGAGACAGAACAAGTAAACACAAATGCAAACATTAAACATAATACGAAAGATTAATTTCAGAGTGAGGTTAGTGAGACAACGAAATAAATTAAAGGTCAATTCCATAATAGAATTCAAATAATACATGACTAGAAGCAAAACATACAAAGGTTTTCACTCTCTCTGTCTTTTACAATCATGTTTGTCTTTTCTCCTTTACCCCACGTACACCTTTCTTTGTTCTGATTCTTTATCACCATAATTTTTTGTCAATTTTGTTATATGCTGACACTCCCTCTACCTGCAGATCCATTAGTCAGGAAATGCATTTTCAGCAGTTTCGAATTTATGCTTTCAGAATTCGCGTTCAAGTCTCACATTTTACAATGCAATTGGTCGCACTTTCCTGCGAGGAAAATACGCCTCGATAAATTTTTTAGATTAAGTCTATCTCAGTCTCTCTCTCTTTCTCTCTCTCTCTCTCTCTCTCTTTCTTTCTCTCTCTCTCTCCCTCCCTCCCTCTCTCAGCAATCTTCAATCAGACTAAAGGTCACATTAGACAGAATATTCATGATTCTTGTTCACAGAATCCTTGTCTAATAACTTTCCTTGAAAGTTTACACTAAATTCACCACATAAAACCTTCCTTAAGAAGCAGGTCACCACACCCTCCTCGTCACCTGCAGAAAGTAATATACTATACTGAACTCCCTCACACATTTGAAGGGAATATGAGAATGAGACGATTAAATAAGTTTTTTTCCAACTGATAGGTTTCAGTAGTAGTGGAGGCAGTCATATTCTAAGAAAGGAGCACTGCAATGAAGCTGGTGGCCCGCGTAGGGTAGGGACAAGAACACACCACTTTCTTGTGCCCTCCCCTGTCTGCCTGCCTATAAATACCCCTTTTACCTGTCCATTGCGTTAGTGCGAGTGGGCCTAAATTTTCTTCCACCAGTAGCCTTGTGTATCATTCTTAGATTTAATCTATTAAAATATCATGGGCTTTGATAGTAACTTAGGGACAATGTTGTTTAAATCACCAGGTGACACACTGAGTGGAATCAAAGAGCTTGATTCAATAGGGTGAGTTCAGTGTCAGTTTTGTCAATACCTGACACACAGCAGGATTTATTCCAGCACTTATTGTGCGTTCTGAGGATTATTTGCTAAGAACAACAACAACAACAATAATAATAAATGGAATAACATGGATGGTGTATAAATCTTGAGTGGAGGGAAGGCGGGATAGGGGTCGTCCTAAGAAAGGTTAGAGGGAGGGGGGTAAAGAAGGGTTTTGTGTGCAAGGGGCTTGGGCATACAGCAGGCATGTGTGCGCGTGTTAGATAGGAGCGAGTGGAAACGAATGGTTTTTGGGACTTGGTAATATCCATTCTAATGGATATTACCTACTAAAAAATAATTTTAGATTATTCTTCACTACTATACACAGTTAATTAACCCTTTTTTGTATCCTAAGCAAAAGCTGGACAAATTTACTAGCGTATATGCTTTATCTTCTTGATATTCATTACGCTCAGTATAATCGTCTTCACCACCGAGATATTCTTTAGCAGGAAGTTTAGCGTGTTTCCTCCTGGGCGCTCCGAGCGTGTGTAAATGCCTTTGTGTTTAAAGGCTGCATTTGCAATGCATTGCCAATTTTCGGAACACCATCCCGAAAGCCTATCTACATTTCTATGTTCACTAAGCACACCCTGCTCAGACCATTCAAGATCAAGGTGGCAGCGCGGAGAATATTCCACGCTGAGACTCCGCCGACTAAAGCATTAATTTGCACATTTCTGGATATCGAGCTGGGCGGTGGGAGCGACACCGTGCCCAGCTCAGGCACTCACAGACACACACACACACACACACGCACACACACACACACACACACACACACACACACACACACACACACATACATACAGCAGGCCTAGTGTCTAATCGACATGTGCCTAGGACAAAATGGTAACTAACACACACACACACACACACACACACACGCACACACACACAAACACACACACACACATACACACACACACACACACACGCACACGCACATACACACACACACTGGACTAACAACACTGGAGGACAGAAGGGTTAGAGGAGACATGATAACGACATACAAAATACTGCAGGGAATCGACAAGGTAGATAGAGACAGGATGTTCCAGAGAGGGAATACAGAAACAAGGGGACACAACTGGAAGCTGAAGACTCAGATGAGTCAAAGGGACGTTAGGAAGCACTTCTTCTGCCATAAAGTAGTTAGGAAGTGGAATAGTCTAGCGAACGATACAGTGGAGGCAGGAACCATACATAGATTTAAGACAAGGTATGATAAAGCTCATGGAGCAGGGAGAGCAGAGACCCAGTAGCGGACAGCGAAGAGGCGGGGCCAGGAGCTGAGTCTCGACCCCTGCAACCACAATTAGGTGAGTACAATTAGGTGAGTACACCTCCCACCCTCCACCCTCGTCTACTCCACGGTAATTTGGTCAAAGGAGAGGTGTCAGCCTGATATGTACCCTGCAAAACCATTACTTAATAGTTTGTGTGTGTGTGCGTGTGTGTGGTATATATATATATATATATATATATATATATATATATATATATATATATATATATATATATATATATTAGTATAGGATGGGGTCCACCTCTGGTACAAATTCTGGGACCCATAGCCTCGGAGAAGTGGATAAAAAGGCTTCAAGGAAGAATATTTTTATTTCTTCCTGAAGCCATTTGAATATTCCACTTCCCCTACCACCCCATCGTTTCTTTTTTTTTTTTTACAAATAGGTATATTTTATTACATAATATGATACAAAAGATTTAAGAGATACATTGTTGATATAAAAATGGCATATACAGTACACGAGGTGAGAGATACATGTCTAGTACATATTGTTAAATGTTTGTCACTGGTTATAATGCGAAAATCTCATCCAGCTCCTCCGAGCTGGGGCGCGTGCCCAGAATACAGCATGCATTACCCCTCTGAACAGCAGCGCTGAGGCGCTGGAACAGAAAACTAGCTGCCCTGGGATACCTAGTTACCCTGTTGAGTCTTTTGCCCAGCTCCTTGAGGAACTTAGATGCACTCTTTCCCCATGAGCCAAGGGTCTCTGAGCCTATGGGAACAAACATATAATGATGGGCAAGTTCTCCATATTTTCTCGACTTCTGGGACTCCCTGAAGGTGGCAGCTGCCCCTCCTTCCTTCCTGGTGTATTGGAGATAGGTATCAGCCAAGGTAGATGCACATGTGTAGTCCCACACCACCTGCTTGCCATCTGTCCAGGCTTGAAGGGTGATACAATCTGGACGCTTTTGGCTGCCATCAGATCTGCATAGTTGGGGTGGCTTCCTTACTGCTGGGCATCCAGCTGTTGTGAGGCTCCTCTTGATAATTAATGTTATTAACCTCTTCATGTCTTGCAATCTTTCCCTCGGATTTACGACACACAAGACCATGGTACCCGAATCGGTCTGCTGCTTCACTGCCACAAATACACATGTGTTCGGCGAGAATAGGGGCGGCAAGTCGAAGGGCAACACCAATGCGGATGGTCTGTGGGTCAAGGCGTGTGCCAATGCTGGAGTTGGGAACAGCCAAAAGAAAGTCTCCTGCATGACAAGCTCTCACTGCAAGGAGGCTGGCTCTATCCTTCTCTGACACACTCTGAATATATATATATATATATATATATATATATATATATATATATATATATATATATATATATATTCTTCCAAATCTTTCTTTGGGGGAGGTGACTTTTCTCTTCTCAATTTACCTACACCCGCCCTACAGTCCACGTAAACAGTGTGATGGTCTGGAGTTTATTTGGTGTTGGGATTTTCTCGTGTTTTGAAGCCTTTAAGTAGTGTTCTTAACTTTATTTTATAAGGAGTGTCTTAACCAACAGCTTACAGTTCTTACAGTCCTACGTTCGTCAAATGGTCTCCCATTAAGAGAGAACCTCACAGAGATTTATTGGAAGTACTGGCAAAGTGCACTTGCTGGGGTGTTTTCCTGGAAGTATTCATCATCAGAAAAGTTAAGAAACCTGTCTTTTCCTGGAGGTGTGTGCGTGTTATCGAGAAAGTAGCCCCAGCCACCTGGTCACTCATAGTACTTGAGTACAAGGCTACCTACAATCACTTGTCTCTCTCCTCACTAGGACTCAATTTGATGATCACGAAATCGTAAAGACACGATTGCAAACAAACCACGGTACGGGTGGGAATTGAACTCTCGGCTAGTAAGTCGTAAAACTCTAGACCGACGCGTTAGCCACTGGGCCAGCTGGCTACAATAAAATTCATCCAACTAGGTATATGTACACATCATAGGAAAGTTATCATAGGCACCATTGTGAAAACAAATGCAAGTTTTTACAGGTGAATCTCCCGCCAGCGTGGCCGTGAGGAACTCTAGCTCAAGTCCCCTCAAAGAGTCAGGACGCCGCTGTGCAGCCGCCTCCTCCCACAACAGACTGTCGGACAGACCCGGGAGGACAGGACAGCACACCTTGTGTATCTTGCAGTCAAGAACCTGAGGATATTGCTGCCAACCATCGCCTGCCACCCGCCAGCTCGATAAAAAAACTCATGATTCCTCCACTGCCGGATCACCACTTGAAGAAGACCCGGGCCAGGACCCGTCCTGGCGAACCTACCTGAACCTCTGTATGTTAGAAGTGATCAAGGTTCCAGGACCGAAATGTTTTCTATGTCCTAGTGTTTCCTCACGTGTCTTTCTGAACCTCGTCACAGTGCTATAAGGACCACTGTGTGGACGTACGGCTGAGTACGTCACAGTGCTATCAGGACCACTATGTGGACGTACAGCTGAGTACGTCACAGTGTTATAAGGACCACTATGTGGACGTACAGCTGAGTACGTCACATTGCTATAAGAACCACTATGTGGACGTACAGCTGAGTACGTCACAGTGCTATAAGGACCACTGTGTGGACGTACAGCTGAGTACGTCACAGTGCTATCAGGACCACTATGTGGACGTACAGCTGAGTACGTCACAGTGCTATCAGGACCACTATGTGGACGTACAGCTGAGTACGTCACAGTGTTATAAGGACCACTTTGTGGACGTACAGCTGAGTACGTCACAGTGTTATAAGGACCACTATGTGGACGTACAGCTGAGTACGTCACAGTGTTATAAGGACCACTATGTGGACGTACAGCTGAGTACGTCACAGTGCTATCAGGACCACTATGTGGACGTACAGCTGAGTACGTCACAGTGCTATCAGGACCACTATGTGGACGTACAGCTGAGTACGTCACAGTGCTATCAGGACCACTATGTGGACGTACAGCTGAGTACGTCACAGTGCTATCAGGACCACTATGTGGACGTACAGTTGAGTACGTCACAGTGCTATCAGGACCACTATGTGGACGTACAGCTGAGTACGTCACAGTGCTATCAGGACCACTATGTGGACGTACAGCTGAGTACGTCACAGTGTTATAAGGACCACTATGTGGACGTACAGCTGAGTACGTCACAGTGCTATCAGGACCACTATGTGGACGTACAGCTGAGTACGTCACAGTGCTATCAGGACCACTATGTGGACGTACAGCTGAGTACGTCACAGTGCTATCAGGACCACTATGTGGACGTAAAGCTGAGTACGTCACAGTGCTATCAGGACCACTATGTGGACGTACAGCTGAGTACGTCACAGTGCTATCAGGACCACTATGTGGACGTACAGCTGAGTACGTCACAGTGCTATCAGGACCACTATGTGGACGTACAGCTGAGTACGTCACAGTGCTATCAGGACCACTATGTGGACGTACAGCTGAGTACGTCACAGTGCTATCAGGACCACTATGTGGACGTACAGCTGAGTACGTCACAGTGTTATAAGGACCAATAATTGTTCATTTGTTCCTTAGATGGAGAAGATAATTTTATTCATAGGTATAGTATATTGCCTTTGCTTATTCATTTTTTTAAATGTGTTTTTCATTCAGATTACGCTTATATATAAAACATGTGGATTAATTAAAACTCATGTTATTTGACTTAGGCCACGGTACGAGACTCCGCCCATACCTCCGTAATATATATATATATATATATATATATATATATATATATATATATATATATATATATATATATATATATATATATATATATATATATTTTTTTTTTTTTTCAACAAGTCGGCCATCTCCCACCGAGGCAGGGTGACCCAAAAAGAAAGAAAATCCCCCAAAAGAAAATACTTTCATCATCATTCAACACTTTCACCACACTCATACATAATCACTGTCTTTGCAGAGGAGCTCAGATACGACAGCTGAGAAAAGTCCCTCCCAGCTGTCACTATCCCAGACCCCTCCTTTAAAGTGCAGGCATTGTACTTCCCATTTCCACAACTTAAGTCCGGCTAACCGGTTTCCCTGAATCCCTTCACAAAATATTACCCTGCTCACACTCCAACAGCTCGTCAGGTCCCAAAATCAATTCGTCTCCATTCACTCCTATCTAACACGCTTACGCATGCTTGCTGGAAGTCCAAGCCCCTCACCCACAAAACATCCTTTACCCCCTCCCTCCAACCTTTTCGAGGACGACCCCTACAACGCCTTCCTTCCCTACAGATTTATAAGCTCTCCAAGTCATTCTACTTTGTTCCATTCTCTCTAAATGACCAAACCAACTCAACAACCCCTCTTCAGCCCTCTGACTGATACTTTTAGTAACTCCATACCTAAATTCCACACTCTAAATTCTCTGCATAATATTTACACCACACATTGCCCTTAGGCAGGGCATCTCCATTATTTCCAACCGCCTCCTCGCTGCACCATTTACAACCCATGCTTCACACCCATGTAAGAGTGTTGGTACCACTATACTTTCGTACATTTCCTTCTTTGCCTCCATGGATAACGTTTTGTCTCACAGATACTCAATGACACTCACTTTTTTCATCAATTCTATGTTAAACCCTCATCCTTCATAACCATCCTGACAATCAACTCCCAAATATCTGAAAACATTACTTCTTCCATACTCCTCTCTCCAATGTGATATCAATTTTTCTTATCTAAATCGTTTGATACCCTCATCACCTTATCTTATGTATGTTCACTTTCAACTTTCTACCTTTATATATATATATATGCAAAGATCAAGTAAACAGGTGATATCAAATATGCAAGAAAACCACTATGAAAAATAGAAGAATTCAAGCGCTTTCGTGACTAGTCACGAAAGCGGTTGGAATTCTTCTATTTTTTCATAGTGGTTTTCTTGCATATTTGATATCACCTGTTTACTGTATCTTTTGTATAATATATATATATATATATATATATATATATATATATATATATATATATATTTTAATATATATATATATATATATATATATAATAAAGGTAGAAGTTGAAAGTGAACTATACTAAAGTAGGTGATAGGGTATCAAACGATTTAGATAAGAAAATTGATATCACATTGGGAAAGGGAGTATGGAAGAAGTGAATGTTTTCAGATATTTGGGAGTTGACTTGTCAGCGATGGGTTTATGAAGGATGAGGTTAATCATAGAATTGATGAAAAAGGTGAGTGTCATTGAGGTATCTGTGGAGAGAATATATATATATATATATATATAATAATAAAATATATATATATATAATATATTAATATATATATATATATATATATATATATATATATATATAGCGAAACGTTGGTCATAATAAGTGTGTATGCACATCGAGAAGAGAGGAGTGTGGAGGAGAGATAGAGATTTTGGGAGATGTTTAGCGAGTGTGTAGGAGCTTTTGAGCCAAGTGAGAGAGTAATTGTGGTAGGGGACCTAAATGCTAAAGTAGGAGAAGCGTTTAGAGAGGGTGTGGTAGGTAAGTTTGGGGTGCCAGGTGTAAATGATAATGGGGAGCATTTGATTGAACTTTGCATGAAAAGGGGATAAATTAGTATACAAGATATGATATAGTGCCAAATGACAGTAGTTTGCTGGACTACGTATTGGTAGATAAAAGACTGTTGGGTAGACTTCAGGATGTACATGTTTATAGAGAGGCCACAGGTATCAGATCACTTTTTAGTTGTAGCTACAGTGAGAGTAAAAGGTAGATGGGATACAAGGAAAATAGAAGCAGCAAGTAAGAGAGAAGTGAAGGTTTATACACTAAAGGAGGAGACAGTTAGGGTAAAATATAAACACCTGTTGGAGGACAGATGGGCTAATGAGAGTATAGGCATTGGGGTAGAAGATGTATGGGGTAAGTTTAAGAATATAGTGATAGAGTGTTCAGCAGACGTTTGTGGTTATAGGAAAGTGGGTGTGGGAGGGAAGAAGAGCGATTGGTGGAATGATGTAAAGAGAGTAGAAAGAGAGAAAAAGTTAACATATGAGAGGTTTTTGCAAAGTAGAAGTGATGCAAGGAGGGAGGAGTATATGGAGAGAAAAAGAGAGGTTAAGAGAGTGGTGAAGCAATGTAAAGAGAGAGCAAATGAGAGAGTGGGTTAGATGTTATCAACAAATTTTGTTGAAGATAAGAAAAAGTTTTGGAATGAGATTAATAAGTTGAGGAAGCCTAGGGAACTAATGGATTTGACAGTTAAAAATAGGAGAGGAAAGTTACTAAACGGAGAGTTAGAGGTATCGGGAAGATGGAGGGAATATTTTGAGGAAACTGATTTCTTGTATAAGGCAAAGAGGAATAACATTTTGTAGGAATGAGGAAGAACCATTTGTGAGTGTGGGGGAAGTGTGTGGGGCAGTGGGTAGAATGAAAGGGGGTAAAGCAGCTGGGATTGATGGAATAAAGATAGAAATGCTAATCCCTAGGTAAGGTACCTAGGGATTGGCAGAGAACATGCATAGTTCCTTTGTATAAAGGCAAAGGGGACAAAAGAGAGTGTCAAAATTATAGGGGAATAAGTCTGTTGAGTGTACCTGGTAAAGTGTATGGTAGAGTTATTATTGAGAATTAAGAGTAAGACAGAGAACAGGATAGTAGATAAACAAGGAGGCTTTAGCAAGGGTAGGGGGTGTGTAGACAAAGTGTTTGCAGTGAAAGTTATAGGTGAATAGCATTTAGATAAGGGTAAAGAGGTTTTTGTGGCATTTATGGATTTGGAAAAGGCGTATGATAGGGGAGCAATGTGGCAGATTTTGCAGATGAATGGAATAGGAGGTAGGTTATTGAAAGCAGTGAAGAGTTTTCACGAGGATAGTGAGGCTCAGGTTAGAGTATGTAGGTGAGAGGGAGATTATTTCCCAGTAAAAGTAGACCTAAACAGGAATGTGTGATGTCATCATGGTTGTTCAACATATTTATAGATGGAGTTGTAAGAGAAGTAAATGCTCGGGACTTGGCAAGAGGTGTGGGATTAAAAAATAAAGAATCTAACACAAAGTGGGAGTTGTCACAGTACAGCGTCGGCACTCTGAAGGAGGGGTGTTAATGCTGCAATTTTATAACTGTAGTGTAAGCATGCCTCTGGCAAGACAGTGATGGAGTGAATGATGATGAAAGTTTTCGTTTTTCGGGCCACCCTGCCTTGGTGGAAAACGGCCGATGTGTTAATAAAAAATAATATACTATATATATATATATATATATATATATATATATATATATATATATATCTCAGACCCTCCTTAGTGCAGGCATTGTACTTCCATTTCCAGGACTCAAGTCCAACTAAATCAATTAACTGGTTTCTGAATCCTTCACACAATGTTACCTGCTCACACTCCAACAGATCGTCATGGTTTTGGGACATGACGATCTGTTGGAGTGTGAGCAGGGTAACATTGTGTGAAGGATTCAGGAAAACCAGTTAATTGATTTAGTTGGACTTGAGTCCTGAAATGGGAAGTACAATGCCTGCACTTTAAAGGAGGGGTCTGAGATAGTGACAGCTGGGAGGGACTTTTCTCAGCTGTCGTATCTGAGCTCCTCTGCAAAGACAGTGATTATGTATGAGTGTGGTGAAAGTGTTGAATGATGATGAAAGTTTTTTCTTTTGGGGATTTTCTTTCTTTTGGGTCACCCTGCCTCGGTGGGAGACGGCCGACTTGTTGAAAAAAAAAAAAAAAAAAAAATATATATATATATATATATATATATATATATATATATATATATATATATATATATATATATATATATATATATATATATATGCATGCCCTGTATCTCCTCACAAGGAGTCTTACTATGCCAAGACTCACTTCCTGAGGTGCACACCCTCTTTTGACAACCCATCACTCAATGAATATGACTCACTCTTGGAATCAATTTTTAAGAAGGCACTTAATCTGTCTCTGGAAGATTAGCAATGGGATCAAGCAACTCTCCCAGTGCGACTAGGAGGTATAGAGGTGCGCAAAGCAACACAGGTAGCTTTACCTGCTTTTGTGTCCTCGTATTTGGCTTCCTGTGGACTAGTCAAGGAGAGTGTCCCCGAACGCTTGAGAGGTGTGGTAGGAGCTCAAGACCCCAGGTTCATTGAAGCAGCTGTGCGGTGGGACACCCTTGCAGACTCCTCCTGTAGACCAGCTCCTCCCAAAGAGCACAAACAGTCCCACTGGGACAAACCGATCTTGAAAAAAATCGCCAACACAATGCTCACCAAAGCTTCAGGAAAGGAAAAAGCTCGTCTCCTAGCGGCGAAGGCACCACATTCAGGAGATTTCCTTTTAGCTATTCCCAATTCCTCTCTGGGGACTCGACTCGACCTACAGGCCATTAGGATTGGGTTGCTCTTCGCCTAGCCGCCCCCATACTCACCGAACATATATGTATTTGAGGCAGGGCGACGGCTGATCAGTTCGAACTTCATGATCTTGTGTATCACTCATCAGAAGGGAAGAATGCTAGACATGAGGAGGTCAACGTCATCATAAAGAGAAGCCTCGCCACAGCCCGTTGCCCAGCTCAACGGGTACCCGAAGTACAGAGGTCTGACGGAAGTCAAAAGCGTCCTGATGGAGCCACTCTGGTGAAGCTGAAGAGGGTGGAGCCGCCAGCTACATGGAGACCCAGAAGACCCTCAAATATGAAGGCCTTTTCCCTTGCTATAACTGGGGTGAAGCTGGGTGAAAAAATCAAAACAGAAACCAAGGATCACAGAATGGCCAGCTTCCTCTTTCAGAGACTTAGTGTTGTGATCCAGAGGGAAAATGCCAGAAGCATTCTGGGCACGCGGCCCACCGTCGGGGAGGTGGACGATGTAGTATTCAAGATATAGCTCTGAGATGTTATCTATGTTGGTTTACTCGATATTGTAATTTTGTCAATGTATTTTGTCTTTAAATAAAATCATACCTAAGTCACTTTTAAAGCTCGTGAAATATTTAACTTAGTCACCCTTGTGATAACTTGAGATAAAAATTTAAGTCTCCCATTGAAGGTGTAAGTGCTCGTGCGCGCTCGCGCGCACACACACACACACACATATCTATATAAATATAAATGTAAATATTCGTTTGTTCAAAATCGTAAATCTACGAAAGTTCTTCACCGATTGCTTTGAAATTTTTACACAACGTTGCATTCGAATATGCGGGGGGTGTTTTCATATACCTACTTGCTTTTTTGAAAAACAGCGCCATGCAACACACGCTATGCTAAATATTTTACTACAGAGACGGTGCGTGTTCTAGAGTCGGCAAACAAGACAATCTCTATGAACTGTAGAACTTATAGGAAAAATAGGGTTACGTTCCTAGGAGCCCCAAAAAAGCCAAACAACTTTTTTTTAGGCCTCCACAATATATATATATATATATATATATATATATATATTTATTTATTTTTATATATATATATATATATATATATATATATATATATATATATATATGAGAGATTGTTGTCTGAACTCACCAAATTTTCCAATGGGTGCCTGGCTGGTAGTGTCCCACAGGCCATTAGACCCCTTTTCTTTGGTGCCTCACTGTGTGCCCTCCGGAAAAAGGATGGAGGAATCAGGCCCATTGCAGTGGGCAACACCCTTCGGCGCCTAGTTGCCAAGGCTGCAGTACGAAGGGTGAGTCAAGATGCTGCCTCAATGTTGAAACCAACTCAGCTCGGTTTTGGTGTTCAACAAGGCTGTGAAGCAGCTGCCCATGCAGCACGAGTATACATCAACAACATGTCCAATGAAAAAGCTTTAATCAAATTGGACTTTGCCAATGCTTTCAACTCAGTCAGAAGGGATGCTGCTCTCCAAGCAGTTTCTAGGCACTTTCCTTCCCTCTATCCTTTCATAGAATCGTGTTACAGTGTGGCTTCTAAACTTTTGTTTGGGGACCATGAAATTGACTCGTGTGAGGGTGTGCAACAGGGGCACCCTCTTGCTCCCTTTCTATTCTGTCTAGCCATCACGGATGTCACAGGAGCATTGTCCAGTGAGCTCAATATCTGGTTCTTGGATGATGGCACCCTAGCTGGCACTGCACAATCTCTCCTAGGAGACATCAGGAAAATTAAAGATATGGTAGGTAGCCTGGGCCTATCTTTAAACCCCACCAAATGTGAGATAGTTTCCACCAATCCACAGATGATCCAGGACATTAGGGCTGTTTTACCAGGGGCACGAGCCATCGATCCAGCCAACAGCACTCTCCTTGGTGCTCCTCTTGGGCCCAATGCCATCGATCTGGTCCTGGAAAAAAAAATCTCCGACCTCAGGACGATGGAAGGTAGGATGAAAGACATCGATACACATGATGCCTTCTACCTACTCACCAGGTGCCTGTCAATCCCAAAACTTACATACTTCCTGAGATGCTCCCCAGCCTTCAACAGCCCGAAACTCGAGGAATACGACTCTCTCCTCAAGACCATGCTAGAGAGTGTATTGAATCTTTCCCTCGATGATGGACAGTGGTTGCAAGCCTCACTTCCAGTCAGACTTGGGGGGCTGGGAGTACGCAAATCCTCCCAGATTGCCCTACCAGCTTTCTTATCCTCTTCCATAGCATCAAATGAGCTAATAAAACAAATTCTTCCAGACAACCTCAGTGATTCAGCTACACCAGTGCCATCACTGAATGAGAGACTCTTGCTGCTCCAACACCAAAACCTAGTGAAGAACTGGCCTACAAACAGTCAAGCTGGGACGGCCCCATCGCTGAAAAGAAACTTGCCAATATGCTCAGGGCCGTAACATCAGACAGGGAGACTGCCCGTCTCCTAGCTGTGAGTGCACATCACTCTGGGGACTTCCTCCAAACAGTTCCCATTTCGGCCATGGGAACACGCCTGGACCCTAAGACCCTTCGTATTGCAGTGGCTCTGCGCCTTGCTGCCCCTATTCACACGGAATATACGTGTATTTGCAGCGATGCACAAGCCGACCAATATGGTCTACATGGTCTTAACTGTTCTAAAACCAAGGGTTGGCATGCAAGACACAATGAGGTCAACGACATCATAAAGAGAACCCTTGCTACAGCTGGATGCCCAGCCGAGAGGGGCCTCGATCACTAGCAGCCAACAACGCCCACAACCCAGCAAACCGCCCCGACGGGATCACCATCTATCCTTGGAAGAATGGCAAGCTCTTAGCATGGGATTATACCTGTGTCGACACTGGCTGACACCTACATCCATCACAGTGTTGGGCGACAGGGAGGAGCTGCTGACCACAGAGAGGAGTACAAGATCGGCAAGTACAGGGACATAAGCCAACAGTATAAATTTGTCCCAGTGGGATCAGAGACCTTGGGAGCGTGGGGAAAAAATGCAACACGTTTCCTTAAAGAACTGGGTTCCAGACTCATCGACACCACCAGGGACCCAAGGGCAGCCACGTTCATGTTCCAGCATCTCAGTGTGGCCATCCAGAGGGGAAACGCATGCTGCATACTTGGCTCGCGTCCGGCTTCGGAGGAACTGGAGGAGATTCATAATCTTTGACATATTGTACCATTGTATTCATGTTTGTGTTTTCTATAAATGTATTCTGTCTATTAATAAAGCATTTATATGCATGTATGTGTGTATATAGGATGGGGTGGTAGGAGAAGTGGAATATTCAAATGGCTTCAGAAAGAAATCCAAATATTCTACCTTGAAGCCTTTTTATCCACTTCTCCGAGGCTATGGGTCCCACAATTTGCACTAGAGGTGGACCCCATCCTATATTTAAATATATATATATATATATATATATATATATATATATATATATATATATATATATATATATATATATATATATATATATATAATCTTTAGAAATGTGCGGTTTAGATCTAGACACGGATTGCTTCTCACATGGATAATTATATGTTGCATGTACTAGAGTCGGCAAACCAGACTGAGCAACAGCAACATATGGCTGGTACAGCTAGTATATATATATATATATATATATATATATATATATATATATATATATATATATATATATATATATATATACATAGAATATACAGGTGGTAGGACAATATTCTAACATTTCCTGAAGTAAGTTTACTCTTTCTCTGATGATGAGGGTCTCCAGCACAGTTCCAGAGGTGGTACCTCCATATATATATATATATATATATATATATATATATATATATATATATATATATATATATATATATATATAATGACTTCGAAAATGTATAAATCTGTAGTGAAAGGAAGGCGGGGTAGCGGTCGGCCTAGGAAAGGTTGAGGGAGGGGGTAAAATAGGTTTTATGTGCGTGGGGCTTGGACTTCCAGCTAGCATGCGTAAGCATGTTAAATAGGAGTGAATGAAGCCAAATGGTTTTTAGGATTTGCCCTGCTGTTGAACTGTGAGCAAGGTAACATGCGTGAAGGGATTCAGGAAAACCGGCAGGTCGGACTTGAGTCCGGGAGATAGGAAGTACAGTGTGGGCAATCTGAAGGAGGGGTTTTAATGTTGCAGTTTTATAACTGTAGTGTAAGCACGCCTCTGGCAAGATAGTGATGGAGTGAATGATGATGAAAGGTTTTCTTTTTCGGGCCAGCTGGCTTGTTGGGAAACGGCCGATCTGTTATTAAATAATAAAAAATAAATAAATAAATAAATATATATATATATATATATATATATATATATATATATATATATATATATATATATATATATATATATATATGTTGTGCTGAATAAGTAAAACTGGTTATTTAGCAAGAACTCATTTAAAATTAAGTCTTCTCTAAAGTTTTCTTTATACAAATAAAGATATATATTTTTCCATTTATGTTATGATTTTGTACCAAAAGAACCTTAGGAAACTTACCTAACCTTATTATAACAAGCGCACTTTAATTTAGCCTAATCCAACTAAATATATTTTATATAGGTTGACAATAATTTAACAATAAACAAACAAAGGAAATATAATTTTTTTGGTTAGGTTCAGAATGATATATATATATATATATATATATATATATATATATATATATATATATATATATATATATATATATATGCAAAAAGATCACAGTAAACAGGTGATATCAAAATATGCAAGACAACCACTATGATAATGTGAGTAGTCAAAGCGCTTGGAATTCTTCTATTTTTCATAGTGTTTGTCTTGCATATATATATATATATATATATATATATATATATATATATATATATATATATATATATATATATATATATATATGCAAGACAACCACTATGAAAAATAGAAGAATTCCAAGCGCTTTCGTGACTACTCACATTACTATCAATACGCAGTAGGAGAGAGAGGGAGATTAGAGAGAGAGAGAGAGAGAGAGAGAGAGGAGAGAGGATTGAGATGCCAGGTTGACGAAAAGGGTGAATAAATCTGTAGTGGAAGGAGCAAGAGGATTGGGTCGTCTTCGAAAGTGAGATTTTGAGTTTAAAGATCTTCAGAATCTAGTAGGTTTATGTTAGATAAGAGCGACTAAAGACAAGTGGTTTTTATTAGACGTTCTGTTCGAGTGAAAGCAAGGTAAGTTATGATGGGTTTCAGGGGAAACCGGTTCGTCGGACTTGAGGTGGGAAGTTCAGTGCCTGCACTCTGAAGGCTGGCTGGGGATGTAGCAGTCCTGAAGGTGTTTAAGAGCAGTGCCTGCACTCTGAAGTATGGTTGAGAATATTACAGTCCTTGAGTTGGGAAGGACAGTGCCTGCACTCTGAAGTATGGGCGAGGATGTTACAGTCCTTGAGTTGGGAAGAGCAGTGCCTGCACTCTTGAAAAGTCATGGAGGATGGCGAGGATGTTACAGTCCTTGAGTTGGGAAGGGCAGTGCCTGCACTCTGAAGTATGGGCGAGGATGTTACAGTCCTTGAGTTGGGAAGGCAGTGCCTGCACTCTGAAGGATGGGTGAGGATGTTACAGTCCTTGAGTTGGGAAGAGCAGTGCCTGCACTCTGAAGGATGGGCGAGGATGTTACAGTCCTGGGAGTGGTAAGGGCAGTGCCTGCACTCTGAAGGATGGGCGAGGATGTTACAGTCCTGGGAGTGGGAAGGGCAGTGACTGCACTCTGAAGGATGGGCGAGGATGTTACAGTCCTGGGAGTGGGAAGGACAGTGCCTTACACTCTGAAGGATGGGTGAGGATGTGGCAGTCAAGAGGTCTATCCGAATAGTCAATGTCTGCACACTTATAGTATGACGACGACTGTTGATGGTTAATGTGTCTTCTTGCTTACACCCTTGGTGGAAGATGGGCATTGAGATAAATTATACAGACACCCACCCACTGGAGTTCTATGACAGGGTGACAGCAGTAAGACAAGAAAGATAGGGGTGGGTAGATTGCATTTTCTTGACTGTAAGACGGCGTTTGACAGTTCCACACAAGAGATTAGTGTAAAAGCTGGAGGAACAGGCAGGGATAACAGGGAAGGCACTGCAATGGATCAGGGAATACCTGTCAGGAAGACAACAGCGAGTCATGGTACGTGGGAAGGTGTCAAAGTGGGCGCCTGTAATGAGCGTGTTTGCAAAGGGGTCAGTTCTAGGACCGGTGTTGTTTCTGGTATTTGTGGACGACATGACAGAATGAATAGACTCCAAAGTGTCCCTGTCTGCAGATGTTGTGAAGTTGATGAGAATAACCATCGGACGAGGACCAGGCAGAACTGCAAAGGAATCTGAACAGGCTGCAAGCCTGGTTCAGCAAATGGCTCCTTAAGTTCAACCCCACGAAGTGCAAAGTCATGAAGATTGGGAAACGGCAAAGGAGACCGCAGACGGAGTACAGTCTAGGGGGCCACAGACTACAAACCTCACTCAAGGAAAAGGATCTTGGGGTGAGTATAACACAGGGCACATCTCCTGAGGCGCACATCAACCAAATAACTGCTGCAGCATACGGGCGCCTAGCAAACCTAAGAACAGCATTCCGACCTCTTAGTAAGGAATCGTTCAGGACCCTGTACACAGTGTAATTTAGGCCCATATTGGAGTATGCAGCACTAGTTTGGAACCCATACCTAGCCAAGCACGTAAGGAAACTAGATAAAGTGCAAAGGTTTGCAACAAGACTAGTCCCGGAGCTAAGGGAAATGTCCTTCGAAGAAAGGTTAAGGGAACTCGGCTTCACGACACTGGAGGACAGGAGGGTTAGAGTAGATATGATAATGACATATTAAACACTGGATAGAGACAGGAAGTTCCAGAGATGGGACACAGAAACAAGAGGTCACAATTGGAAATTGAAGACTCAGATGAGTCAGAGCGATGTTAGGAAGTATTTCTTCAGTTATAGAGTTGTCAGGAAGTGGAATAGTCTGGGAAGTGACGTAGTGGAGGCAGGAACCATAGATAGTTTTAAGACAAGGTTTGATAAAGCTCATGGAGCTGGGAGAGAGAGGACCTAGTAGCGATCAGTAAAGAGGAGGGGCCAGGAGCTATGAATCGACCCCTGCAACCGCAAATAGGTAAGTACACACATATCTCCATTCTCGCCGATATTAGAAACCATGTTTGACCTTATTCTCTCGTCAATATTCTTTTCATTTCAGCCTCAAACATTCCTTGACTCGTTAAATAGTTTTCGTTCTTGTCCTCGTCTCGACGCTCCTCTTATGGTTTTTCCCACAGGCTACACTATCATAAAAAAAAAATTAGTGATGTAGGATTTACTGGTATTAAAATCTTTTACATAAATTTACTTTAAAAATCTGCATAGCAGCATGCAGAAATCTTTAGATGCAGTTTGGTTGATAAATGTTTTGGAAAGTGTGAGAATACGTGATTGTGATAGGACTATACTGTATTAAAACACACCACATAAATACACACACACACACACACACACACACACACACACACACACACACACACACACACACGGGTATATTTGGAGCTTAATGCGGTGAGGTTTGCATTAAGTGCCCAGTTTTTTCACTTGTCGGAATTAAGCCTTCGTTAAATATCGGGTGAATTTGTGGCACCAGGCACTTTTAAGAGAATCAAAGCAATAATTATTGATGGAGAGCGTTCATGAATGGTCACATAAGAGAAACTGAATTCAGTAAATGGCAGTGAAGGTGGTTAGGGGACAGTTGAAGAATCCTAGCAGCTGTTTTGAGAATTGATAAAATATGTTGCCACAAGGTGATATTCCGGCGGTTCTAGTGAATAAATAATCAGAACTAGTGAATAAGTGTGGTCGGTAAATAGAGAGACGTATTGTGTAGAGAGACGTCTCCGATTACAATAAGCATAAGGTTTGATAAGAGAGGGACAATAGGAAAGGTGAAAGACGGGACAGTCGGAAAAAAAGGTGATGGAAGCTGAGTGAGAGATGTACCTTTGCAAAAAATCAAGATTTTGATTAATGCAACGGTTTCCTATAAGAGTTTCGCGAGAGGATGCATACCCATCTATTATATGCGTAGCTAGAAGTAAACAAGGTGACAGTTTCCTGAGAAATTTGTTTTGTCAGGAATGTTAAAATAATTATTTGATAATAAGAGTAAACACGTATACTTGTGGATATATTTCTTGAAGATGCTTCTTTGGGCATCTGGGCGATCGTTTTAGGAAATGCTTTTTAAAACCATTAAAACAATTAAGGTAATTAAAAATTTCTTTAAAATTGATTTATTAATCCTGCAACTCTTGGTAAGCATTGAAAAATATGGATGCAATTATGCCAATAACATTTGTCAATAAATTTGTTCTAAATTTATGTAATGTTAGATATAAATACTAATGCTTTCAGAAACTTCCAAAGCAGAATATGGTGTGAACATTACATAAGAAATAACAAAAAAGGCACAATACCGTGACTGGAACAATACACACACAACCCCGCACATAGAAGAGAGGAGCTTACGACGAGATGTCGTAACTTTGTAAATGGTCCAAGTCGGACCGAAACGTCGTCGTAAGCTCCTCTCTTCTATGTGCGGGTTGTGTGTGTATTACATAAGAAAGAAGGAACACTGCAGCAGGCCTACTGGCCCATGCGAGGCAGGTCCAAATCTCCCACCGCCCCAAGCCAATGCCCCAACCTAGTCAGGTCAGGTCACATTCACTTAAGGAAGGAGCACGGCATCTGACTTAGTAGCACAAGCTAGTCAGGTCCAACTCACACCCACCCACACCCTCTCATGTATTTATCTAACCTATTTTTAAAACTACACAACGTTTTAGCCTCTATAACTGTACTCGGGAGTTTGTTCCACTCATCTCATTAAAGAATCTTCAGCAGGACTTTCATTAAATTAAGTAAATATCTCTTCTCAACTTTAACAAAACATTATATACTAATGATTTTTAAAAAATAATCAATATACAAAAAAGATCAATTTAAGAATTTTAGAATATGGGTATATTAGAAAGTTCTAGCCTCTAGTTAGTAACAATTCATTAGCAGTCGGACTGTGGACATGAAAGATTTGTGTAGGTTTTCTAACATTGTGGCGTCAGTAGCAGCCTGGCGCCACCTGAAGCGACACACACTACTCAATATAACGCCACCGGAGGCGTGGTTGCAGGGTCGAGTAACAGCTTGTGTGTGTGTGTGTGTGTGTGTGTGTGTGTGTGTGTGTGTGTGTGTGTGTGTGTGTGTGTTCTGCCTGACTGACCAGTTTAGCTTTTAAGGCACGACATATATATATATATATATCTTTCTTTCAACACACCGGCCGTATCCCACCGAGGCAGGGTGGCCACCGAGGCAGGGTGGCCACCGAGGCAGGGTGGCCACCGAGGCAGGGTGGCCACCGGGCAGGGTGGCCACCGAGGCAGGTGGCCACCTAGGCAGGGTGGCCACCGAGGCAGGGTGGCCACCGAGGCAGGGTGGCCACCGAGGCAGGGTGGCCACCGAGGCAGGGTGGCCACCGAGGCAGGGTGGCCACCGAGGCAGGGTGGTCACCGAGGCAGGGTGGCCACCGAGGCAGGGTGGCCACCGAGGCAGGGTGGCCCACCGAGGCAGGGTGGCCCAAAAGGAAAAACGAAAGTTTCTCCTTTTACATTTAGTAATAAATACAGGAGAAGGGGTTACTAGCCCCTTGCTCCCGGCATTTTAGTCGCCTCTTACGACACGCATGACTCGACACTTAACGGACGAAATGGACGCATTCATGCAGATGCTGTTGTTGTTGTTATGTGAGTGGAAACCATGTTGACGCAGAGGACACAAACTCTGGTGTTATTATATCTTACACTCTGTGATTACCCTCACTCCGCCATCATCTTCATCCTTCCATCCTATGTCCTGGCTTCTCCAATGCTCTGACATCGCCTACACCTTGCTATAACCTACATCCTGCCATTACCCACATCCTGACACCGTCTGCACACTGACATCACCCTGCCAAATACACCCTGACATCACCGTGTCATTCTCCCTTCTCTAGCATCCCCTACTCTCTCAACACATCGTAAAATTAAAACCTCTCCTCTTGGGGCTTCTTTGAAAACTACTCATATATGCGCACTATATTCAGTTGTATTACATCGTTGCAAATTACTGTTACAATGTGAAATTTCTGATTCACTAGAAAATTACAAATATAATAATTAAAAGAGCCTACGATGGAGTAGAACTCGGGTCAATTAGTGCACATAAATAGTAGAATAAAGATTTGATTTCACCTGTTACAAATTTCTTGCTGCCACAATCATATTTTACTCAAAATTTTTTAATACTTCTAGATTAAGAGTAAAGATTAATACGTGTTCTTCAAGCCTGTCTCTGCGTACTGTGGAAAATGTCACCTGACAAGCAGGATAACGTTATCCTGGATACAACAAATAAATGACTTGAATTGTTTAAGAGTTAGGGCAATACATTAACTCATTGCAAGCGTGCTGGAAGAGATACCAGGTGAATGAAGCCACAGGCTTTTCACTTCCTCCACAGAAATCCTCCTGCGCACTATTTCGCAGTTCGGGGACTTCGCTGTAATGGTTTGCATTGAGCACTAAAGCTTGCAATAATCAATTACTGCACGATGCAGTGCAAACACTGCGTTTAATAGTGGACCCAGTTAATGGAGGAATAATCTTTAGATCACTGGATTAAAGACTGACAGATTAAGGAATCAAATACATATATACTTAATGCTAGATGTTTTAATTATTAAGGGTAACAATGATTTTAAAGTTAAAATTTACAGAAAACCTACAAATAACTGTTTCTATGTACACTATTATTCTTCACATCAAGATAGAGTTAAACTGTCGGTTTTCTCATCAGTGTTTTTTGAGAGCTTTACGTATTTGTAGTACAGAGTTCATAGATGAAGAAATCTCCAAAATTTATGAAATAGCTAATGATCTAAAATACCCAAGAAACGTAATTGATAAATCCTTTAAAATAGCAAGAAATAATTTTTACAATCAAAAAGAGACAACCAACTTTTTTCAACTAAAAATATGTTCGTTCTCCCTTACCATAAAAACTTGGTTGATATGCCTTCCATTCTTAAGAGAGAACTTAGCCATAACATGTGTATATACATATTACCTGGAGTTTACCTGGAGAGAATTCCAGGGGTCGCCCCTGCGGCCCGGTCTGTGACCAGGCAATTTGTATATATCGATAATTTTAAAGATTAGAATTTTATTATTTAATATTTAAAGAAAGGAACTGTATCAACAACGACTACGTAACAATAAAGTAACCATACGTTAGCGTCGCTGATCTGTCAATAGTGTTACTGTGTGCTTGTGTAGTACACTTAGATAATTCCAACTACTGTATAGTAAGGGTCCCATCTAGCTGTGACATCATGAGACCCCTCACATTTAAAGTCCTCTCTCAGTATATATATATATATATATATATATATATATATATATATATATATATATATATATGTCGTGCCGAATAGGTAAAACTGGTCAGTTAGAAAGAACTCATTTAAAACTAAGTAATTTCTAAAATTTTCTCTTATACGTTTAAAGATTTATTTTTTCATATATGTTAATGAAAAAATTAATAATTTTGAACCAAAAGAACCTGAGAAAATTTATCTAACCTTATTATAACAAGCGCAATTCAATTTAGCCTAATCCAACTAAATATATTTTAAATACGTTTACAGTTATTTAATAATAAACAAACACATTGAAACCTTTTTTTTCGTTAGGTTCAGAATGATTTTGCGAAATTATTGCATACACAAATTTTCGGTTGCCTTATTCGGCATATCTCCATGTTGAACCTCACCATCTCCTCCATAGTTGAACCTCACCATCTCCTCCATGTTGAACCTCACCATCTCCTCCATGTTGAACCTCACTATCGCCTCCAAGATGAACATTTCCTACCCCTCCAATAAAATCATTACATTATAATATACAATGCAGGGAAATGCGACTCAATAAATAACGTAGCTTGTCTTTCTCCGTATTATTATATATTATAAATATATATATATATATATATATATATATATATATATATATATATATATATATATATATATATATATATATATATATATATATATATAAAGCTACGTTATTTATTGAGTCGCATTTCCTGCATTGTATATTATAATGTAATGATTTTAATAGAGGGACAGGAAAGGTTCGTCTTGGAGGCGATAGTGAGATTCAACATGGAGATAGTGAGGTTCAACATGGAGGAGTAGTGAGGATCAACATGGAGGAGATAGTAAGGTTCAACATGGAGGAGATAATAGGGTTCAACTTAAAGTTTGCTTAAAGAGTTCAACATGGGAAAGATGGAAAGATTTAAAAGAAAAATGCATTGATAGATGAAGGACGGGGCTTAGCGTGGATGAATGCCTCCCATGTAATAGAATTGAATAGATGATCACTCGCCCCATGAAGATAAAATTAATTCACGTACAGAATTTACAGAATTGTCTACAAAGTCGAACATCAAATTACTGAAAATTTAGTGCAATGTCTCAGAACATGACGTAGAATGTTTGACAAGATACTAATGAGTGTCATAAGCAGGGGAGACAGTACCTGTGGTACTCACTCCAGTAAGCCTACCTGGTAGTGTTGCCTGGCCACAGTACCTGTAGCACTCACTCCAGTAAGCCTCCCTGGTAGTGTTGCCTGGCCACAGTACCTGTAGCACTCACTCCAGTAAGCCTTCCTGGTAGTGTTGCCTGGCCACAGGACCTGTGGTACTCACTCCAGGAAGCCTCTCTAGCAGTGTTGCCTGGCCACAGTACCTGAACACTCACTCCAGGAAGTCTCCTGGCAGTGTTGCCCTGGCCACAGTACCTGCAACACTCACTCCAGGAAGCCTCCTGGCAGTGTTGTCTGGCCACAGTACCTGCAACACTCACTCCAGGAAGCCTCCCTGGCAGTGTTGTCTGGCCACAGTACCTGCAACACTCACTCCAGTAAGCCTTCCTGGTAGTGTTGCCTGGCCACAGGACCTGTGGTACTCACTCCAGGAAGCCTCTCTGGCAGTGTTGCCTGGCCACAGTACCTGCAACACTCACTCCAGGAAGCCTCCCTGGCAGTGTTGTCTGGCCACAGTACCTGCAACACTCACTCCAGGAAGCCTCCCTGGCAGTGTTGTCTGGCCACAGTACCTGCAACACTCACTCCAGGAAGCCTCCCTGGCAGTGTTGTCTGGCCACAGTACCTGCAACACTCACTCCAGGAAGCCTCCCTGGCAGTGTTGTCTGGCCACAGTACCTGCAACACTCACTCCAGGAAGCCTCCCTGGCAGTGTTGTCTGGCTACAGTACTACAGTACTACAGTGCTACAGTGCTACAGTGCTACAGTGCTACAGTGCTACAGTGCTACAGTACTACAGTGCTACAGTGCTACAGTGCTACAGTACTACAGTGCTACAGTACTACAGTGCTACAGTGCTACAGTGTTGTCGGTGAAGCTACAGCCAGCTTCTCGCCTTTACTTGTGTTAATGAAACGCCACATTGCTTGTGTATGTTTTGTTGCGAGGTTGACTCTGGATAGAAGACGAGGTTCGCTTTTCTTTATCTGAGATAGCGAACCGCTGTCTGGCCTGACATAGCGTGCAGTTTCGCTTCTTGATCTGTGATAACGAGGAGCTTTGCAGATTCAGCTGGCAGAGCGCGATGCTTCGCTTCTTTACCTAGGATAGAGTCCGGTTACTTCATTAAACGGACCTGGGATAGTGAGTTACTGCTTGATCTGGGACAGTGAACCACTGCTTGACCTGGGACAGTGAACCACTGCTTGACCTGAGACAATGAACCACTGCTTGATTTATTTTAGCAACAAGTTATTTCACAATAATATTAATAATAGTAATTATAATAATAATAATATTATTATTATTATTATTATTATTATTATTATTATTATTAAAATTATATTATTATTATTAAGGAGAAAAACAACAACAACAACAATAACAACGAGAATAAATAGAAGATGAAGAGGGCAAAGGAGAAGAAACCCTACCTGTGTTAGAAAGTTAATCTCTCTCTCTATTTTGCTATTATAATTTTTTCTTCACCTCAGAAAAGACATTTTTCGACTTTTCAAGCTGAAAGAATCTCTCCAACTTTGTTTTTATCTTTTTCCGGTGGAAATTGTTGGGAAATGTTGAAGGTGTGTCGTGAAGGTGAGTCGTAAAGGTGGCCTCAACTACGGTAATTTTTCCTGGGGGGAAAATGAAAAAAAAATGAAGAACTTTGCATAAACTTGAAGATAAACCTTCTCCCACTTCGTCCTCAGGAAAATTCTGCATACAATGCCGCAAGGATTTACCAAAAATGAAAAAAAAAGTGTAGGTAGTTAGGATAGTTTAGGTTGGTTAACGAACACTTTTACTGGTGATTATTAGCTGGTAATCTCTCTTGCCCTCCTGGAAGCAAGTCCGAGTACCTCGTATTGCCCTCCTGGAAGCAAGTCCGAGTACCTCGAATTGCCCTCCTGGAAGCAAGTCCGAGTACCTCGCATTGCCCTCCTGGAAGCTAGTCCGAGTACCTCGCATTGCCCTCCTGGAAGCAAGTCCGAGTACCTCGCATTGCCCTCCTGGAAGCTAGTCCGAGTACCTCGCATTGCCCTCCTGGAAGCAAGTCCGAGTACCTCGCATTGCCCTCCTGGAAGCAAGTCCGAGTACCTCGCATTGCCCTCCTGGAAGCAAGTCCGAGTACCTCGCATTGCCCTCCTGGAAGCAAGTCCGAGTACCTCGCATTGCCCTCCTGGAAGCAAGTCCGAGTACCTCGCATTGCCCTCAGGCTGCTTCAATCTTACGAGTTTAGCTCTTCCCAGTGATACAACAATGTTAATAATAATAGCAATACTGCTACTACTACTACTAATAGTACTACAGTGGTCCCTCGGTGTATTTTCGTAAGTGCTGTTGCAAGTGTATTTTTTGGGGGTCTGAAATAGACTAACTTACGTGACATTATTTCTTAAGGAAGTAAATTCGTTCGGTATTGGCACTTGAGCAGCATTCTGGAACGAATTTTCGGCGAAAACCGAGGGACCACTGTACTGATATTAATAATAATTATAATAAAAATAATAATAATAACGATAACAATAATACCAATAATAATAATAACAATATTAGCAATAATAAAAATAATAATAATAATAATAATAATAATAATAATATAGTATTAAACATATAATAATATAGTAATATTAATAATAAGAAGAAGGAGAAGAAGAAGAAGAATGAATGAATGAATGAATGAAGGCGTATTATTGTAAGATACTGCACACTTGGAAGAATTAAGAATCACTGCAAGTCATAAGCATCAAATTTTTGCATACGAAATGAAGTCTGAAAAAAAGAAAGAAAGCCAAACCCGATATTCAGTTTCCTGGGATCGAGTCTCTGGCTGGGTAAAATCAAATTAACACCAGTGCAGCGCCAACCTCACTCGTAGACGGTGCAAGATTTCCCCATGAAATCAGACCAAGGCCAAGGCCAGACCTTGGCCACCACAGCCTTCAACAAGTGCAACATTTCAAAGACAGACTGTATCAATAAATATGTTGACAGTTTGAAAGAAAATAATGATAATAATATTAATAATAATAATCTTTATTTCTACTAGTACATGATAGTACTTGTACATACCTAGCTGACATCAATGACGTACTTTATAGAAAGCCACTGGTTATGCAGAGCAATTCGGGCAACTTAGGTTATTTTTGTCCCCCAGGATGCGACCCACACCATTCGGCTAGCACCCAGGTGCTTGCTGCTCGGTGAACAGGTACACCAGGTGTCTTAAGGAAACACGCCCCAAATGTTTACACCCGTACCGGGTATCGAACCATTGATCCCAATGTGTGTGCTGAGTGAACAACCAACCGAGCTACGGGACAAAGTCGTAGAGCAAACTTTTATTGTGACCGCATCTCGCTCTGTGTAGAGCTTTATCAAGAAATTAGTTTGATAAAGCTCCTCACAAAGTGTTTTCCCGACGACATCTTCCTCTGACCTGTGATGGCATATGTGCCACACTCTGATATCTTTATATTTACGAGTACGGAGAAAATTTTGAGATGATCAGACTCTCGGCCTTGATAGATGATAGTCAGTCTTTCAGCCTTAAAACAGTGTCCTGAGGCCTAAGGCCAAATACTTATATATTACAGCTAGAAGTCAAGTACAGCAGGTGGAGGTGGCCTCATAGGTGAGTAGGGCCCATCAGTGAAAGTAAGCCATACTAAACAGCTGCTAGCAACAGCTGGATAAGGCGGCCTCTGTACCAAAATGCTTTAATATTGCTGTCAGATAAAATAATTATAAATGATATGTAATACTGGTCAGCCGGACTTGAGTCCTGGAGGTGAGAAGTATAGTACCTGCACTCTGAAGGAGGAGTGGAGATATACTGCAGCTTTTGAAGTGTAGTGTCGGCACGCCTCTGGCAAGACAGTGATGGAGTGAGTGATGATGTGAGTGATGTTTGCATAATAAAAATACCCAAGTGTTCCACATGTATTTAATTTGTGGGGCACAAAGCTGGAACATCACGACGGTACATCAGCCAGTAGACAGTCAGTTGGTTATTAGTTGTTGATCATTATCAACAGCTCATGTTTTGTAATTAACAATTCCGCTGTGAATCCTTTTCCTTCATTCATAGTTTAATCGGCAGCCTCCTTCAGTGTTACAGTTCGCCTCTTTTGCTGTATTGTGATATGCAGTGCACCTCTGCCCATGTGTCCTAAACACACAGTGCACCTCTGCCCATGTGTCCTAAACACACAGTGCACCTCTGCCCATGTGTCCTAAACACACAGTGCACCTCTGCCCATGTGTCCTAAACACACAGTGCACCTCTGCCCATGTGTCCTAAACACACAGTGCATATAATGGGTTCAAAACATATTAAGAGATATTTTCCTCTTTTTAAGACTCAGAAAGTCCAAACAAATCCCTGTTAAGACACGATAAACTTTTTGTAATGCTTAGACTTTCATTATAGGAAACATTTCAACATTTGAAAAAAAAATTCTGTACAAAAACAACACTAATAGAATCTTTCCTTCCTCGACCCACTGATGCCTGTCCAAGAAAAGTTTGCTCCTACGTTTACTACAGAAAGCCACAGGATCTTCTCCTATGAAATCTAATAATTCCTCTATAACAACATTCATCTAATATCTTCCCAACAGAAATTTACTGGTAGTCTACTTAACGACCATCATTAAAGTAAGTACAGAATATAAGCGTTCAGAAGAGTGTAAATATGTTGAGCTAAGTAGACTCAATAAGCCTTTTTATACTTCCTCCGCACAAAATATGTAGATTAGCTGGTGCCTAAATTACCAGATAAATAATGACGTTAACGTGTTAAGACAATGATATTGTTTATATATAAAAAATGAAAAAAATAATACGTAATATTTAGATAAACTGAAATGCAGTGAATGAAAAATAAATTAATAAGTTAAAGAAACACTATTATTTAGCGTCACTAACAACCTGAAGAGATGTCGGAAGCGAGAGTGTCAAGGGGATGAACGGGAAAGGGAGATAAAGGGGGGGAAGAGAAAGAGGTTTAAGAATGCTTGTAGAAGGCAAAGGCCAAGAAGGGGAGGTCTAGTTACCATATATCCTGGACAGAACATAATTCCACAGCTAATAGCCAGTGCGATTTAAAGACCCGTGTTATATTAATCTGACTATTGGTGCCGACAGGTGTGGTAAAGCGAGTTTCTGAAGTCTTTTTTTCTGAAGCAAAGTTTCGCTGAGTGTTAAACTACATCATCACTTGCTAATGCTCAATACTAAGCGAGACGCCTTCACAACAAAGCTTCTCCCTGCATTCTTCTCTTTACCATCTGTGTTATATCCCAGGACCCAACACTTTCCTACATTCATCTCGTCAT
Source organism: Cherax destructor (assembly GCA_009830355.1). NCBI lineage: Eukaryota > Metazoa > Arthropoda > Malacostraca > Decapoda > Parastacidae > Cherax > Cherax destructor. Next base: position 103,223 of record WNWK01000356.1, read on the forward strand.
AGGACGAGTTGGTGGTTGTGTTATTTCGTGTGCAAGTCAGTGAAGGCTCCGACACACACCAACGTCACCCACAACCCTTTCATTATTCCCTTAGCTCCTGTTTATTTCGGAATTCCTAGCCACTGCTAAAGTGCTGAGTGCCAGCACACACTCGCAAGTGTTGGCACTTTGTCCAGGACGGTGCCTGGATTATTATCAGACCATGTGTCTTGCTCTAGCTGCACCGTAACTGTTTAAATGGCTGTTGCTACACTATGTTTAACTGGCTGTTACTACACTGTTTAACTGGCTGTTGCTACACTATGTTTAACTGGCTGTTACTACACTATGTTTAACTGGCTGTTACTACACTTCGTTTAACTGGTTGTTACTACACTATGTTTAACTGGCTGTTGCTACACTATGTTTAACTGGCTGTTACTACACTATGTTTAACTGGCTGTTACTACACTTCGTTTAACTGGTTGTTACTACACTATGTTTAACTGGCTGTTGCTACACTATGTTTAACTGGTTGTTACTACACTATGTTTAACTGGTTGTTACTACACTATGTTTAACTGGCTGTTACTACACTATGTTTAACTGGCTGTTGGTACACTATGTTTAACTGGCTGTTGCTACAATATGTTTAACTGGCTGTCACTACACTATGTTTAACTGGCTGTCACTACACTATGTTTAACTGGCTGTTACTACACTGTTTAACTGGCTGTTGCTACACTATGTTTAACTGGCTGTTACTACACTGTTTAACTGGCTGTTGCTACACTATGTTTAACTGGCTGTCACTATGTTTAACTGGCTGTTGCTACACTGTTTAACTGGCTGTTGCTACACTATGTTTAACTGGCTGTTACTACACTGTTTAACTGGCTGTTGCTACACTATGTTTAACTGGCTGTTACTACACTGTGATTGTTTAACTGGTTGCTAGTACACTATTCAAGAATATTAACTGGAAGTTGCTACGCTTATTTTGCATTTATTAGCAATTTTCACAAAGCCCAAGGCACTTTCCTGGAACCTGTGCTGTTTCACAGTTTTGTATCATCATTTGCAGATGACACTAAGCATGAAAGTCACTAGGGTAGAAGGCACTGAACAATTAAATTGAACGAAAGGAACACCTAAAAACTTGGGAATAATTATGTCACCTGACCTTTCTTTTAAAGAACATAAGACAAAGATCACGACAGCCAGGAGGATGACGGGGTGGGTATTGAGAACTTTCAAAACAAGGGAAATGCCGATGGTGACACTCTTCAAATCGATAGTGCTCCCTCATTTAGAATATTGCTCAGTGCTGACGGCCCCGTTCAAAGCGGGAGAAATATCAGAGCTGGAACAAATACAGAGATCGTTTACGGCTCACATTGAGTGTGTAAAGCAATTAAATTACTGGGAACGCCTTCAAGTCAGGAACATGTACTCACTGGAGCGGAGGAGAGAGAGCTACATGATAATATTTACCTGGAAAGTACTCGAGGGCCTGGACCTAAATCTGCACACTGCCATAACAACATACTGGAGTGAGAGATATGGGAGGAAGTGCAAAATAAATCCAGTGATAATCAATTTTGCAGTGTGCACAATAAGGGAACATTGTATCAACATTCGTGGACCCAGACTATTCAACATCTTACCAGAAGATATCAAAAACAAGTGTAGAAGCCTTCAAGAGGAAACTGGACAAGTATCTTCACAACGTGACAGATCAACCAGGCTGTGACGGATATGTGGGGCAGCGGCCCTCCAGCAGCAACAGCCTGCTTGACCAGGTAAGCACCAGACAAGCCTGGCCCATGGCAAGGTTCCGAGAGTAGTGAGACTCGAAACTCATCGAAGGTATATCAAAGGTAAAGGTACTAATTTCAGTATTATACCCACTGCCTAATACGACATTCTCTTAAATAATTTCAAGCTAACTCTTTTATCACACCCTTTACTTCTTCATTCCACCACTCACTCCTCTTTCCTCCTGCACCCACCCTCCTATAACCACAAACTTCTGCCCCACATTCTAATACTGCATTTTTAAAACTATCCCAACTCTCTTCAACCCCCCCACTACTTGTAATAAGAAAATACGTGTCATAAGTGAAATAAAAATCCGCTTATTTGTTTGCGCTCTCTGGCAAACCAATAAATCTTATCTTCTTCTTTTGTATCTAAAACTTGAATTTATTACATAAACACAGATCGTTACCCTCACTTTCTACAAGATCATATCCTAAGCAAACAAGTGAATGTTAAGTATTTTCACATTCTTATGTCCGAGTGATCAAGACTTGAGTTCTTCCTCGTGGGTTTCTTGAAAGAAATGAGCTTCAGCTCCTGGCCCTACTACTGCTGTTCTCTGTATTGGACTGAAGAGGCTACTAGCTGGAGAAACGTTTCCTCAGTCAAGATTCCAAAACGTTGCACAAATCTTTCATTCTTCAACTGATGTGCTCAGCTCTATTTAAGGAATCCTATCTCCAAATTTAACCTGATATATTGACTTCAAAATTTACTTGCGCTTAACTGAGTTGGCGATTTAAATCCTTCCATGAAATTTAGTGAGAAAACGAAGGTAAACTCCCCTTTTCTTGGAATGTTAAGACGACAATGCATAGAACGACAGGCACTCGAGCGCATACATACAGCATTAGTCATGTTAAGGCCAACACATTATGCAAAACAACCACAGAGTGAAGTTGACTGATAGCTCTAGGCCTTTCGTGTTGCAAACAACTATGTCCATGAAGAGGTCATTTCTACACACCTACCTCCACTTCTTTGCATTATTGCAAGCTCTGGAATAAGTTTTAGTGGCAACACGAAAGGCCTAGAACTATCATTGAACTTTCCCTGTGGTTGTTCTGCATACATAATGAAATATGTAAAATATTATCATATAATTTCAGGTATCTACCATACCCACGTTGGTTTGTTGCTGTCCAACGATGAAAAGCTGAAATAAATCAAGTATAGTATGTCAAGAGGATAAAATATAGATACAATAACACTGTCAACAAATTATTAGTTAAAAGTATCGAGGATGTGTTTTCTGTGTTGCAAGCAGTGTCCAGAAAAAGTACACGTGAGGGAAAGAGGAAACTGTTTGGACAAGCGTATCTATGTACACAAAATTGATGCTAGAATGAGGAACACAAGCAGTGGTGTGTCTTGTCAAGAACGTGATTATTACCACAGTATAGTAATAGCTGAAAACCGGTGATCAAAACTAATAATTGAATAAAAAAAGAACAATTTGCTGACTCCATCCTTATTGCAAGAGTTCCAAACTTTAACTTATCTCAAGCACAATTTAATTTCAAGAAGATAAATCGCGCCAAATCAATAATCATCTTGCCAAACGGCTAAACAATAGAGTTGTGAGAGCTGAGAACAATAGCTCTCAAACTTCCAGGGTCACATCAGTCAAGGTCTGGTATTATCCATTCGTGGTCGGATATATGAAGGTCTGGCAATACATTTCCGAGGTGACAGTTAACTTATACCTTCTCATTGTAGCAGAAACGGCCATGTAGAATACGTAATGATACTGGTTTCTTGCCTTTGTTAGATATTGTTTTTCTGTCATTTACTTACTAAGAGGTTTTGAAAATGGTATAAAATACCGAGAAGTTGAAGATTAAGACACATGTGTAGCCATTGGATGTCTTTATTGATGAAACGTTTCGCCTACACAATGTGATTCTTCAGTCAAATACAGCGGCAGCAGCTGTAGTAGTGAAATAAAGACGATATGTTCAGTCCATAGCTCCATAGTCTGGAGCGATATGAAGCTGAAGTTGAAGCAACGTCTTGGAGATCTGTCACCTCACCTTCGACAGTATTTAAGACTCTCATTCTTCAGCTTCATATATTTCCAGACCATGGAACTGACAGCCTCAACTACTTCTTCTCCAAGGTTGATGGACTGATTATGTCGTCTTTATTTTACTTCTACACCTGTTTCCTCTCTATCTGACTGAAGAAGCCTACTGCGTAGGCGAAAGGTTTCATCAATAAATATACCCAACTGTTGCACATGTGTCTTGATCTTCAATATACAGAGAGAATTGAGATCTTTTTTTTTTAAAGATTGAAGCAACAACTCCTATGGCTTTTTTATGGTGTTGAGTTACATTGTATATATAGGCTTTGAGAAGAGGCTGAGCTACAATACTTCGTCTTTGAAAGATTGTTAAGTCGCAGCTCCTGGGCTGATTAAATAATGGGCTTTGAGCAACGGCTACTGGACTTAATAAATTAAAGGTTTTTAACAACCGCTTCTTGTCTCTTCATGGTACTGAGATACAGTTGATTGGCCTCATGAGACTTGAGCTGCACCTTCTGGGTGTTGAATTACAGTTCCTGGGCTTCTTGAAGGTATTCTTGTACTTTTGAACATCTGCAACTGAGATGCATGTGCAGTGTTAAAATACGTTTATAAGGATCTCGTTTCATGAGAATCTTCTCAAGAAAGTATTATGTTTCCAATGAGTCTTTACGTCTTTACATCTCTCTGTTAGGGATGACTGGGATTATAAAACACTGGGGGGATATCAATCTTGGTATCATAGCTACCGAAGGAAAACATTTCTCATATCGTGAGAAAAAATGTCATCCACACCATCCCTCGCTCCGCCGTGCCTCACAAACTAATAGAATACGAAAGCAAAAATCCCACACATGCACACACACACACACACAAAAAAGAAAGCCTCTGATGTAAGAGATTGGTCGTCTCGTCTGTGGAAGAAAGGGCCCTTCCATCCCTGAAGCTCTCGCTGTCTCCTAAACATGAATGTTTACACATGTGGGAGACGTGTTCTGTAAGCCAAGAAACACACGCGCTCTCACAAATAAACAACAGGGATTATATGGACGACCATGTAGACACCCGCGGCGTGTTGGAGATACTGCTGGAGGGTGGGCAGAGAGAGAGAGAGTCGTGCTGGAGATACTGCTGGAGGGTGGGCAGAGAGAGAAAGAGAGTCTCTTCATAGCGGTGTCTCGTCATACTGGTGGAGACAAAGTATCGTCTTACTGGTTGAGTCAGAGGCATAGCTTCATCATAGTGATGGTGAGATTCATAGTCTCATCATAGTGATCGAGATAATGTCATGCTGGTGGAGAATCGAATATAGTATCGTTTTAGTGGTGGAGACCGAAATGTCTCATAATAATGAGGGAGACAGATAATACAGGATCTCACCATCCATACAGAAACCATCTTCTTAGAAATACACTCTACATTCAAGCTAACTTAAATACAGTCTAGATAGTTGAAGTTAGGATGGTATAGCAAAAGGCCGTCACTATCTCCTCCACTCTGGTCAACTTGCTCACTGGAATAATGAGTGAAATACCATGACTTAGAACTACGGGCGTGATATTTTTCCTAGTAAAAGAGGAAGCAGAATCTGTTCACTACTTATTGGACAGCCCCGACCTTTACCACTATCTGTACTTCTATCACTATTGTTATTCCGTCATGGAAGTCTTGAAGTTCTTTCTGAGATAACGTCAAGAATCTCTTGACCAAAATTAGCGAATGCATTGCCTCTAGTCGTATCTAATGTTTGCCTCGCTGGTTATTAAATAACTTCATTGGGTAGTTTCTTCCAATGAGATATAATTATGTTTGCAAAAACAAAACAATTGCCCACATTTGTTTTGCCCTTGAAGCCCCGAAGTTTCATTTCAATGTTTGTAGTTAGTAATTCGTATTGAATTTCACCATCTTCATGCTTGAGTGTTTTAAAAAAAATCCGTATTTCATAGCACTGAAAGAATTCTCTTCGTAGTTTCCGTCTCCTAAGGACTGATTAAGTACTTAGATGTTATCTTCTTACAGTTCTTATTCATTGCCTTCAAACGTGTTATATCTAATAAATGGTCCAAGTGGGACCGAAACGTCGTCGTAAGCTCCTCTCTTCTATGAGCGGGTTATTTGTGTGTTGTTCCAGTTACGGAGCTGTGCCTTTTAGTTCTTTATATCAAATTATATATCTAAAAGGCCCCTGCATGTCACTTCACGCTAAACGATTAATGCAGTGTGGGATAAATTTATGGTGCAGTTAAGAAATAACGTATTCACAAGTTACTACGTAGACAATAACATCCCTACTTTTTTTCAAATAAAAAAGGGAAAATTAGGATGTATACAGTCAAAAACTAAGTCTGATCTTCCACTAAGAAACATTAGCTTTGACGCCAAGATGAAGACAAATTGTCTTGTTGTCTCAGAGAGATCAATACCCTATAAAACACCAGCAAAGTAACTTTGAAGTCAGTCAGAACTTGAATTTCAAGCTATCAGTCTTGAGAGGTGAAGGCACTTAGTTGAGGCACTTATTTGAGGCACTCAGAAATTGTTTGCATAAAAGTCGAATTTCAATTTTACCATTTTATTCTATTAACAATTTCAATTTTACCATTTTCTTCTATTAACAATTTCAGTTTTACCATTTTCTTCTATTAACAAAGGCCAGTTGGAATCAACAGAGGCCAAAATAAATACAAACTTCCGTCTAAGTAATATTGATCAGCGTTTAAGGTTTAAGTAAGCAAGTATGCATGTAAGTAGGTAATTAAATATGATTAATTAAATGAACATTATGTAGGTTTAACCTTGAATAAAACAATAAAGTCAAACACTGTAGTTTATTTCTAATTAGAAGCGACATTCTCCAGTTAATTCACGAAAACCAGTTTAATAAAACTGGCATATCAAAACAAACGTGACTTAAAATCAAGGCAAAGCTTCCACTGAGGAAAACATGTTAACACTCAAAGTTTGAAGCCGACCAGAAGAGGCATTCTCCAGTTATTGCTCAGAATCCGTCATACAGCGGCCTGTGGAACGGGAGGCATTCAATTCAAGCGAGGGGATATGTAAAGTTCCTTGGATCGAGAGCCCCTCACTAGCATCAACACAAAACTGGAAAACAAATATATTTCGATATTAAAGGTGGCAAAATGGCGCCAATGCACAAAGTTAACTAGATCAACTTTCATCTAAGAAGGTACACCAGTGTCGAAATTTTTGCAATTTTGCAGATTTCACATGGAAATAAAATCTGGGAATGACCTTTGTAACATTGTCTATAGGACACCAACGCAAAAATTCCTGTGAATTTTGCCAAAGATACAGTGTAATGGAGTTGGAAATTTCAAGCCGGTTGACAAAGGCATTCTCGAGTTATAAACGAAAACTAATGGTACAACGAATAATGAGTCATTTTCGGATAATGGATGTCTCTTTTCTAGTTTAATTTAAAAACGCACTAATAACGCGAATTATTATTGTTCTCAATTTTTCTTTTCTCATGTATATTAATTATGTTTCAAACAGAATTAATATACATATAATGAGACAAAGTCTCATTACATTGGCTGATAGACAGATAGTCTCATCACAGTGACAGGAAGTATCATCACAGTGACAGACAGTCTCATCACAGTGACAGACAGATAGTCTCATCACAGTGACAGACAGATAGTCTCATCACAGTGACAGACAGATAGTCTCATCACAGTGACAGGAAGTATCATCATAGTGACAGACAGTCTTGTCGCAGTGACAGACAGATAGTCTCATCACAGTGACAGACAGATAGTCTCATCACAGTGACAGACAGACTCATCATCATGGCGGAGACACATATGGGTTCATCATCAAAGCTATTTAAAAGGAATAACGAGACTATAATATCCAGGAATACAACACTGGGTATATACAAACAAGGCTTCACTGAAGCTGAAACTCAAAAGTCCATAAAAACAGTGACGCACATCAGTAGAATTACCGACGTATAATACACTAATAGAAGAAAATATAATAAATTTTCCAGAAAATATTTAATAAATCTCTGTTATGTAGGTGTACAGGATGTGAGCTTAACTAATTAGATCAGCCGGCGGATTGTGTAATATTGAATATTCCCGTAAATAATATCAGGTTGATTCATAAATAATTAGGTTAGATTAGCTCCATCTCTATTAATTCATATATTTAGTCATATCTTCACAAGCTAATAATCAAAACAAACATGGTGGGCTTGATCTGAATGTTTGTGCAGTGCAGCAGGTAACAAACCTGTGGACTCACGAAATCGTAATGACATGATTGCAAACAAACCATACCACAGGTGGGTTCGAACCCGCCCAGTGGTTAACGCGACGGTCTGGAGTTTTGAGACTCTCTGATCGCGGGTTCTAACTCCACCCGTGGTATGGTTTAACAAACCTGTTATTAGATAATGATTATGTAATTGTTAATAGACTCAGAAAACAGCAGTAAAGCCATGCTATAATAAACTAATACGCTTATAATTAATGTAATACCATTAACTTTAAATTCTAAGGTAAAGCAAATCATAATAAGATTTATCTATTTATCCCTTAAATGACTGAACCCGATGATAATTAGACTATAAAAAAATACTTAACAGTAATCTGTCATTCAATCATTGCCAGCCAAGGAGAGTTTTGAAATAAAAGTTTCCAGATGCCAGTCAGATCTCGGATCATGTGGGATGATTATTAGTATTATTATTATAAAAAGAAGCGCTAAACCACAGGGGTTATACAGCTCATGTGGGATGAGAATATGCCAAACGACCAGGCTGAAATATTTAATTTTGTTACCCTTAATAACGATAAAATATTTCCTCTTACAGTGATATAGCAGCCAATTGCTGTCTCACTCAACGTAATTAATTCGGTTGATAAATTAGACACATGTGCAACACTTGGGTATCTTTATTACGGTAACGTTTCGCCACACAGTGGCCTTCTCAGTCCAATACAGAAAAGAATGTGTGAAGATCAAAGAGAGTTTAAGGTAATCAGTCCCTGCCATTCTTTTCTGTATTGGACTGAGGAAGTCACTGTGTGGCAAATCTTTTCCATAATAAACATATCCAAGTGTTGTACATGTGTCTAATTTATCAACTCGTCAGTTCCGTGAACTATTATCTATATAATTAATTAGGTAATCACAGGTGAAGATATGTGTATATATGGACCTGAGGCTGAACCTGTTTAGTTTAGAAACCTGGGGACATGGAAAATAAAACCTCAGATACATGGCAATAACTATGACGATAATATGGCTTAAAAATCAGTACCATCCTTCACGTAAATACTGTGTAAGTTTTGAGAATAAGAAATATGCAGTTTGTAGAATTTGTTGGGAAAGTGTTTCGTTCACCCCGGACTTAGATAAAGTCCAAGGTGAGAGAAACGTCTTTGCAATAAATGTCATTGATCGTATTGTGTCTTAGTCTCACACTTTTCAGTGTAATTTTCCTTTGACCTATATTCAGTGTTCTCCAGTGGGGAAGAATCCTTCCTTCCAAAAATCGCAAGTTTTACTTATTCGGCACGATATATATATATATATATATATATATATATATATATATATATATATATATATATATATGCAATAAGTTCACAGTAAACAGGTGATGATATCACAATATGCAAAACAACCACTATGAAAAAATAGCGAGATTCCAAGCACTTTCGTGACTTCCAACATTATCAAGGAACTATAAAACACAAAACATCAACAAGAAGGCATATAAAGGGGCAAGACTACACCTCACAATCATGTCATCATAACAAAGACCGCACCTCACAGTCGCGTGACAGCACCCGACTCTGTGAAGCGCACCTGATACTCCAATCAGGCATTAAGATTTTTTACTTGTCTAATGTATCATTAAATTCTTCCCAAATTTTATTAATTATAAATAAATCCAATTTATATAAACCAAAAGAAATATTCATATTATTTTCAAAACTGCTTTTTATGACACATGATTCTATTATATTCCTGTCGACCATGGACTTGCTTGATACAACTTTCTCAGCCTTACGAAAATCAATTGGATGGTTAAAATCTCTCACATGTATAAACAGAGCATTAGAATCTTGTCCAGTTCTAATGCTATATTTATGTTGTTTTAATCTTAGTTCAAGACTTTTACCAGTTTGACCGTTAAGATACTTAAGCAACATTTAGGAATCTTTATTGAGGAAACGTTTCGCCACACAGTGGCTTCATCAGTCCAATACAAAGCAGAAAGTTGTAAGAAGAGGAGGAGTTTGAGGTAATCAGTCCCTCAGCCTGGAGTCGATGTGTTCAGTCCATCAATCTTGTAAAAAGTACAGCATAAGGCCGTAAAAGTGGCTTATATACTGTAGTCAGGTGAGGTGAAGCAGGAGGAGGCGGGGTCATAGTGGTACCATCCACTAGTCGAAGTAGGTCTTCGTCCAAAGGTTGGACAAGTATTGAAGAATTCGTTTGTATCAAGATCCCAAGATGATGCTGTCTGACAGATGTGACAAATGGTTTTGAAAACCGACAATTGAAAATTAAGACACTTAAGCAACATTTGGGAATCTTTATTGAGGAAACGTTTCGCCACACAGTGGCTTCATCAGTCTTGTAGAAAGTACAGCATAGAACCGTAGAAGTGGCTTATATACTGTAGTTTCTACAAGATTGATGGACTGAACACATCGACTTCAGGCCGAGGGACTGATTACCTCAAACTCCTCTCTTTACAAATTTCTGCTTTGTATTGGACTGATGAAGCCACTGTGTGGCGAAACGTTTCTTCAATAAAGATTCCCAAATGTTGCTTAAGTGTCTTAATCTCCAACTTTTCACATACCAGTTTGACCGTAATAAACTTTATCGCATATTTTACAAGGAATCTTATAGACACATCCATCAGCATTTTGGTGGGATTTTTTTTTATCAAAATATTTTTTACTGTATCAAGATTTTTAAATACAACTTTGATATTAAAAGTCTTAATTGAGGGTATGTATACAATATCTCACAAACTAGAGTCAATTTGAAAAACCTACTGACATTTACGAATTCAGCAACTCCAAAATACCTTAATTGCCTTCAAATATCTTTGGCGACTATTCTTTTTATTCATCACCAACAATAACAAGAATAAAAATAATAATACCAATACTAATACTATACTACTGCTACTACTACTACTACTACTGCTACTACTGCTACTACTACTGCTACTACTACTACTACTACTACTAAAATAATAATAATAAAATATATTGTTATTATTATTACTGTTATTAAAAATATTATAAAAGCACTAAACCCGTTGGTGGTCACACAGCGCCTGGGGAAAGGGAAGTAATCGGGTTAAATCCGTGGAAGAAAAAACAACGACAACAAACAAACACGACAACAAAGGCCACGGGAACAAAAACAAGAAAGACAGCTTACAACAAATATTACAAAAACAACGACAGCAACCACAAAAACAACAACAACCTAAAACAACTTCAACAATAAAACTACAAGAAACACAACAGCGACAAAAAACAACAAAAATGACTACAAACACAACAACAACAAAATGAAAAAAACGTTAACAAATAAAACAAGAACAACAAAAACAAAGACAACAAAAAGCAAAACAAATACAACAAACACAATAACAACGACAACGAAAACAACAAAAATGACAACAAACACAACTACAACAAACAAAACTACAACAAACACAACAGCGACGATAAACACAACAGCGACGATAAACACAACAACAAAAGCAACGACAACGACAATAAACACAAAAACAACTACAACAACGGCAGCAAAGACAACAAACATAAAAACGACAACAAAAACAATATCGAGAGCAAACACAGCAACAAGAGCTACAACAAAAACAATAACATGGCCTTATTAAGGATAAAAGTGTTAACTAGAAGCGAGAAAAAGGTCACGAAGGGGACAAAAAAAAGACAAAGTGAAGGTATAGCTTCATAGCGGCGGCGTCTGCGTCAGCCTGTAATAACCTCAGTGTTTCTCTGAGGAAAAACTGAAGGAGAGCTTCTGAAAATATCAATGGATTGGAAAATCCTTTTAATTCGGCTTTTCTTAATCAACCTTCCAGTCTGCTGATCTCCTTCTCTGTTTATTGATATCTCTCTCTACTCTAAGAGGTTGTATTTTTCTTGACCTGTAAAAAAAATTCAGAATTCCCCTAAAATGCTAATGGTTGCGTCTATGAGTTTATTAAAGACAATTTTTAAAAATATTTGATCTAAGATTGAACCAATATAAATATAGCATTAGAAATGGACAAGAGTCTAATGCTCTGTTTATGCATGTGAGAGTTTTTAACCCTCTAATTTATTTTCATATAGCCGACATAGATATACAAACAGGTTTATGGTTTAGCGTAATATAATCGAATCAAGATTTGTAAAATTATGGCATTGATTGCAATTTGAACATGAGCTCAAGATTTGAGTAAATTAGATTCTTTTATAATGAATAGAATTTTTGATGATTTTAAACTATTCTTGACCTGCCTAAATCTACACTATTCTCTCACTCTCAATGAGTAGCATCTTATTGGAGGTCCTATGTTAGGTTATTTCTCAGTTTTAAAACACTTAAGGTACCCTATTATTTTTACTATTCCTTGACAATCTGAGAAATCACCAAATCGCTTAGAATTTCAGTATCCGTCTATATATATATATATATATATATATATATATATATATATATATATATATATATATATTATATATATATATATATATATATATATATATATATATATATATATATATATATATATATATACATGTCGCTCCGTATAGGTAATACTTGCGATTTTGGCTTAAATAACAACACTCTTCTTGCCGAATAAGCAAAGCGAAAATTTGTGTATGCATTAATTTCGCAACAATCATTCTGAACCTAACGAAAAAAAAATACATTTCATTGTATTTTTGTTATTATTAAATTATTGTAAACTTATCTAAAATATATTTAGTTTGATTAGGCTAAATTAAATTGCGCTTGTTATAAAAAGGTTAGGTAAGTTTTTTAAAGTTCTTTTGGAACAAAATTATTTATTATTGCATTAACATAAATTAAAAAAAATATATCTTTAAAAGTATAAGAATTTTTTTTAGAAAGAACTTAATTTTAAATGAGTTCTTGCTAATTGACCAATTTTACCTATTCGGCACTAGCCAGGGGTCGAACCCATGATGCTTTGGCCCGCCTCATGGTGAGCGAAAACATATGACGCTCTAGTCCACTGAACCACACAATCCTTAAGAGTAGCGCATCCAGTAGGACTGAATGTTGTACTGAATGTTGTATTCAGTCCTACTGGATGCGCTACCCTTAAGGATTGTATGGTTCAGTGGACTAGAGCGTCGTGTGTTTTCGCTCACCATGAGGCGGGCCAAAGCATCATGGGTTCGACCCCTGGCTAGTGCAGTGTAGTTATATATATATATATATAATGAACTCATGTTCCACGTGGAAATAATTCTTCACATTATAAAGCACGGACAAAGTAGTCAGGAATGGAAGTTTAATGTGACATTCAGGTTATTCATTGTTTAATGTTTCAGACATTTCTTCCTCCATCATCAGAATCTAAAACTGTATTACAGTAATATTAAATTTCATGAGTTACATGATTTAATCACTATATTAATTAAGCATATTTAATGTAACCTACATAATACTGAATTTGAATAAAGTTTAAATTACTGTAGCTTAGTACAGAACTAACACGTTTCAAAGGAGTCTAATTAAAACCTAAAATTTTAGGTCTAGGTTAGACCTTTTGTAAGTACAATTAGAGCAAACAATCATTCTGTGTAAACTGGTCAGTAATTCAATAATACAATATCACATTAGCTAAAATTTCAATGTAAATTAAGTAACCAAAATAACATAATATAATTTACATAATTACATGTAACAGCACTTGTACTTACTTTGCCTTTGAACATAACACATTTCAAAGAAAAGTAATTAAATCTTCTTGATTCGTGGGTACTGTCTAGGCCAGGGTCTTTTCCAGATGGTGACCCGGCCTTGGCTCCCTGTCTTGGGAGTGTCTGAGACCTATGTCTGCCATGGGAGGAGGTACAAGTACCTCCTCATCTTCTTGGACCAACTGTCCCCAGGCCTAGCCCCATTCCCTGCCTTCACGGGGTTGTTAGGGAGAAGCTAGGCCTCTGGTCTGCCATCTTCCCCGCCCCAGGGGAGCTCGTGGGAATTGCGGTCTTGTGAGCTGCAGGTGGTCTCAAGCTCTGGCCATAATTAAAGCTAAATCTTGCAAAACCAAATTAAAACCTTTGGTAGAAATATTACACCAAAGAGAATGCTATGTAAACTGCTGAAAAATACAAGCCCTATACAGTTTTCTTAATAAATGAACTTAATACATATTGTATGAATGTATTTCTGATAGAAGCAACTGCTATATTACCTGAAACTTATGATACCAGTCAATAAACCTTATAAATAACCTAATGATTATTTACAATGTTTTATTTAGGGTTCTTTGATTTGGGTAATAAGTTTTAGTTATTGCAAAAATTATTTTCTTCAGAAATATTTTCATGAAACATTTGTTAGAATTCTGAAGTAAATTATTTTCATCCCATTATTTTTCAGTATTTTTTTATTTCAGCTGAATGTTGAAGAACGATTGCAAATGATGTGTCGATACTGACATGTGAATAAAGACGTTTATGTTCGGTAGAGGACATTTATAAGAAGTATATTGCCAAGAGTACCTTCTTCAGCCCTAATAGCTTTGAAATCAAATGCATTACGTAAAGGTTACTGTGTGTGTGTGTACTCATCTAGTTGTGGTTGCAGGGGTCGATTCACAGCTCCTGGCCCCGCCTCTTCACTGGTCGCTACTAGGTCACTGCTCCATGAGCTATGTATGGAACCTGCCTCCACTACATCACTTCCCAGACTATTCCACTTCCTGACAACTCTGTGACTGAAGAAATACTGTGACCCCTTGTTGCTGTGTCCCATCTCTGGAACATCCTGTCTCTGTCCACCTTGTCGATTCCTCTCAGTATTTTATATGTCGTTATCATATCCCTCCTATCACTCCTGTCCTTCAGTGTCGTCAGGTCGATTTTCCTTAACCTCTCCTCGTAGGACATTCCCTTTAGCTCCGGGACTAGTCTTGTTGCAAACCTTTGCACTTTCTGTATTTGCCTTACGTGCTTCTTAGGTGTGGGTTGCAATCTGGTGCTGCATACTCCAATAGGGGCCTAACGTACACAGTGTACAGGGGTCTGAACGATTCCTTATTAAGATGTCGGAATGCTGTTCTTAGGCTTGCTAGTCTCCCGTATGCTGCAGCAGTTATTTGGTTGATGTGCGCCTTAGGAGATGTGCCCGGTGTTATACTCACCCCAAGATCCTTTTCCTTGAGTGAAGTTTGTAGTATCTGGCCCAATAGACTGTACTCCGTCTGTGCGGTCTTCTTTGCCCTCTCCCAATCTTCATGACTTTGCACCTGGTGAGGCTGAACTTCAGGAACCAGTTGCTGGACCAGGCCTGCAGCCTGTCCAGATCCCTTTGTAGTTCTGCATGGTCTTCGTCAGAATGAATTCTTCTCATCAACTTCACATCATCTGTAAACAGGGACACTTCGGAGTCTATTCCTTCCGTCATGTCGTTCACAAATACCAGAAACAGCACCGGTCCAAGGACTGACCCCTGTGGAACCCCGTTCGTCACAGGCGCCCACTCTGACATCTCGCCACATTCCATGACTCGCTGTTGTCTTCCTGACAGGTATTCCCTGATCTATTGCAGTTATCCCTTCCCTGTTATCCCTGCCTGGTCCTCCAGCTTTTGCACTAATCTCTTGTGTGGAACTGTGTCAAGTGCCTTCTTACAGTCCAAGAAAATGCAATCTACCCACCACTCTCTATCTTGTATTACTGCTGTCACCCTGTCATAGAGCTCCAGTAGGTTTGTGACACAGGATTTCCCATCCCTGAAATCGTGATGGCTGTCGTTGATTAGCTCATTTATGTCTAGGTACTCCACCACTCTTCTCCTGATAATCGTCTCCATGACTTTGCATACTATACATGTCAGTGTCACTGGTCTGTCTTCCGTACCTCAGGTAGTCGCCCTGTTTCGATAGATGTGTTGAAGATTGTTGTTAGTGGTACACATAGCGCCTCGGCACCCTCTCTCAGGACCCATGGAGAGATGTTATCTGGCCCCATCGCCTTTGAGGTATCTAGCTCACTTAACAGCCTCTTCACTTCTTCCTCGATTGTATGTATTGTGTCCAACACTTGATGGTTTTCCCCACCTCTCCTTCTTTCTGGAGTCCCTTCTGTCTCCTTTGTGGACACTTCTTTGAACCTCATGTTTAGCTCCTCACTTACCTCGCGGTCGTTTCTTGTGATCTCCCCTCCTTCCTTCCTCAGCCTAATTACCTGGTCCTTGACTGTTGTTTTCCTCCTGATGTGGCTGTACAACAGCTTTGGGTCAGATTTGGCTTTCGCTGCTATGTCATTTTCGTATTGTCGTTGGGTCTCCCTTCTTACCTGTGCATATTCATTTCTGGCTCTGCGACTTCTCTCCTTATTTTCCTGGGTCCCTTTGCCTTCTATACTTCTTCTATTCTCTAGCACACTTGGTTTTGGCCTCTCTACACCTTTGGGTGAACCAAGGGCTCATCCTGGCTTTCTCGTTATTTCTGTTACCCTTGGGTACAAACCTTTCCTCAGCTTCCTTGCATATTGTTGTCACATATCCCATCATCTCGTTTACTGATTTCCCTGCCAGTTCTCTGTCAGAATGAACCCCATGCAGGAAATTCTTTACGCCTATATAGTGTGTGTGTACTCACCTATTTGTGGTTGCAGGTTTCGATACATGTATGTGTGTGTGTGTGAGTGCGTGTGTACTCACCTAATTGTACTCACCTAATTGTGGTTGCAGGGGTCGAGACTCAGCTCCTGGCCCCGCCTCTGCACTGTCCGCTACTGGGTCTCTGCTCTCCCTGCTCCGTGAGCTTTATCATACCTTGTCTTAAAACTATGTATGGTTCCCGCCTCCACTATATCGTTCGCTAAACTATTCCACTTCCTAACTACTCTATGGCTGAAGAATTGCTTCCTAACATCCCTCTGACTCATCTGAGTCTTCAGCTTCCAGTTGTGTCCCCTTGTTTCTGTGTTTCCTCTCTGGAACATCCTGTCACTATCTATCTTGTCGATTCCCCGCAGTATTTTGTATGTCGTTATCATGTCTCCTCTAACCCTTCTGTCCTCCAGTGTTGTTAGTCCTATTTCCCTCAACCTTTCTTCATAAGGCAGTCCCCTGAGTTGTGGAACTAGCCTTGTCGCAAACCTTTGCACTTTCTCTAATTTCTTGACGTGCTTGACCAGGTGTGGGTTCCAGACTGGTGCTGCATACTCTAGTATGGGCCTGACGTATACGGTATACAGTGTCTTGAACGATTCCTTGTTAAGGTAACGGAACGCTAATCTTAGGTTTGCCAGTCGCCCATATGCTGCCGCGGTTATCTGGTTGATGTGTGCTTCCGGAGACGTGCTTGGTGTTATACTCACCCCAAGGTCTTTCTCCTTTGATGAGGTTTGTAGCCTTTGTCCACCTAGCCTGTACTCTGTCAGCGGTCTTCTTTGCCCTTCTCCGATCTTCATGACTTTGCATTTGGTGGGGTTAAATTCGAGAAGCCAGTTGCTAGACCAGATGTCAAGCTTGTCCAGGTCTCTTTGAAGTCCTGCTTGGTCTTCATCCGATGTGATTCTCCTCATTAATTTCACATCATCTGCGAAAAGAGACACTTCTGAGTCTATCCCATCCGTCATGTCATTCACATATAGCAAGAATAGCACTGGTCCTAGGACTGACCCCTGCGGTACACCGCTCGTCACAGGCGCCCACTGTGATACCTCATCACGCACCATGACCCGTTGTTGCCTCCTGTGAGGTATTCCCTGATCCATTCCAGTGCCCTTCCTGTTATACACGCTTGGTCTTCCATCTTCTTTACTAATCTCATGTGAGGAACTGTGTCAAAGGCCTTCCTGCAGTCCAAGAAAATGCAGTCAACCCACCCTTCTCTCTCTTGCCTTACCTCTGTTACTTTATCATAGAACTCCAGGAGGTTTGTTACACAGGATTTGCCTTCCCTGAAACCGTGCTGTCTGGCGTTGATTAACCTGTTCTGCTCCAGATGCTCCACCATTCTTTTTCTGATGATTTTCTCCAAGACTTTGCACACTATACATGTAAGTGACACCGGTCTGTAGTTTAGTGGCTCTTTTCTGTCTCCTTTTTTAAAGATGGGGACTACGTTGGCCTTTTTCCATATCTCAGGTAGCTGCCCAGTTTCAAGGGATGTGTTGAAAATTTTGGTAAGTGGCACACTCAGAACCTCAGCTTCCCGAAGGACCCACGGGGAGATATTGTCCGGACCCATTGCCTTTGAGGTATCAAGGTCACTGAGTAACTGCTTCACCTCCCCCTCAGATGTGTGTATTCCCTCCAGCACTCGATACATCCCTTGTTGGTGACGCACCCCGTCCTGTCTACCCAACTGCCTCCCTTCCTCCACTGTGAATACTTCCCTAAACCTCGAGTTGAGCTCCTCACATACCTCTTGATCATTACTTGTGAGTTCCCCATCTTCCCTCCTCAGCCTTATCACCTGATCCTTTACTGTTGTCTTCCTTCTGATGTGGCTGTACATCAGTTTCGGGTCAGACTTGACTTTCGATGCTATGTCGTTTTCGTACTGTTTCTTGGCCTCCCTCCGTACCTGTGCATACTCGTTTCTAGCTCTTCGACTAATCTCTTTGTTTGCTTGGGTTCTTTGCCTTCTGTACCTTTTCCATTCTCTGGCACTCTGAGTCTTTGCCTCCCTGCATCTTTGGGTAAACCAGGGGCTCTTTCTTGTCTTCCCATTTATTCTTTTTCCTTTGGGTATAAACCGTTCCTCTGCCTCCTTGCACTTTGTCGCTACGTATTCCATCATTTCATTTACTGACTGTCCTGTGTGTGTGTGTGTGTGTGTGTGGCGTGAGGTAAGAAACACGAATGTTGTCTATGTTCCTGATAGTGACAGCCGCCTAGCAGCCCGGGAGTGTTCATGGGAGGAGCAAAACAAGCTCTTCTAGGCCAGCTGCGACCACCAAACTTTCGCCTATTAACGCCATCATCAAGAAGAGAGGAGAAAGGAAGCGCAGGGATGCGAATGGCGATTTTTTTTGCTTAGCTATTTGTTTGTAATTACTGAGGTAATTCCGTAAACTCATTGTCTGTATTTCTTATCTTGACTGTTTATTCTGTACTCTCTTTAATATTCGATTAGATTTTGCCACCGAAGTGGCTAGTTCATTGTGCACCCTTACATCCATCCTATGGACGGTAACGCAAGAGTATATGTATACACAAAAGGCCTAGTAACTAGGCCCCAAAAGGGTTAACAGGAGTACATCTGGATTTATATCTACAGTTCACTTATCTGTTACAAGCAAATTTACGAAATTTGCTTAATATACCTGGAATCTTATTTTTATTAATAAGATATCTTGACATGTCACATAGGTTGTTATACTGTCTATCTGTATATGCCTTAATAAGTGGACAATTAAGCACATAGTGTTCAAGATAGTAACCATGGGGCTGGCCACAATGCATCTGGTTTGATCATCATCTGTGTGTCTGCCAAAACTGCCGGAAGTACTTGTAACAGTCAGTCTGTTCATATTGCAAGTTGCTCCATAAACGTTCATGTTATCATAGTGGGTTATAGATCTACTCAGGCTTCTAATTGCATTCCTATAACATTTAGTTTAATTATTTACTTGTCTCCTAATATTATTCCTAATGATATACACAGATACACCAAAGTTAAATTCTACATTATCCTTCAGGGTACTTTTCAACTTTATCTTGAAGGAGTAATCCAACGTGTAATGGGATCCATTACAATTGTACATTAATTCCATTTTCCCGGATTTTTGAGTACCTACACCTGGCTTCCGTAATGAACATGTTATTTGTCATTACGTGAGTCAAGAGCCTTCAGTGACGACAGAATATTACAGCTTCGATGAACAACAACAACAAAAAAGTATCAATTAATTGATAGTAGAGACAAATGATAAGTGTTGATGTTTGACGCATCAGTAATAACTTACATTATAGGAAGTAGGTGATTAATTACACGCTGACACTCTAGCTGGAAGAGTGCTCACACTCTAGGTGGAATAATAATATATTTATTTACTACAAGTACATGGTATACAGGCCTAGCTGACATCAATGACATACTACTATATAGAAAGCTCCTTGTTATGCTTAGCATTTCGGGCAAATTAGGTCAGTTTTGTCCCAGGATGCGACCCACACCAGTCGACTAACTCCCAGGTACCCATTTTAAACTGATGGGTGAACAGGGACAACAGGAGGAGGAGATTCGATCTCCGGACCTCAGAGTGTGAGCTGAGTGCGCTCACACTCTTACACTCTTGGTAGAAGAGTGTTCACACTTTTGCACTCTTGGTAAAAGAGTGTTCACGCTCTTACACTCTCGGTAGAAGAGAGTTCACACTCTTACACTCTTGGTAGAAGAGTGTTCACACTCTTATAGTCTTGATAGAAGAGTGCTCACACTTTTACACTCTTGGTAGAAGAGTGTTCACACTCTCACACTCTTGGTGGAAGAGTGCACACACTCCACCACCACCACACTTCCTCCATCACCAACACACTTCCTCCATCACCAACACACTTCCTCCATCACCACCATACTTCCTCCATCACCACCCACACTTCCTCCATCCCCACCCAGGCTTTCTCCATCACCACCCACACTTCTTCCATCACCACCACACTTCCTCCATCACCACCCACACTTCCTCTATCCTCACCCAGGCTTTCTCCATCACCACCACATTTTCTCCATCACCACCAACACTTCCTCCACCCCCACTCTGGCTTCCTCCATCACTACCCACAATTCCTCCATCACCACCACACTTCCTTTATCACCACCCACACTTCCTTCATCACCACCACATTTCCTCCATCACCACCCACACTTCCTCCACCACCACCCAGGCTTCCTCCATCACTACCCACAATTCCTCCACCACCACACTTCCTCCATCACTACCACACCTTTACCCTAGCTTACACATACTAACTTCTCCAGTGGGCAAAGTTTCCTTAATAAAAGTGTAGAAAGGAGGCCTCCCCAAACCTCTTCTTAGGAGGTAAGAGAAGGAGGGTTCAGTGATGGTTTATCTCTTAAAGAAGGAGGCTGGTCTAAACCGGTATGCTACTGTAATAATTTAACAATTTATTGAAAAATAAAGTCAAGATTAATATTAGTGGATCCTAGGGTCATTAATCAATAATAATAAATGCTGAACTTATAGACATTATCTTATTCTGGGCGTAACAACTATCTAGTATAACAGCGGATGTTACTGGGAAATAAGGTGCCAGGTCATGCTCTGGTTGGTTGAAGAATTTACGAGCGGTGCCGTGGGTCAGTACGCTAAGAGGTGGTGGTGTGAGACGAGGCACAGCATCAGACCCAGGAGCTAGGAACTTGTACCCTTCTCTCCACTATCCACATTTGTATTGTTTCGTGCGGGGATAATAATTTGTAGCTTTCGACCACCGGTGAAATATTCAGTGTATTGTACGAAGTCATCAGAAACTGGAAATCAAACTTATTAATCTATATTGGGTTTAATTGCAGACGAATGGCCCTTGGCAGTGAGCACACTGATAGAACCGTTAACACATAAGTGATGGCACTATTGTCAATAACTGCAACATATTCAGTACAAGTGGTTCGTCAAGCAAGAACTACCTAAGTGTCGCCTACATTATTCAGTGTCTTGATCCGTTATAATGGATCAAGACACCGTCCTTTGTCAACAGTAACACCCACAAGTGTGCAATATAACGAGAAGTTAAGTTCCGTATAAGAAATACTCGACAAAAATAGGGAAATCGAAGCCACCCACAGCCTGGTAGACAGCTTATTCATGACTTACAATGTGAGGGACTCTTGAGGGGGATATCAACAAGAGTATTTCTCACATAACTAGACATTTATGTTCGTCCTACATCGTTCTACATGGGAAGAGATTAAATATAACGAACTGGTAATTATATTAATAAATTTATTCACATACAGCCACGTTGGGAAACCCTTTCATTATTTCATTGGAAGAGAAACTTTGAGGAGTTCTCCGTGGGGAGTGAATTATCCGTTGTTGACACTAGTACTTAACCAGCGGTGGTAGCATCACCCCTGCACCTCCTCTCACACCCCAGCACCTCCTCTCACACCCCAGCACCTCCTCTCACACTCCAGCACCATTTCCGTCACCGCTGCGCCGCCTCCTTCACCCCAGCACTTCCTCCCTTATCACCCATACTTCATTCGTAATCCACCCGAACGCTCGTATCCCCTCTCCCTCACAACCTCCCTCACCCCCAACACCTCCCTCACCCCTACACCTCCTCCGTCATCCCAGCACCTCCTCCCTCACCCCAACACCTCCTCCTTCACCCCAAAACCCCCTTCCCTCATCCCAGCACCTCTTCTGTCACCCCAGCACCTCCCCCGTCAACACAACACCTTCTCCCTCACCCCAACGCTTCCTCACTCTCCCCAGCACCTCCCTTATCACCCATACCTCATTCCTAATTCACCCGATAGCCCACATTTTCCCCTGTCACCTCCTCCCTTACTCCGCACCTCCTTCACGCTCCTCTTCTACCCCCCCCATCTCTCCCTCCCCAGCTAAGGAGGAGAGCGTCGCAGGGGCCCGCCGTGGTCCCGCCCCTCGTTAGAGACACTAATAGCAGCCAAAGTTAAATGAGTAAGTTTTAATAGCATCTTGCTGGTATGAATATTGCAGTGGTCGCGACAAACTTGGCGGGGTGTGCGGGCTTAAGATTACTCACCAAATAGGGGTATACTTGTGGCATGATATCTACTCGGGGGAGAAGCCATCCCTACGTCACTGCTGACTTTCTTAATCCAAGTGCCTGCCTCCAGTCCCTGCAGAAAATTTTCTTTTCTTTAGTAGTGCTGTTAGTAGGAAAGTTTTTAGCCGCTTTTTGGTAGGGGATGGGAGGGGAGGAGAGGCCAAAAAAAGGAGGTCGAGGGAAGGGAGAGGATGGGTAGGTAGACGAGAGAAGGAAGAGGTAGAGGAAAGGGAGAGGAAGAGGAGGTGATGAGCCACGATGGTGAGATGTGTATTACGTCATCAGGCTACTATCAGGAATCTGAGTGGTACTTGGAGTAAGCTGCTACGTTGGTTCGTCTAGCCAGGTAATGAGACCAAGATTTATAGTCAAGTCTGCCTTATTAGGAAGCCCAGGGAGAGAATACCTTAAGTGATTACTCGAGTATTTTACGTCTGTCATATAATTTATGTGATAAGACAGTGTTTATCAGCCTCTAGCCTTCAGTCCTTGTTTATATTAATAAAATGCAAGTCTACATTGGTTTTTGACTTCCACAGAACAATATTTGCCAGTTTCAGAATAAATATTTGGGGGTATCGTTGTGAGTCAGTATTGCACCGAGGTTATGCTACACCATATTCACTACATGTTTGCTCTGACAGCACATAACGACTTTGTCGATGACTGTTAACGGGTAGGCAGCCGTGTGTCTCTTGTTGTCTGTGACATCAGCTTTGTGTAGTCTCACATCAGATATGTAAACCACGGAACGGGTGGGTCTGAACCCATGGCAGGTGTGTCGTAAGACTAAATGCCATGGGTTCAAACCACACCATTCCGTGGTTTGTTTGCAACCTTGTTATTATGATTTTGTGAATCAAATACATAAAATAGATTTTTCCAAGTCCTTCAATTTTCTTCTTTATTATTTATTTGATTACTTTTCTATTTTTTAAGATATAATTCAAATATTGTTAGAAAATCAGGTGTAATGCAGAATATCTTTACTGAGGAAACCTTTCGCCGCACAAAGGGACTTTCTATATAGTAGTATGTCACTGATGTCAGCTAGGCCTGTATACCTTGTACATGTACTTGCAGTAAATACTTGTACTTGTAGTAAATTAGTCCAAAACAAAGGAGAATGGTGAAGATTACAAGGAGTGTGAGGTAATCAGTCCCTCATCCTCGAGTCGATGTAATCAGTACATCAAATTGATACCAAACATGTATTTGTGTCAGGAGTTTTCTCATTGGAGGCAGTTTAAGTGACCTTCTGATATTACGTGCTGAATAACAGTTTTCAACCACGACCTGTTATAAAGCATCTTCTTCTTCTCACTTTCCTTCCAATGCCTCGAATGGTGGACTCTTTCTGCATCTCAAATAGTTCTCCTTGATTAGTGTCTCAAAGCCATTCAATATCTTAAGGCTTTGAATGAAATCTAGTAGTTCCAATTTAGTGAAAGAGAGCTTGTGAGAAGGCGCTGGACAGGCACCTAAAGTCAGTACCTGACCAGCCGGGCTGTGGTTCGTACGTCAGTTTGCTTGTGGCCAGCAGTAACAGCCTGGTTGATCAGGCTTTGATCCACCCCAAGGCTTAGTCACAGACCGGGCCGCGGGGGCGTTGACCCCCGAAACACTCTCCTTGGTCTTTCTTCATAAGGTTTGTTTCTGAGTGACGGCACGAGTCAGGTGGCTCTCCTCTCCACTTCCGCGTATATCTGCGTATTTAATGTAATTTCGAGGCAAAACTGGTCGGCAAAATCATGATGAGTTCAAGCAAGTACAAGAGAGAAAGAGAGTGAGTGAGTAGAGATAGAAGATAAAGTTTGAGAAAGAGTTGTCAATAGAGTTAGAGATCCTTAACCTAACCTTGTCAAACCCTGTGTAAAAAAAAAGAAAGACAGACAGACAGAGACAGACCGACAGAAAGACAGACACAGACAGAAAGAAAGAAAGAGAAAGAGAGAGAGAGAGTAGGATGCAAAAAATTGTGGTCCTTGGTCAAGGACCACCAGGTTTTGCAGCCTCTAATTCGACAGGATGGGCCTACCTCTACTAGCAGTCAGGAGAAAGCTGAAAACTTTGCCGTCAAGACACAAGTTCCTGATCCAGCAAGGTAAAATCCTTGGCTAGCAGCAAGAACTGTGTCAAAATTGTCAGTGGTGACAATAAGGCAAGATGAAGTGTATCTTCTCGTTAAATCGCTGGACTAAGAAAAGGCTGTGGGCCCAGATTTGTTTAGCTCAAGACTGCTGAGTAGATATGCAAACCAGCTAGCAACACCTCTAACTCGCATCTGTCAGCACTGCCTAGCACAGTGCAAATGGCCTTGTTAGTGTAAATAGGTAAATGTAGTCCTTGTTCACAAAAAAGAGCAGAGCGGAAATCAGCAACTAGAGACCAGTGTCACTCCTGTCAATTACCGGCAAGATTGTTGAGACAAAATCTCATTGCAGATGCAGAGTTTTTCGACTACCACTCACTTCTTTGTGACCGTCAATACGGCTTCAAGAAAAGGTTACTCTGCTGCTGATATGTTATTAAACCTCTCCACTAAATGGCACCAAATACACTGTGTAGTAGTACTGGACATTGCTGCTGCTATCGAACGAGTAAGGCACCAGGGACTCTTGACAAATCTGCAAGAACTGGGAACTGCAGGCTGTACGACTGTACTCTGATATTTACTTATCCAAGAGAGGAAATGCCAGCTGCTCTAAGTTACATCAATCACCACCTTACAGCTATATCAGCTTAAAATAAATGGTGGCACGTAACATTTGCTCCTGAGAAAACACAAATTATTATTGTCTCTAGGCACGATGATAGTAATGTTAGATCAGTGGTAAGAATGAATGACAGTGTTGGTACACGGGGACGACGTTGATATCCTTGGAGTGAAATTTAACTTCAAACTGACCATGAAGAACCACGTTGTAAATCTTGCATACAAGGCGGCCAGGAAGCTTACAGCACTACGACCTATCTTGCAGCTGCTCGACAGTAGAGGTTGCAAGATTTTGTACGAGGCACAGGTAGGCTCACGCCTTAAGTATGCTACACTTTCCTGAACTGCCTGCACTCCGTCTCATTTGCGACTTCTTGACAGAACTGAGAACAGAACAAAACGACTTATATCTTGCCTGCACCCAGCCTGGATAGATCTGTTATTTCAGCAGAGCCTTCAACACCGGAAGGATGTGGGTGGTCTTACTGTTCTGTACAAGGCCAATAGTGACCAAGTACCACACTTGGCTCCACTCCGAGGAAAGCGAGAAGTGAGCTTCTACAAAACAAGACGGGCAGCAAGGAGCAACATCACTCTGGCTGTACCCTTCTCCAGAACATCACTTCATCTGAGATCATTTATCACCAGGATGATTCGAGTCTGGAACATGTTCGTACAGCATAATGATATCAAGAAAGTAAAGTCAGTTGAACAAATGAAATCGTTGGCTCACAGATGTCTCCAACTTCATCCTGTCCCATTTCTGTAAGTTTCATAAGAATAAAAAGTCTTTCAAATGAGTTGATGTAGGTAATACCTGGAAGGTTTTTTTTGGGGATCAACGCCCCGCGGCACTGTCCATGGCCAGGCTTTTAGCTTGTAAATATAGTTAAGAATCCGTAACCTAACCTTGTAAAACCCTGTTTAAGAAAAGAGAAGCAGAGAGAGAGACGAACAGATGGACAGGCAGACAAACGAGCAGAAAAACAGACAGACAGACAGAGACAGAGAGCAATAATCACTTTGAGTGTTATTAGCTAAGGGGTAAAACTCATATAGGTGACAAGCGTGAGAGGTAGGGAAGGGAGAGAGCACTTTGAAGATTTAGGAGGAGGAAGAGGAGAGGAGAGGAAGAGGAGGAGGAGGAGGAGGAAGAAAGAAAGAGAAGAGGAGAACTAGGTATTGTTAAATTTTCATCATTTAGGGATGCACCACCACGGTTACCCATGCCACCACTGTCACCATTGTCTTCACTGTCATCCCTGCCACCACTGTCATCCCTGCCACGAATGTCACCACTACCACCCCTGTCACCACTGCCAAGAATGCCACCATCACAGCAACCACCACCACAGCACTACCATCACCACTTCCACCACAACCACCACCACCACAACCACACACCACCACCACCACCACCACAACACACCACCACTACCACCACCACAACTACAACCACCACCGAGGCAGAATCCATCCCCTACATTTCACTAATATAATATTCAACATCAACTCACCTGATACTTGCAGTAGTTGTGCTCTGGTAAATCTAATAATACCGAGCACTAACTCGCTCCTTCAAAGTGCAATACAATCCCTTGATCCTTTGTGATTAATTTTACTATGAGTCCGTAGTGCACACAGGGAAACTGAGTTAGTAGGAAGTGTAATCACCCGCTGTGATGTCTTGCCCTCCTCTGCTTCCGTTCATTTTTAGTTGTTTCGGTGTCGATTCACGGCTCCTGGCCCCGTTTCACGACTTTTGAAAGCTGTGGCTCCCACTCGACCTACTCTTAAAGCAGTGCTCATCCAGGTTAATTTAATTATTATGTGATCTCAGACTGAAAACCTTTTCCCTTACATCATCCTCATAGTAAAAGACTTTTTTTTTGTGATATCAATCTCAGACTAAAAGACCTTCCTTGACATCAATCTCAAATTGAAATACATTTTTCTAACAACAACTTCAGACTAAATGATCTTTTCCTGACATCAGGCTCAAACAGAATTTTTTTTTTTTTTGAACATCAGCCTCATACCGATAGAACTTTTTCCTGACATCAGCCTTAGACTTCAAGATGTTTTCCTGACCTCAAACTCACATTGAAAGACCCTTTCTTGACATCAACCTCTAACTCAAAGACCTATTCCTGTCATTCCTGAGACTCGCATACAACTTTAAAATCTATTTTTCCCCTTGTATCTTTTCCTCTCCATTCAAACTGTCTGCTTTTATCTGCTTCAAAGAGCCTTCTTAGAATTTTGATATAGGATTTAGTCCCTTAAGAGTTTCACATTCATCTTGTTTACTTTTGAATTTTCTCTAACTTTCTGACATGCTTTCGCAGGTGAAGGCTCTATGATGGTGTTGAGTACTCTAGGATAGATCTAACATACGTCGTATACATTATCCTGAAGGATTCTTTCTTGAAATACCTGAATGCCGTTCTTGCGAGTGACCGTTGTTTGGACGAGGTTAACCCCCAGTGATATTTTAGGCGTTATGCTGACCCCCTAGATCTTTTCATTTGCAGGAGTTCAGGTCAACAGCCTGGTGGATCCCTTTCTCACTCACTCCAGGTCCTCTTGTAGCCTTCTTCCCTGGAGCTGAATGACCTACGAGTTTGGCTCTTTTTCCCTAATATTAATAATTTTCGTAGCGTCACCCCGTGTTAGGCTTCTTCTGTAGAAATTTATATATGTAAATAAAATTATGTTATAATGTTTAAAATATAGAAAGTAAACAGTTTAAGACACGAGATATAGTGGGAGAGAGAGAGAGAGAGAGAGAGAGAGAGAGAGAGAGAGAGAGAGAAGAAAGAAAGAAGAGAGAGAGAAGAGAGACTCAAGGAAATAAGAGGAACATCAGAGGGGAGGCAGCATTGATAAAGATAGAAGAGAGGGAGAGCACGAGGGTGTGAGAGGAAGATATCAGGTAAATGAGTGGGAAGAGTGGGCTTACTGACTTAAGGGTAATACGTCGTATTTGTGTTCACACGGTTGAGAGATCACACGGACGCCACCTAATACTGACATCAGATTAAACACGGCTGACAGATAAGAACACCACACTCAGACATTGCCTAAATCAGTCCATGTCACAATAACATTCAACCCGTTATTAATTGCAAATGAATGTTTTTCCCGCTCCTATTAACCTCTAAAAAACTCTGATTAAAATATCAAGCCTAGAAAACTTCAAATTTTTGATCACTCTCAAAGTTTGAGTTTTTTTTTCTGAGCACCGTTTAATTTCAACCTTCAAGACGGCTTTTTTTTGCAACATACAATTGACACATTAAAGTATGTAATCCATTTTTTTTAATTTATCGCATTATCTCTTTTGAGAGAGAATTTACGAAATGAGAACAATTAAACATTTAAAAGAAAAACTAATTAGGGTTTCTACGACAAATTATTGCATATAATTATTCAAACACCGGATAATTATTTAAGCAGTGTCTCTATTAAGAATGATCATTATCATCATCCTTGAGAAATACATCACTAGCAAGTTTATATACATGATGCAGGTCACTCAGAATTATACACAGTTATGTATCATCATAGCCACTAGGAAGTCCACTTGTGTTGCCTTGGTACCTCTAATGCATCTACATCCTTCTCTAGTGATCAGTAACAGATGGTATAACATTATTTTTACGGTAGTCAAATAGTTGATTTATTATTAGCCTTATCAGTTTTGTAATGCCATGGCCAGTAGTGTCAGCCATGGTGTCTTGTAAGACCAGCAGTATCAGCCATGGTGTCTTGCAAGACCTGTATTGTGAGCTATGGTGTCTTGCCAGACCAGCAGTGTCAGCCATGGTGTCTTGACAGACCAGCAGTGTCAGCCATGGTGTCTTCTCAGACCAGCAGTGTCAGCCATGGTGTCTTGCCAGACCAGCAGTGTCAGCCATGGTGTCTTGACAGACCAGCAGTGTCAGCCATGGTGTCTTGCCAGACCAGCAGTGTCAGCCAAGGTGTCTTGCCAGACCAGCAGTGTCAGCCATGGTGTCTTGCCAGACCATCAGTGTCAGTCATGGAGGGATAGAAGGGTCTCGCTAGACCAACTGAGCCAGCGGGTAGGTGAGATGGATAGGGCCTTCAGCCTAGGATAAAAATGACTTATGTTTGGCTCTGGCCTCACCAGTCCTCCTTCATCCTTACAAACGGCCGTCGGCCTCCAGCACAGCCTCGGCCATTTTCTTATCACCTGAGTGCGAATGTTTTGTTTTAGGTAGACGAGTGTGTATGTATGTTCATCATGTAAAAGAGTGTGTATGTACGTTCATGATGTAGAAGAGTGTGTCTGCACGTTCATGATGTAGACGAGTGTGTATGTACGTTCATCATGTAGAAGAGTGTGTATGTACGTTCATCATGTAGAAGAGTGTGTCTGTACATTCATGATGTAGACGAGTGTGTATGTACATTCATAATGTAGAAGAGTGTGTCTGTACATTCATGATGTAGACGAGTGTGTATGTACGTTCATCATGTAGAAGAGTGTGTCTGTACGTTCATGATGTAGACGAGTATGTACGTTCATGATGTAGACGAGTGTGCATGTACGTTTATGCTGTAGATGTGTGTATTGTTGTACGTTAAAAATTTATCTACTTTAAAATTTGTGCTTTCCTGTTTACATGAATAGTTGATGATTATTATTATTAGTAGTAGTAGTAATAGTAGTAGTAGTAGTAGTAATAGTAGTAGTAGTAATAGTAGTGGTGATAGTAGTAATAGTGGTAGTAGAAGCAATAGTAGTAGTAGCAGTAGTCGTAGAGACAGTAGTAGTAGTAGTAGTAGCCAAAAAAGCGAGATTCAGGAAAAACTGGTTAACCGGACTCGAGTCCTGGAGCAACGCTGACATACGGTGTCCGCACTCAAAAAGAGGGATGGGGATGCTGCAGTTCGAAGACAGCGACTAAATGAAAGATGGTGAATATATTTTCCCGATATTTTATTGTTTAAGGCCAAAATGCGTAAGTTTTTAACAGGATTGCAGGATTATTAATTAAGATTTTTTTTAAATCTTGTCGATTATTCAAAGGATTAGTAACGCTGCATGTCACCTGTGTTCCACCGAGGCAGAAAACTTTAGACCCTCCTAAAACTCTCAGCTGAAAGACATACACCACACGGTGTATATACGTAGGGAGACATCACACGGTGTATATACATAAGAACATAAGAAAGGAGGAACACTGCAGCAGGCCTGTTGGCCCATACTAGGCAGGTCCTTCACAATCCGTGGTGAACATACACCACATGGTGTATATTCATTGGGAGACACACACCACACGGTGTATATACGTTGAGAGACACACCACACTGTGTATATACGCTGGGAGACATACACCACACGGTGTATATTCATTGGGAGACACACAACACACGGTGTATATACGTTGAGAGACACACACCACACGGTGTATATAAGTAGGGAGACATCACACGGTGTATATACGCTTGAATACATACACCACACGGTGTATATTCGTTGGGAGACACACCACACGGTGTATATACGTTGAGAGACACACCACACGGTATATATACTTTGGGAGACATACACCACACGGTGTATATACGCTGGAAGACATACACTACACGGTATATATACGCTGGGAGACATACACCACACGGTGTATATTCGCTGGGAGACATACACCACACGGTGTATATTCGTTGGGAGACATACACCACACGTTGTATATACGCTGGGAGACATACACCACAGGGTGTATATTCGTTGGGAGACACACCACACGGTGTATATACGTTGAGAGACACACACCACACGGTGTATATACGTAGGTAGACATCACACGGTGTATATTCGTTGGGATACATACATAACACGTTGTATATACGCTGGGAGACATACACCATACGGTGTATATACGTTGGGAGACATACATCAAACGGTGTATATACGCTGGGAGACATATACCACACGGTGTATATACGTAGGGAGTCATACACCACACGGTGTATATACGCTGGGAGACATACACCACACGGTGTATATTCGCTGGAAGACACACCACACGGTGTATATGCGTAGGGAGACATCACACGGTGTATATACGCTGGGAGACATACACCACACGGTGTATATTCATTGGGAGACACACACCACACGGTGTATATACGTTGAGAGACACACACTACACGGTGTATATACGTTGAGAGAGACACACCACACGGTGTATATAAGTAGGGAGACATCACACGGTGTATATACGCTGGGAGACATACACCACACGGTGTATATACACTGAGAGACATACACCACACGGTGTATATACGTTGGGAGACATACACTACACGGTGTATATACGTTGGGAGGCATACACCACACGGTGTACATATGCTGGGACACATACACCACATTGTGTATAAACGTTGAGAGACGTACACCACACGGTGTATACATCCTGTGGCTGCAGAACATTTAAAATACAACATACAGTAAGTATAACGAAAACATCCGATGCATCTTTTATTTTAAATTTGAAAAATAATAATTATTTATTGCTTATAAATAATAATAATAATAATGATAACAAAAATACTGTTTTAATTAATATTTTTTTTAATAATTATATATTTTAATTTTAATTTTTATATGAATTTTGTTCTATATTTGGCTTACTTAAAAATGTATTTGTTTGTGATAGGTGGATACATGCGCTGTATCCAGAATGTATTACTGCATAAATATTGTTAGTGGTTCACTAGCTTGAGTTACTGTTCTTGGCCCTTTTAGAAAATGGTAGATTTACAGCTTCTAGAGATTATGTGTATTTTGAGTTAAAGCTCTTGAGCCTCATAAATGTTTTAATGTCTAGCTCCTGGACCTCTATGAGGGACTGAGCTATACCACGCTGAGCTGCAGCTCCTCTGCCTCGTATGCCTCTTTCGTGCCTGGAGGTAGAGAGGGCTGGGGTTATATGATGCTGGAAATCCTTCAAGGATGGCTGAGGTAAAGAGTGACTTGGATATAGATATACAAGGATATCTTTATCGGTTCATTAAGGTAGAGGGGGAACGATGATAAGGGATACAAGGATACCATTCTTGCAGTGCTGTGACAGAGATGGGGTAGGTTATATGATACCAAGATACTCAGCCACCGACACGAATCTAGTTATTATATATGTTTCTTTCAACGCACTAGCCGTATCCCACCGAGGCAGGGTGGTTCACAGAGAAAAACAAAAGTTTCTTTTTTTTTAATTTAGTAATATATACAGGAGAAGGGGCTATTAGGCCCTTGCTCCCAGCATTTTAGTCGCCTCTTACGACACGCATGGCTTACGGAGGAAGAATTCTGTTGCACTTCCCCATATATATATATATATATATATATATATATATATATATATTTTTTTTTTTTTTTTTTTTTTTTTTTTTTCAACAAGTCGGCCGTCTCCCACCGAGGCAGGGTGACCCAAAAAGAAAGAAAATCCCCAAAAAGAAAATACTTTCATCATCATTCAACACTTTCACCACACTCATACATAATCACTGTCTTTGCAGAGGAGCTCAGATACGACAGCTGAGAAAAGTCCCTCCCAGCTGTCACTATCCCAGACCCCTCCTTTAAAGTGCAGGCATTGTACTTCCCATTTCCAGGACTCAAGTCCAATTAAATCAATTAACTGGTTTCCCTGAATCCCTTCACACAATGTTACCCTGCTCACACTCCAACAGATCGTCATGTCCCAAAAACCATTCGTCTCCATTCACTCCTATCTAACACGCTCACACATGCTTGCTGGAAGTCCAAGCCCCTCGCCCACAAAACCTCCTTTACTCCTTCCCTCCAACCTTTTCTAGGACGACCCCTACCCCGCCTTCCTTCCCTACAGATTTATATATATATATATATATATATATATATATATATATATATATATATATATATATATATATATATAATAAATACGAGGTGTCTTGAACACCCGCGTTTTTACGGTTATCAGTGTTGCAAGCGGTTCTGTGTTCCCTGATCCTAATATCCTGAGATCTGGCTGTCCCCCCCTTCCCAACATACAGTTTGTCACCCCCATTCCCCTTTTCCCACATGGTGTATACTTCTGCACTCGTGCCAGAGTCATTCTTGGGTTCTTGCACTAGGTTTCTAATAGCAGTTGAAGAACTTGAGTATATTTTAGCTAGTTTTCTATCAAAATTTTTAGAAACGTTAGTTTCAATGTCGCTGTAACTTGGAGGCTTTTCTCCCTTCAAGGTGCCTTTGTTACCCATCTGTAAGGCTCTCGTCAACACATCAACATTAATAATTGACTTAACCAACTCACTTTTACGGTCTGCAGACCACCCCATCAACACCAGTGATGTTGTTATGTGATCTCCAGACCTCCACTAACACTTCCTCTGCATCAAGCATTATTATTTTTATTATTATTATTATTATTATTATTATTATTATTATTATTATTATTATTATATTATTATTTCTGTCATTTACAAACATTATTTCAAATTTCGTCTGTTTGCGAATTGCTAAGCATTACTGTCATCATTATAATTACTCTTATTATTATTATGATTATGATTATTATTATTATTAGTAGTAGTAGTAGTAGTAGTAGTAGTAGTAGTAGTAGTAGTGGTGGTAGTAGTATTTATATAATTATTATTAAATTCCTGGAAAAGCGCTAAACTCATAAGGATCACGTAGTGCTTCAGTAATGAGAGGCACTCAGGCTTGACCCGAGAAAAATATTGTAGTTCTAATTCCTCGGATCAAGGGCCTATCATTAATATCCAGGCACTCACCTTGATGCGACTCCTCCCTCAGAAGACGAAAGTTACTTTTATCTTCACTGCGAAGCGCTAAACCCTCAAGGATAGGAAGGGAAGCTGCAATTCCTGGAATCAATAATTAATACACCAGTGGAGGCTCGATCCTCCGTCCGTTCCTCACGGATGGAGGGTCCGTTCCTCACTCTGGCAGCCAGGCTTCCTAGCTCTCAGCGAGGTGCTCAAAGATAGCTCTCGTTTATCTGCAGGTGAGCAGAGGTGTCGAATAATAAGCACCTTATTCGTAAAATATCGGCTATATATCGTGACACAGGTACGGTGGTAATTCAGAGGATATATTCACCTGGGTAACTCTTATTGCTAAAGCTACTTATTTCCAATAATAGTGAAACTTTTTAAAGTGAAAAATTAACTATATATATATATATATATATATATATATATATATATATATATATATATATATATATATATATATATATATATATATTCAAGAACGGAAGCTAATTATGTATTGTTATTCGTGTGCGCTAATGTTTAAAAAGTAGTGGTGTTTGGGTATGTTTTAAAGGAGAAGGAGAGAGAAAGAGAGAGGAGAGAGAAGGGGAGAGGAGAGAGAGAGATATTGAACGTGCATTTCTGGTCTTGTTAGAATTCCACATGAGGTGACAAGTTTAACAAACTGAAGATTTAATATAAGCAGACAACTCAAATACACACACAAAAAATTAATACCCAGAAAAAGACTTACCGTCAGGAGGGAGGAAATGAGCTCAGGAGAGTCACAAAGCCTAAGACTTACCGTCAACAGTGAGCGTGTGAGCTCAGGAGATAGTCACGAAGCCTAAAACTTACTGTCAAGAGGAATCAGGTGAGCACATTAGATAGTCACAAAGTCTAAGACTTACTCATTACTGGTCAGTTATTTTTTATAAATGGCTTTTATAATTTAAGATTTCGTACGCCGGTAATGTCGTAAATATTCTATGTGGGAATAAATTATTTTGACCGTCTAGTTTATCAACAAATACTCTACGCACTGGAGATAATAATTATAATAAAAGTACAAAAAAAATAGTAATAATAATATTAATAGTAATAATAATAAAAATAATAATAGTGATAGTAATAAAAATAATAATAATAATAATGTTTTTTTTTTCAAGAACTCAGTCATCCCTGCAAGCCATTGCAACCAACCTACGTCACAGGTTTTCTAATATGCAGTAATAGGTTTTAGGTCATACGGCATTCCAGAAATTTTTAATTGAGTGGCAATGACGCATCATTTTAAAGCTCTTTTCAAACTGAATTTAAAAACTGTAACAGTGTTCAAACTTTTATATATATATGTATATTTTTTTTTTTTTTGGGGGGGAGGGGGTCGGATTTTTTTTATGGCTGTACTAAGTTGAATGAACCATCATTTTATTACAAATAAGGCCTACGTATCAAATATTTACACTCGCCTTCTGACGAGGCAGAGGCAGAGGTGTGACTCCGGCAATCCCATCTAGCACATCACATGTGGAGGTGTGAAACCCCCACACCGACCTACTGACACGTCAGGTGCAGGGGAGAACACTTTATAAACAATCTGAACTACTAAAGTAAGAAAAACAATCATTAACTCTTTTAATATTTAAGTAAGCCAGAGCAATGCCAGTTTGTTCTTGCTAGTAATCATATTCACAAGAACAATACAAATAATAGTAATAATAATAATATTACCAATAACAAAAACAATAGCAGTAGCAATATAATAATAATAATAATAATAATAATAATAATAATAATAATAATAATAATGCAATAATAAAAATAATATTAATAACAATAATAATTATAATCCTCTCACAGTTTAACTGTATTCAAAGCTCGGTAGACTCGTCCCTAGAAATTCGTTAGTTTTCGTAATAGTAGTTGTTGATTACCTCACTTTCTTAAGTGCAACCAACGAATACTTGTCACTTACCAAACATTTTACTGGTTCATTTCCCTTTTTTTTTTGTTCTGGTCGTCATGTCTTACAAGTGTCAATATTTACCACCTTACAATAAATTACAGGGAAAATGGTCTCTGAAACCAAAAATGAATCCAAATCTGAAACGAAATGAATCATGCAGATTTAATTATGTATCATTCGTTGTTCCTCGTGCCATGCTACTTGTGTGAGCATAACTTCGTTCCCTCATCCGGTGTTCCACTTGTGTCAGATGTGTTGAAGGAGAGCATCACATTGTTTTTCATGGGAGTCTCTGTCTTTTAGTGCTCTGTAAGTCTATTTTTATTATCTGGATTTATTTATTTGGTCGCGATAACTCTTTATGGTACTTCCCTTGGTATTAGATACCGACAATTTGGTTTAAAAAGACACGTCAGCAAACACTAGGACATATTTGTAAGAAAACGTTTTCTAATAAATATGTGCTATGTCTGCTCATATGTGTTTCTAAACCACTTCCTTTGTCTTCTATTTTCCGATTTTCTCTTTAACTCTTCATCAATGGTTGATGAGCAGTGCAACTACTGTCTTGGGTCTGAGACTCTTGATTGAGCAAACAAAGAAGTCATTCAGTTCACCTATGTCTATCCATCCTCTTCAACTTCTCTGCTTTCAGATTAACAATGTTATTCCAGCTTTTCCCAGTCTTTTCTATTTTCCTCAATACCTGATATTCTGCTGTGAGTATTGCATCTGATATCATGAAAGATTTATCTCCGAAAAAGATGTAATACTTGAAGTTTCCTCTTCAATTCTTCCTTTCTACTTAAGACTTTTATTTGGTATTCCATCTGTGCACATGTACAATACTATGATCTAATTTATAACGTCTTGGTTTCCTGTTCTTTGCTGGTGTGTAAAGCGAAGACTGATGCAGGTGGGAATGAAGGTGAGGTGGGTGTGGTATAAGAGAGAGGCATGATACAGTAAACAGCACACACTTGCCTGCCAGGGTTAGAACTGGCTTGCCACGGGTTCGACCCCACTTTTCTGTGAATTACTGGATATTATGCGCACAATTACACAAAGATGGAACTTAGAAATAGGTTGAGATTTGAGGGAAGAAAGTGTGTTGTAGTTCTCGATTTTTATACTTTTTATTCGTTACCACTGCAACTACAACAGCAGATACCACACCTACACCAGTAGACCCCACTACCACACCAGTAGGCTCTACAGTAACGCCAGCAGACACTCCAACAATCCCAGCAGACGCCCCAGCGACAATCCCCAACCCTAACACCTTCACTCAGGAGAGCTGGTACACTGGCGCTGTTCTCAATTACCCAGCAGTTTATTACTGTGGATGGTCCAGCACTGGGATAGACTGCAGCTAAATCGAGACTCTCAATTAATATCCACGTGAAATGCTTCGTTTTTTTGAGACTTACAAAAGCATGTGTCTCACTCTTCACCTTGTCAGTATTATTTACCAAACATTTGATTAACAAGGCGCATCTTCCTCTTAAGTCTTGTTAAGCAACAGGTGAAACTCACCTGGAATCACTTGAGTGTAATTTCAACAAAGGTTTAATGGGCATAAATAAAGCAGCAACTGATTCGGAGGACGCAAGTTTTTTCCTTACCATGGGATTGCTTGCGTGCTAATGAAGGGCTCTTTATCCAAGGTATCAGAACTACCCACCTCTTCTCTGGATCATTCTTTCTTACCTTCCATTTCCCAGGCGTTATTTGAACCCTCTTTGTTTGGTTTTCTGCATGAAAGTAATATTAATAATGTTGGTGAATTAAAGTTTATAAATCTAGAGAAATCAAACAGAATTGTTTCTGTCTTGATAAAGATTGCTACGCAGGGCGAAACGTCGTGTATAAAGGCTCCATAATATTGCATTATTTTCTCGGAGTCTCATACCTACTCAACTGAGGTCCTGCTGAAAAGGACCTCAGTTGGAGGTCGATATATACTAACAATAAATAGACAAAGGTGTTGTGGTATATGTAAGAAGGTTTCACTATTAATGATTTTAATAATAATAACATTAGCAACAACAGCAACAACAACGAAAACAAGAAAAAGATTAACAAAAGCAGTAAGAACCAAAACGAAAACAACAGTAATAACAACAACAGATAAAACAACGGCGACATCAACAACAAACAACAACTACATAAAAAAAACGTAATCAACTAACAACAACAATAATTATAACAGCACATCAACAACAAACACGTCAATAACAAAAAAAAAAACATTAGTAAGAAACAACAACTTCAATACCAAAACCATCTATCATTAAAATTATCATCAATATATCACAACAACACATCAACAACAACAACAACAATATGTCAACATCAACAACATTAACAGCAAAACTAACAACAGCACATCAATAAAAACTACAACAAACCAACAGCAACAACAGCACCATCAATAACAAACAACACCAACATAAATACATCAACAACATCATCTTCAACAAACATAAAAAACAACAACAATAACAACAATCAGCACAGCAACAACAACACATCAACGTCAACAGCAACATCAGAAAAAAAAACAGCAACAAGAACAACAACGCATCATCCTCAACACTTCAGCAACAAAAACATCAATAGCAAATAACAACAACAACATCAGTAACAAATACTAACAACATTAATAATAATAATAATAATAATAATAATAATAATAATAATAAAGAACAATAATGAACAAGGAGGCTTTAGGAAGGGAATAAGGGGGTGTAGACCAAGTGTTTACAGTGAAACATATAGGTGAACAGTATTTGGATAAGGGTAAAGAGGTTTTTGTGGCATTTATGGATTTGGAAAAGGCGTATGACAGGGTGGATAGGGGGGCAATGTGGCAGATGTTGCAGGTGTATGAAATTGGAGGTAGGTTATTGAAAGCAGCGAAGAGTATTTACGAGGATAGTGAGGCTCAGGTTAGTGTATGTAGGCGAGAGGGAGATTATTTCCCAGTAAAAGTAGGCCTTAGACAGGGATGTGTGATGTCACCATGGTTGTTCAATATATTTATTGATGGAGTTGTAAGAGAAGTGAATGTTCGGATGTTGGCAAGAGGTGTGGGGTTAAAGGATAAAGAATCTAACACAAAGTGGGAGTTGTCACAGTTACTCTTTGCTGATGACACTGTGCTTTTGGGGGATTCTGAAGAAAAGTTGCAGAGGTTGGTGGATGAGTTTGGTAGAGTGTGTAAAAGAAGAAAATTAAAAGTGAATATAGGAAAGAGTAAGGTGATGAGGATAAAAAAAAAATATAAGTAACGGAAGATTGGATACCAGATTGGAGGGAGAAAGTATGGAGGAGGTGAATGTATTCAGATATTTGGGAGTGGACGTGTCAGCAGATGGGTCTATGAAAGATGAGGTGAATCATAGAATTGACGAGGAGAAAATGATGAGTGGTGCACTGAGGAGTCTGTGGAGACAAAGAACTTTATCCATAAAAGCAAAGAAGGGAATATATGAGAGTATAGATATACCTACGCTCTTTTATGGGTGTGAGGCATGGGTTGTGCATGTTGCAACAAGGAGAAGGCTGGAGACTGTGGAGAAGTCATGTCTGAGGGCGATGTGTGGTGTGAATATAATGCAGAGAATCCGTAGTTTGGAGAATAGGAAGAGGTGTGGGATTACCAAAGCTATTATCCAGTGGGCTGAGGAGGGTTTATTGAGATGGTTTGGACATGTAGAGAGCTTGAAACGAAATAGAATGACTTCGAGAGTGTATAAATCTGTAGTGGAGGGAAGGCGGGGTAGGGGTCGGCCTAGGATAGTTTGGAGGGAGGGGGTAAAGGAGGTTTTGTGAGCGAGGAGCTTGGACTTCCAGCAAGCGTGCGTGAGCGTGTTAGGAGCAAATAGAGACAAATGGTTTTTAGGACTTGACGTGCTGTTGGAGTGTAAGCAAGGTAACATTTATGAAGGAATTCAGGGAAACCGGCAGGCCGGACTTGAGTGGAGTGCCTGCACTCTGAAGGAGGGCTGTTAATGTTGCAATTTTATAACTGTAGTGTAAGCATGCCTCTGGCAAGACAGTGATGAAGTGAATGATGATGAAAATTTTTCTTTTTCGGGCCACCCTACCTTGGTGGAAAACGGCCGATGTTTTAATAATAAAATAATAATAATAAATAATAATAATAATAATAATAATAATAATAATAATAATAATTGTAATAATAATAATAAAAATAATAATAATAATAATAATAATAATAATAATAATAAAACAATGATAATGAAAACAACAACAAGAACAATAATATTAATATAATAATACCAATGCTGAATAAACCATGATTGAAATAATGAGGTCTGCCTCGCCTCCAAGCACCTGGATTAGAGATGAAGCTTCTCTC
Organism: Cherax destructor; assembly: GCA_009830355.1. Taxonomy (NCBI): domain Eukaryota; kingdom Metazoa; phylum Arthropoda; class Malacostraca; order Decapoda; family Parastacidae; genus Cherax; species Cherax destructor. The sequence goes on from WNWK01000356.1 coordinate 143,949, forward strand.
AGTGACTGAGGCTGGGAATCGTGCCACGCAGGAAGTTACATTTGCTGGGAATACTGCCACAGGCGCATAGTTATCAGGAACCCGGGGTGAGGTTAGTGAGAATCGTTGTCAGGAACCCGGGGTGAGGTTAGTGGGAATCGTTGTCAGGAACCCGGGGTGAGGTTAGTGGGAATCGTTGTCAGGAACCCGGGGTGAGGTTAGTGAGAATCGTTGTCAGGAACCCGGGGTGAGGTTAGTGGGAATCGTTGTCAGGAACCCGGGGTGAGGTTAGTGAGAATCGTTGTCAGGAACCCGGGGTGAGGTTAGTGGGAATCAGTGTCAGGAACCCGGGGTGAGGTTAGTGAGAATCGTTGTCAGGAACCCGGGGTGAGGTTAGTGGGAATCAGTGTCAGGAACCCGGGGTGAGGTTAGTGGGAATCGTTGTCAGGAACCCGGGGTGAGGTTAGTGGGAATCGTTGTCAGGAACCCGGGGTGAGGTTAGTGGGAATCGTTGTCAGGAACCCGGGGTGAGGTTAGTGGGAATCGTTGTCAGGAACCCGGGGTGAGGTTAGTGGGAATCGTTGTCAGGAACCCGGGGTGAGGTTAGTGGGAATCGTTGTCAGGAACCCGGGGTGAGGTTAGTGGGAATCAGTGTCAGGAACCCGGGGTGAGGTTAGTGGGAATCGTTGTCAGGAACCCGGGGTGAGGTTAGTGGGAATCGTTGTCAGGAACCCGGGGTGAGGTTAGTGGGAATCGTTGTCAGGAACCCGGGGTGAGGTTAGTGGGAATCGTTGTCAGGAACCCGGGGGAGGTTAGTGGGAATCGTTGTCAGGAACCCGGGGTGAGGTTAGTGGGAATCGTTGTCAGGAACCCGGGGTGAGGTTAGTGGGAATCGTTGTCAGGAACCCGGGGTGAGGTTAGTGGGAATCGTTGTCAGGAACTCGGGGTGAGGTTAGTGGGAATCGTACCCCCATTCCAGTTTATTTGACACATATACTTGTTTGCAGACACCCAGCGGTTATTCGCTTTAATATAAATGGCGGTCGTTAAGTCTGATGGCCAGGCAGCGCTGAGGGCTTTTATCACGCCCTACCACCCACTACCACTACCACCACAACCCACCACTACCACAACCCAACACTACCACGACTCACAACCACCACCACCCCTCCCTCATACATAACACCATACCTTTCCCAGGTAAGACACTACATATGACATTCAGATATCCTTCTGTGATTTATTTTTTAAATTTTGCCGTCAAAGCAGCTGATTTATTGTGCACCCCGCATCAATCTTGTGGTCTGGAGAGCAAGAAAATTAAAGATACACAAAGAGCCTAGGAACTAGGCCCCAGGAGGGTTAACAGTAGTTCATCTGGATTTATATTAACAGTTGTCTTACCTGTTGCAAGCAAATTTGGGACGTTCGCCTAAGATGTGTGGCATCTTAATTAATTAGATACCTTGACATGTCACATAGGTTATTATACCCTCTGTATTTTTCTCAATGTCATTTAAGCACAATGTTGAAGACAGTGACTATAAGACTGACCGCATACTTTGTGGGGAAAGTGGCCGAGGGAAAGTGGCCGAGGGGTGGGGAAGTGACCGAGGCTGAGAGAAGTGACTCACACAAGAAAGAAGTGAATGAGGCTTAGATAAATGAAAATAATTATTATACTCTATATGTTCTTAAAGATAAACTTTAAACTTTCATGCAATATTACGTCTTGCTTACCAAGGGTCACTTGGGAAAGCAAGGATGGGAAGAAGAGCAGTATTTTAGACAGTACAGGGAATCTCAAAGGTGTTGATGGTGGCTTTTTTCTCTGGCAACAATGAGGACTAATCCGACACGGATTTTTGTCAGATGATCACACGCTTAGTGATTAAGCAACGCCTATGGTACTTATGCCAAGTATCAGTTATTAGAGAAATGTATTAAATGCGTAGAGTCTTGAGAATTAAGCATCGACTGTCGTATCTGTGATTCAGCAACTCTTGTCATACTTCTGATGTATACTCGTAGACGTTAAGTTGGGTCACAAAAGTAGTGGTGGTTTCTGCATTTCAACAGCAGTTGCATTTCAGTCTTCATATATGTTTTGAAAATAAAAGCGCTAGTGCCGGGCACCACCCAACCCAGAAGTTCATGCGCACCTCCGTACGACGGTCAAACCGTTTGGAAAAAAGAGGGATTGTAAAACTAATAGTGTGTAACAGCCACAGGAACTAGCAGTCTGGCATCAAAGCACCACAAGTCTTCACTAGGACGATGTTTCACTCTGTGCGAGAAATCTCAACACAGAGCGAAATGTTGTCTTGATAAAGCCAGCTCAACGCATTTTTTTCCATATCTGTCTGCAATATGTCATTTATTACTGGTTGCAATATTGTTGAGTTTGCCTCAGGAGCACGGAAAAGCTAATCAACAACATGTTTCCGGGTTGAGTAACTGGAACAAGGACACGTAAGAATTTGTTTTTTGTTTTTTGAGTTTCTAATAATGAAGTATTAAAAAACGATCACATAATTAGTAATTATATATACAGTTTTATTGTAATGCTTTGTAATTATAAATGTAACTTATTAAGTTTGTTGAGGTCATATTCAGTGTTTTTTATAAGGTGGAATTCCTCGTACTTTCATAATAATAGAACGACGTGGAAATATTGGCAGGAAACGGATACGTCGCCTCACGAACGAAGAACGAGGATTTAATCCTGGGCTGGCCGGAAACATCCGGCATGTTTCCTTACATCTGTTGCCTCTAGCTACGTAGCAGTAAGTAGGTGCTTGTAAAAATGGTCAGGTAGTGTAACTAGCAAATAGGCTGAATTGAGAGGTTGGGGAACAGCACAAAGGACGTCTTACTCACCATCATTGCATTATTCCGTATCATGTATTCTGCAACATGGCATACTAAGCTGATGCAAATATCACAGTCAGTGAAAAGATATATTTCTGGTATCGTGGATGCAGCAAGAATCTTGGAAATTATTCAGGAAGTAAATGTTATTAGAATTATGATTCATTTAAGAAAAGACTTATACATAAATATGAGTATTCAGCCACACACTATTCCCTCTACATATGTACAACTCGGAGCTAAGAAACAATCCAACAATAACTGATGGAAAACAATTATTAAAGAAAACACCTATGTAGAATTAAACTGTCCATCATAGGGCTAAAAAGGATAGTTTACACACATGAAGTCTCATAACTTTAACTGCAACCAATATGTGTGTGTAAACATTTAATAAAGATATAGATTTTGAGGATGTGACAAACACTGCGAGTCTATTGTCAGAAGCAATTCACATTGCATGTTATTGCAAGCTATCATATTGCAAGATAACTTTTTACGAGTATTAGACTGAGTTTCGAAAATTTCAGTTTTCATATGAACAGTACCTAGCCAGGAAGCGGATTTACAAAATCAATGAGAGGAATTTTATACGGCTATGTTTTTGGCACACAAAGTACAAGGAGAAAAGGAGGATTTGGAAAGATGATCACAATATTGTTTGTTTTATCATATAGACGGGTTGCAATAAGTCCTCGGATATATTAAAACTTTCATAGGCATTAAATGTAAGGAGGTAGCCAGGGAAACATGATACCAAGAAGGGAAGGAGGTAGCCAGGGAAACATGATACCAAGAAGGGAAGGAGGTAGCCAGGGAAACATGATACCAAGAAGGGAAGGAGTTAGCCAGGGATACATGCTATCAAGAAGGGAAGGAGGTAGCCAGGGAAACATGCTACTGAGAAGGCAAGGAGGTAGCCAGAGAAAATGCTACTATGAAGAGGAGGTAGTCAGAAAAACACTCCCAAGAAGGGTAGCTGTGGCCAGAGAAACACACTAACAAGGATGGTTTCACATATCTCAACATTAATCTCAGTTTCCAACTCATAACTAAGCATAATATCGACCTCATAAATCAGAGATACAATATACCCCATCTACAAGTTCAAACTCCTTTCAACAAATTCAAGGAACAGTTCTAAACCAGTTTGCACTTAGTTTAAGTGTAGGTTTTCGAGACCAGGACAAAGATGCTTTATACAGGACATAATGCAAGTTACTTACCTACACAAATGCTTGTAGAACAAAGAGAGAAAATAGTACTGGGACATACGTTTCTGTATCTATAATGAAAAGCACTGAATTGCAGTAGGGAAACAAACTTCAGTCCAGGGCAAAAGTTATTAGAAATTCTTCATGAATAAATCTCTCCTCTTGTCCCGTCTCGATCACATTTACACACCATTGCATAACAAATGCCTTATTTCTATCATGCTTAGTTTAGGGATTAGTTATGCACCCCCAGTGGAAGGTTAACTAATACACAACATTCATAGAGGTATTTGACGCATGTCAACTGATAGAAAATCAATTTAAACTTCTGTCTTGATGAATAAGACATGTGCAGCACCTGGGTATCTTTACTAAGAGACGATTCGCTTACCAGCAGCTTTATTAATCTTATAAAGAGGAACGTCTCTGTATTAACGATTTACTTTCAATCTAACATAGTGATTGCCTTTGCAGGAGATGGATAAAGCGCCTGGTGGCCAAAATGTCTCTCAGTAAGGATACGTGAGTATTATTCATCAGGAACATTTTCAAAGTCAAAATTGCATATTATACCAATTCCGGAATATAATTTTTAATTACTCCGAATACTTCCTCCAGAATGAGTTATCAACACAGGCCATTACCTCGACTAATTATTATATCCCTACCAATTACGAAGATTAAAATTAGTTCAGAAACTTAATGAAATACTAAATTACATATTATTCACATGAATGTGAGAAAATATTAATCATGGGTTGGCTGTCTAGTACTCTGTACAGTAAGAATTTCGAGGAGGTTGAAGTTGAGGTTGAATTGGAGGAATGGCGTATTATTGACGAATATAAAGAGGACGAGGTGCTGAGTAAGTATTTATTCATTTGGACAACGTTTTCCTCTGGAGCTTTAAGTCACAAAGTAGCTGACTTCATAACGCTCATCAGCGAGAGACAGAGAGACAGAGAGACAGAGACAGAGAGAGAGACAGAGAAACACTGTTCCATTCAATGCTTGTTTTGGATCTTATATCTTCGTCTCCACGAGGCTTGAATAGCGGAGGTCTTATAGTGAGAGTCAGGAGTTTACTGTTACTGCGGTAGGAGTTTTTAGCTTGTCTACGTGATCGTGGAAGCTTCCTGAGCAGCGTGTAGTTTACGGCCTGGTGGATCGTGCACAACCCTTAACAGAGTCAAGGATTCTGAGAGCTGCCGAGTAAGGTGAAGAGATTTAAGGTGATTTGCTGGCTTCAGACGAGCCGGCGTGACTGAAATATTAATTTTGCCCAAACTGAATCTAAATTAAGAGCATTTCGCAGGTGAGGTGTGTTGAGTATACGCATTAGGGTGGATAACAGCTCATTTTTCTTTTATGCTGAACTTATGGGCTAAGATGAGTATGACACAGATATTGCATATGCTTCTGATTCATCAACTATTCGATATTATATTGCCTTGATCTAATTATTTTCGTGGATACCTACGAATAAGTATCCCTTCACACATCTTCAGGACTATGACCATATTTGCTGGGAAGCAACTATCGTTCTTACAAACATCAATTTGTTTGCATTAAAACAAGATCTTCCCGTCATCTTAAATTGTTCCTCGATCAAATTTCAACATTTAACAAGCCCAGTGGATACCTGATGCTATCACCTTCCTTCCTTTAAAAACACTTTCCTTGCATCAAAATTTTTTGGTATCAATTTAACTTTTATCTTCAGAGGCTTTTTTTTCATACTTACATGTACATATTCACGTACGGATAACTAAAGTGTAATGAACACTGTCCGTGCTCACTAATAACCCTCGTGGAGGCAGAAACTCAGAGGATTGGTTGATCTGTATATTTCGATCCCCTTCTGGGATCCTCTAAAGTATCCTTAAGGATGCGCTTTATGATCAAAGTCTCCTCAAGGGAGGTTCCTAGCTAGCAATGAATGTCTGTTGTTCCAAGAAATTGTACCTGATGTCCCCTTCTTGGGATCGAACCGACTTGCTTCCCTTTCCCACCAGGCGATACATGACACCTACGGGGTTAGCGCTCCCTGATCCCATCTTTAAATGTAAAGCATTTTATTGAAGTGTATTTAATTACAGTGTATTGAATTACAGAACAACATAGTTAATAATTCCCTAAGGTATACCATTTTTTGTGCGAAATTTGAGAACGCCTGATCCAGTCGGCTTCAAATTTTCAATAATAACAATAATAATAATTATTTCTACAAGTACATGATACATTTATAATGACCCAAAAATTATTCCGACTGAGCGCTGTAGGTTCGAACCAATGAACTCCGACATTAGAGTAATGTAACTAGGAAAAGATTCCTGCACCTGATGACGTACGTAGGCGCCCTATGATCGATATTATATATAACCCATTTTATGTGAAAACGTTAGTAAAGAAGAGTTCTAGAGATGTTAGGTAAGACATATGTGCAATAGTTAGGTATCTTTATTTCGAACCTGTAAGTTTGCTTCTTCACGGAAATGTAGAAACTTACATATTTACACTGTGTATTGATTCGAGGGACACTGAGAGACACTGAAGAACATTGAGGGACACTGAGGGACACTTTTTTCGCTGCAGTCCAGGAACATTTTTGATAGCTCCTCGTTAATTACGTTAGGTTAGATTTGATTTAGTTGGGTTATGTCAGGTCAGGTTAGGTTAGGTTACGTAAGGATCGATTAGATCATTTTCCTCAGTGGTTTGTGTCGGTTGGAGGGGAAGAATTTGTTTCTGGGGAAGTTATCCAGCTGGCTTTTGTCACAGGAGGATCTGTTATATTCCCATCGGATGTGCCTGACACCCGTGAGTCATACAGCTCAATGCAAAAGTTGTCTGGTCGCAGACCAGTCAGGCTTTTATTTTTTATTTTTTATCCTTTACACACTTGTATGTATGGTATATTCATTGAAACACACTTAACTGGAGGTGTTATACAAATTCTGAGGAATGAGAGGTCATTAGGTTCGACTGAAGGAAGGGGAAATTAGTTGCAGTTATTTAGAGAAGCGTTTGCCATCATTAAGGCATTAAATCAGATGGGTGGAGTAACTTTGACACCTGACACAAGTTAGTACAGCAGATAACAGCAATGCTGTTATCAATCATATAACTGACTGCAGCCACAATGTAAATCCTGATAACTGTAAAATACTCTGTAAGTCTAATAATTATATAAAACGACAAATTACAGAACATATTTTCATTCCATCAGTTCCCAACTTTATGCTCTCACAGGGTAATTTAATTTCATTACGTTAATTCGTGCGAAAAACAATGATATATTTTATTAATGTTATAACATTAGGGTTATATAAAGCAGAGCTGATGTTGCTTGTCTAGTTCATTCCAACTGACACTACCATACCCGGTCAAGGGGCTAGTAACCCCTTCTCCTGTATATATTACTAAAGTTAAAAAGAGAAACTTTCGTTTTTCTTTTTGGGCCACCCTGCCTCGGTGGGATACTGCCGGTTTATTGAAAGAAGAAGATACACAAACACACACACACACACACACACACACACACACACAACACACACACACACACACACACACACACACACATACACACACACACACATACACACACACATGCACACACACTCATACACACACTCATACACACACACACACACATACACACACACATACACACATACACACACACATACACACACAGGATGGGCCCATGGTTCACCCAAAGGTGCAGGGAAGCTAAAACCAAGTGTGCCAGGGAATGGAAGAAGTATAGAAGGCAAAGTACCCAGGAGAATAAGGAGAGCAGTCGTAGAGCCAGAAATGAATATGCACAGGTAAGAAGGGAAGCCCAAAGACAATACGAGAATGACATAGCAGCGAAAGCAAAATCTGACCCAAAGCTGTTGTACAGCCACATCAGGAGGAGAACAACAGTCAAGGACCAGGTGATCAGGCTGAGGAAGGAAGGAGGGGAGGTCACAAGAAATGACCACGAAGTGTGTGAGGAGCTCAACATGAGATTCAAAGAGGTGTTCACAGAGGAAATAGAAGGGCCTCCAGAAAGGAGGAGAGGTAGGGTACACCATCAGGTGCTGGACACAATACACACAACTGAGGAGGAAGTGAAGAGGCTACTAAGCGAGCTAGATACCTCAAAGGCGATGGGGCCGGATAACATTTCTCCATGGGTCCTGAGAGAGGGAGCAGAGTAGCTATGTGTACCCCTAACAACAATCTTCAACACGTCTATCGAAACAGGGCAACTACCTGAGGTATGGAAGACAGTAAATGTAGTTATCTTATTCACTACATTATAGTTTTTATTCATTACATTATCAGCTGCACGTGAATAATTAAAGTAAACTTCAGTATGTATACACTGATAGATTTGTATAACTCTCGGTTTGTAGATGTATATTAAACCTAACAGATAAACACTCAGTGCATATACTTTTAGTTCAATCACTAGAAAGATAAGTGTTATATATACATTAATGCACTTGTACTTTGTTGCCTTAATGTACATATGGTAGTGTAAAAATCTCAGAGTGTTCATTATATACAAAGAATTTAATCTCTGTATATAGAAGTGTAGTTATTATAATCGTGCAAGCGAATTGCAACAGCAGTGACCCTTGTAATAAAGGTAAGTTTTAAACATTACAAACATGCTCAATTCAAACCTCTAAGACGCGTCTAAGACGCGTCAAAGTTAGCATGTATATAGACAACGTTATGATTATCTCTTTTTTTTCTTGCCTTTCCGCTATCAGATGTCATGTGCATGATGCTTTGAAGTTGTCAATTAATGGTTCTCACCCAATAGGTCGTCAGCGCGAGCTGTGTGTCTAGACGTATATACTCTTGCGATGTGCGTAGCTTGCTCGCGGTCCCCATCCCTTATATAGCTAAAAGAAAGTAATCAAGCGGACACCAATCTTGGGAGTGAGCGGACCAGATGGTATCGTTGGGCCGAGAAAATTACGTGTCATCAGGAAAGTTGGCGTTGTAAAAAGCTCGGATAATCTGCCCTTGTGAAGAAGCTTCCTTACTGCACGGTCAATAGTGTCCAGGAACAAACCTCCAGGCGCTGTTCTTCTTCATAGTTCTTGTTGTTCACTGTTACTCTTGATCCTTGCTTTATTTTTGAGAGGTCAATAGTATCTGGTTCAACAACCCCGATATCTTTTGTTGTTGTTCATTCTCTTGAGCGAGTGACGTCCACGAACAATAATCCAAGCATTTAACATCAGCAAGAGACATTGTAGCCACTCAATAACTTTCATCATCATTCACTCCATCACTGTCTTGCCAGAGGAGCACTTACACTACAGCTATAAAACTGCAACATTAACACCCCCCCTTCAGAGTGCAGACACTGTACTTCTCATCTCCAGGACTCAAGTCCGGCCTGCCGGTTTCCCTGAATCCCTTCATAAATATTACCCTGCTTACACTCCAACAGCACGCTAAGTCCTAAAACCCATTTGTCTCCATTCACAACTATCTAACACGCTCATTCATGCTTGCTGGAAGTTCAAGCCCCTCGCACACAAAACCTCCTTTACCCCCTCCCTCCAAACTTTCCTAGGCCGACCCCTACCCCGCCTTCCCTCCACTATAGATTTATACACTCTCGAAGTAATTATATTTTGTTCCAACCTCTCAACATGTCCGAACCACCTCAACAACCCCTCCTCAGCCTCTCTGGATAATAGTTTTGGCAATCCCGCACCTCTTCCTAATTTCCAAACTAAGAATTCTCTGTATTATATTGACACCACACATTGCCCTTAGACACGACATCTCTACTGCCTCCAGCCTTCTCCTTGTTGTAATATTCACCACCCATGCTTTGCACCCATATAAGAGCGTTGGTATAACTTACTCTCATACATTCCCTTCTTTGCTTCCATTGACAAAGTTCTTTGTCTCCACAGGCTCCTCAGTGCACCACTCACCCTTTTCCCTCGTCAATTCTATGATTCGCCTCATCTTTCATAGACCCATCTGCTGACATGTCCACTCCTAAATAGCTGAATACGTTCACCTCCTCCATACTCTCTCCCTCCAATCTGATATCCAATCTTTCGTTACCTAATTTTTTTGGTTATCCTCAGCACATTACTCTTTTCTATACTCACTTTTAATTTTCTTCTTTTACATACCCTACCAAACTCATCCGCCAACCTCTGCAATTTCTCTTCACAATCTCACAAAAGCACAGTGTCATCAGCAAAGAGCAACTGTGACAACTTCCACTTTGTGTTAGATTCTTTATCTTTTAACCCCACACCTCTTGCCAACACCCGAGCATTCACTTCTCTTACAACCCCATCTATGAATATATTGAAGAAACACGGTGACATCACACATTCCTGTGTAAGGCTGTTAATTTAGGCTAAGTTAGCATCTACCCAAATACAAATGTTATAAGCAATATATTACGTGTATATGATAATGCCTCCTATATTAATATATGTTTTAATGTCTCGCCTGAATTCAGGATAAATATTTACTTGCTGACATAAAATAATAATATAATTAGTTTAAAATGATAATTCAAACTTCCAGCATCTCAGTGTTAAAAGTAAGCCACACGTTTAAGAATAATTATATTTATTATCGATACATTTCGTCTGCATTACAGGCTTCATTAGTCAAAAGCAGAGGTTATTACAATACGGGAAACCGTAAAAGATAGGCATTTTTTAATTAATCAGTCCTTCAGCCTTGATAGAGATGGTCAGTCTCCTAACCTTTATTGTCTCCAATTTTGTAATCACCTCTTCATTCGTCAGCTGAAGCCTATTGTGCAGGAGAAATATTTCGGCCAGAAGATACCTAGTGTTGTAGTGTGTCTTACCCATCAGTATTATATCCCATTTACGATATGAAAAAACTGAACGATGATTTTATTTGCAAGAGATATTTATATGTAGTGATCAAATAGAGAGAGAGAGAGCGACTTACGTAGTTGAAAGTACATCACTCGTAGATACAACTGACATATGGTGCAGTGCGCAACTTAAGAACAAAGGGTCGCTCGAGGCAGGCACAGTGCAGCAAGCACGTTGGAGCTAAACAAGCAGTGTGATAGAGCACCAGGGAGGAAATTAACGAGACAAGGAGTCAACATAACACTCACCACAGCGGCGGCCTGGAGATTAAAATAATGTGTCGCAAGGGGGCAGAAACAAGCTCCATTGAGTTATTTAGTGGCGCGAAGCCATTGGCAAGAAGACCAGCTCGCTGACACACCAGCGTGTGTCGCAAGAGCAAGTACACGTGAATTATCTCTAAAAGAAACTCACAGCGTATATGCTTTAAGTCTAATATCCACTTTGCGGCGTATATTAAATGTACCCTTGTAGGAACTTGAAGTATATACATTTTTCCTTACATCATTTTATGGTTAATTTTTATTTTTAAATTGTGGTTGATTAAATGAGCTTTAAGACTATTGATACTCAAGGGTTAATGATCCTCCAATAACGGGATGTGGAATATATATATATATATATATATATATATATATATATATATATATATATATATATATATATATATATATATATAAATCAGTTGGTAGACAGCAACCGCCCAGGGAGGTACTACCGTCCTCCCTAGTGAGTGTAAAACGGAAACCTGTAATTGTTTTACATGATGGAAGGGTTACTGGTGTCTTTTTTTCTGTATCATAAACATGCAAGATTTCAGGTACGTCTTGCTACTTCTACTTACACTTAGGTTACACTACACATTCATGTACAAGCATATATATATACACACCACTCTGGGCTTTCTTCTATTTTCTTACTAGTTCTTGTTCTTGTTTATTTCCTCTTATCTCCATGAGGAAGTGGTACGAATTCTTCCTCCGTAAGCCATGAGTGTCGTAAGAGGCGACTAACATGTCGGGAGCAAGGGGCTAGTAACCCTTTCTCTTGTATACATTACTAAAGTTAAAAAGAAAAACTTTTGTTTTTCTTTTGGGGCCACACTGCCTCGGTGGGATACTGCCAGTTTTGTTGAAAGAAAAATATATATATCGTGCCGAATAGGTAAAATATGCTATTTTGTCTAAAATAGCAACGCTCTTCTTGCCGAATAAGGGAAGAGAAAATTTGTGTATGCAATAATTTGGCAAAAATCATTCAGAACCTAACGAAAAAAAATATATTTCATTGTGTTTGTTTGTTATTAAATTATTGTAAACTTATCTAAAATTTATTTAGTTAGATTAGGCTAAATTAAATTGCGCTTGTTATAATTAGGTTAGGTAAGTTTTCTAAGGTTCTTCATGTAAAAAAATATTAATTTTTACATTAACATAAATGAATAAAACATACATCTTTAAACGTATAAGAGAAAATTTTTGAAAGGCCTTAATTTTAAATGAGTTCTTGCTAATTGACAAGTTTTACCTATTCGGCACGACATGTATATATATATATATATATATATATATATATATATATATATATATATATATATATATATATATATAACACGTCGGTCGTCTCCCACCGAGGCAGGGTGACCCAAAAGAAAGAAAATCCCAAAAACGAAAATACTTTCATCATCATTCAACACTTTCACCTCATACATAATCACTTTTTGCAGAGGCGCTCAGATACGACAGTTTAGAAGTCCCTCCAAACTGCCAATATCGCAAACCCCTCCTTTAAAGTGCAATCATTGTTCTTCCCATTTCCAGGACTCAAGTCCGGCTAACCGGCTTCCCTGAATCCCTTCACAAATTATTACCCTGCTCACACTCCAACAGATCGTCATGTCCCAAAAACCATTCGTCTCCATTCACTCCTATCTAACACGCTCACACATGCTTGCTGGAAGTCCAAGCCCCTCGCCCACAAAACCTCCTTTACCCCCTCCCTCCAACCTTTTCGAGGAGGACCCCTACCCCTCCTTCCTTCCCCTACAGACTTATACGCTCTCCAAGCCATTCTACTTTGATCCATTCTCTCTAAATAACCAAACCACCTCAACAACCCCTCTTCAGCCCTCTGACTAATAATTTAAGTAACTCTACAACTCATAATTTCCACATTCCGAATTCTCTGCACAATATTTACACCACACATTGCCTTTAAACAGGACATCTAAACTGCCTGAAGCCGCGTCCTCGCTGCAGCATTTGCAACCCATGCTTCACACCCAAATAAGAGTGTTTTGGTACCACTATACTTTCGTACATTCCCTTCTTTGCCTCCATGATAACGTTTTTTGTCTCCACAGATACCGCAACGCACCACTCACCTTTTTTCCTTCATCAATTCTATGATTAAAATCATCCTTCATAAACCCATCCGCTGACAAGTCAGTTTCCAAATATCTGAAAACATTTACTTCTTCCATAATCCCTCTCTCCAATGTGATATCCAATTTTTCTTTATCTAAATCGTTTGATACCCTCGTCACCCTACTCTTATCTATGTTCACTTTCAACTTTCTACCTTTACACACCCTCCCAAACTCGTCCACTAACCTTTGCAACTTTTCTTTAGAATCTCCCATAAGCACAGTATCATCAGCAAAAAGTAACGGTGTCAACTCCCATTTTGTATTTGATTCCCTATTATTTAATCCCACCCCTCTCCCCAACACCCTAGCATTTACTTCTTTTACAACCCCATCTATAAATGTATATTAAATAACCATGGTGACATTACACATCCCTGTCTAAGACCTACTTTTACCGGGAAGTAATCTCCCTCTCTCCTACACACCCTAACCTGAGCCTCACTATCCTCATAAAACTCTTTACAACATTTAATAACTTACTACCTATTCCATACACTTGCAACATCTGCCACATTGTTCCCCTATCCACTCTATCATATGCCTTTTCTAAATCCATAAATGCAATAAAAACTTCCCTACCATTATCTTAATACTGTTCACATATATGCTTCAATGTAAACACTTGATCTACACATCCCCTACTCACTCTAAAGCCTCCTTGCTCATCTGCAATTCTACTCTCTCTCTTACCTCTAATTCTTTCAATATTAACCCTACCGTACACTTTACCTGGTATACTCAGTAAACTTATACCCCTTTAATTTTTACAGTCTCTTTTGTTCTCCTTCCCTTTATATAAAGGAAGTATACACGCTCTCTGCCAATCCCTAGGTACCTTCCCCTCTTTCATACATTTATTAAACAATACCAACCACTCCAACACTATATCCCTTTCCCCCTGCTTTTAACATTTCTGTCATGATCCCGTCAGTTCCAGCTGCTTTACCCCCTTTCATTCTACGTAATGCCTCACGCACCTCCCCCACACTCACATCCTGCTCCTCTTCACTCCTAAACGATGTTATACCTTCCTGGCCAATGCATGAAATTACTGTCTCCCTTTCTTCATCGACATTTAAAAGATCCTCAAAATATTCCCGCCATCTATCCAATACCTCTATCTCCCCATCTACTAACTCCCCTACTCTGTTTTTAACTGACAAATCCATTCGTTTCCTAGGCTTTCTTAACTTGTTTATCTCACTCCAATTGTTTTTCTTATTTTCAGCAAACTTTCTTAACAGTGCCTCTCCCACTCTATCATCTGCTCTCCTTTTGCACTCTCTCACCACTCTCTTCACCTTTCTTTTACTCTCCATATACTCTGCTCTTCTAATAACACTTCTGCTTTGTAGAAACTTCTCATAAGCTATCTTTTTCTCTTTTATCATACCCTTTACTTCTTCATTCCACCACTCACTTCTCTTTGCTCCTGCACCCACCCTCCTATAGCCACAAACCTCTGCCCCACATTCTAATACTGCATTTTTAAAACTATCCCAACCCTTTTCAACCCCCCCTCCCCACTACTCATACTTGCTCTAGTCCACCCTAACTTCCTCCTACCTTAGTTTATACACTTTTACCTCTCTCTTAAATGCTGTTGCCATTTTCCTTTTGTCCCATCTACCTCTTACTCTAACTGTAGCTACAACTAAATAATGATCCGATAAATCCGCTGGCCCTCTATAAATATGTACATCCTGAAGCCTACCCATCAACCTTTTATCCACTAATACATAATCTAACAAACTACTTTCATTACGTGCTATATCATACCTTGTATACTTACTTATCGTCTTTTTCATAAAATATATATTACTTATTACCAAATCTCTTTCTACACATAGCTCAATTAAAGGCTCTCCATTTTCATTTACCTTGTCACCCAAATTTACCTACTACTCCCTCCACAACATTTTTACCCACTTTAGCATTGAGATCGCCAACCACAATTACTCTCTCACTTGGTTCAAAACTCCCCACACACTCACTCAACATTTCCCAAAATCTCTCTCTCTCCTCTACACTTCTCTCTTCTCCAGGTGCCATTTATTTCTCCCATTTATGCATTCACGGAAACAAGTGGTTTAAAGCAAATAACTTACTGCGAACAGTCGGGGTTCGAACCCGAGTTAACCTGCCAGCCTACGTGATGCTAATTAAATTCTCGCCGCCTTAGTCCACTACCCCCACCATGCTTCAAATTTTAGGTGTTTTAGTAAGTTCACTGGACATTCCACTCCCAGCGTCAAGCACATTAGTGGCCCTCGATAACTAATGCAACTAATTTCATTCTCCTCCGTTATGGATACCTGAGGATGATCGATTTATGGGATTGAAAGTGTGTCGGCTCCACGAGGTCATTAATATTTCACGGGTCACCTGTACACCACCGGTCAAAAATACTTTGATGTATTACTTCCCAAAATAGGGATTAATTCAAGCTCTGAGAGGCATATACCTCTCTGTGTATATTCCCTAAAAAAATTAATTAAAAATGTTGAGATTATTTTTTTTATTTTAAAATATTATTTCATTGCTATTTTAAAATATTATTTTATTGACGTAGAATACTTTTTCAGTAAGTGGGAAGAACTTTTCTAGAAACTTCAACTGACTGGCGCTAATAAAGATAATTTCACGCAAATATGTAATCTGATATATTTAGTGAAGATTTCTTATGTAAATATTATTAAGAAATTTCCTTTCGGTGTTTTCCACGAAGTACAAGAGTAAAGCTTGTTTTTAAACTCACTGTCGTGAATTATTTTTAGTTAAATATTCATATTCAAATGGTGAAGCTTAATTAATCAAATCATGACTTGAAAAAAACTACGTTCAGACCGAAATCTTGTCCTCGTTAATGTTTATTTTCCAGCGAGTTGACATTTTTATAATATATCAGTCAAGAAAAAGCTTAGCAGAGTAGAAGCCGTTTTTACTCGATATATCGTAATTACATGATGGGCTTGGGCCGTGCAGGGAGAGGGAGTCTTGTCATGTTTTCCACACTATTTTAGCCCACACAGTATACAACGTACTCAGCTCAAAGTCCACGTATATTGAGGGAGGATTCTCGGACTCTCCTGTCGTTTATTTTTCTTTTCACTCCCATCAGCTAACCGTTGTTAGTATGTCTTCTATTGTCATTATGTTCTCTGAGTCCGCCAGGTGCAGTTCATTTAGTTTATCTTCTTTGTTCACTTCTCTCAGCTCTGGTACCACAGCTGAGAGTAGAATCTGTGTCTGCCTGTCTGTCTGCGTCTGTTGTTGCAGCCACTGCTTCATAGCCTGTGTCTGTTTCTTTGTCCACCCGTTTGTCTGTCGTTCGGTCTGTTGCCAGTCTGTTCGTCTGTCTGCCTACCTGTTAATCACGAAGCTTTTCGACCTTCTGGCGAATCTGTTGAATTTCTCTAGTATATATATATATATATATATATATATATATATATATATATATATATATATATATATATATAAATTTTCTGGTGTTGGCTTCAGGCAGGTTGTGCGTATTATATGAAAGATTTAACATACGTCGTACCAGAAGTATTATTCAGAGGTCTGAGGAGAGGTTCCTCAGGTGGTTTAGACATATTAAGACTATGGAGAAAAACAGGATGACTAGGAGAACGAATAAATCTGGAGTGGAGGAATGGTGATGAAGCGTGGTCCCAGGAACGGTTGAAATGAGATGGGGTTAAAGGAGGCTTTGAGTGCTAGAAGCCTGGACATCCAACAGGCATGTGTGAGCGTGTCAAGCAAGAGTTAGTGGAGGCAAGTGGTTTTCATGAGTTGACGTGCTGTTGGAGTGTGAGCAAGGTATGTTTTATGAAGAAATTCAACGGGAAACCATTTAGCCGGACTTTAGCTGTGGATGTGGGAAGTACATTGCTTGCATTCTTAGAAAAGGGTGGGGAGGGATGTTGTGGTTTGGAGGGTTATCTATTCTGTGATGTCTGAGCTCTTCCGGCAAGATAGTGATGGAATGAGTGAATGACAGTATAAGATTTTTTCTCTTATTTCGGATAACCCTGTCTCGGTGGGAGACGACTGGTGTGCTTAAAGTTTTTTTTTTTAATCTGTTCGGTTCTTGCCTCCTTTTTCTTTGATCTATGGTTGAGGAAACTAGGAAGGCCTGATTAATCTGCTGACGCATTTCCGAAGATACATCCGTACGTTTTGAGACTAGAGACGCTTAGATGAAGGAATACACTAAAGTGAGTGACCTTAGATGAAGGAATACACTAGTGTGAGTGACCTTAGATGAAGGAATACACTTGTGTGAGTGACCTTAGATGAAGGAATACACTAGTGTGAGTGACCTCAGATGAAGGAATACACTAGTGTGAGTGACCTTAGATGAAACACTAGTGTCTCACTACTGGAAGATGGATTCTATCCTTCCTAAAGACATTCTTAAGCATTGCTGAATTGAGATTATTAAATGTATATTCACCTAGTTGTTTTCATCTAATTGTATCTATAGGAGCTGATATCTAGCTCCTGGGACACCCTAGTGCCATTCATTTAACTGATAGAAATTGCTGCATCTCTTCTTGGGATCTGAACAAATTCCATTTGTTCAGCATGTTCACAATAAAGATACTTGTTTTTGTGTTCTGTTTGGCACATTTGAACTTTGTTTACATTTATATCCACATGTTCTTTTTCTTTGTATTTGGAATAAACTGGGCATATCATCTTTTTTTCCGCATCAAGAGTCTCACAGCTCTGTCATAGAAGCTATGATAAAATGTCCTCTGTTTTCCGGCCATCATATCTACTATCTTAGCATTAACATAAGAATATAAGAACACAAGAATGGAGGAACACTGCAGAAGGCCTACTGGCCCATACAAGGCAAGTCCTTATCAAAACCACCCCTACCCAAAACTACCCAAGAATTTACTCCCGTATCCACAACACCAATCAAACCCAGCCCCTCCCACTCATATATTTGTCCAATCTCTTTTTAAACCTACCCAAGGTCCTAGCCTCGATCACCCTACTCGGAAGACCGTTTCACGCATCCACAACTCTGTTCGAAATCCAGTACTTACCTATATCCTTTCTAAATCTAAATTTATCAAACTTAAATTCATTATTTCTGGTTCGTACCTGGTTCGACACCCTCAATACTTTATTAATATCACCTTTGTTGTGCTTGAACTAGTCTTGTACAACACATGCCGGGGCTACAAACTCTTAAGGCGAGGGTAGTGATATGAAGGATTATTTCTTCATATATGTGGCATGCTAAGAGTATGTTATATTTTATTCAGCGTATGTCACACTCCTCGTCGTTATACATCGGTTAATCGGCCAATCACAGACAAGCCCGCCGGAGCTGTGGACCAATGTGGGTCACTTATGACCCGAGGTTTGGCAGACTTGTCTAGGCTGCTAGTTGATCACGGTTTTTGTCTGGCTCCTTGCTTTTTGCATTCTTAAATCACCGTTTAGTACACTTGCTCTTGCATTACCGTAACATATTGTTAATACCAGCTTGCATTGGTGAAGCAAATACAAGTCATATAACTTCTGCTGTAGGCCATTTTACACCTGTGTTCGTAATAATAATTCTGGAAGCTAATGTTATATTTGCTTGCATTGCATGTCACCAGTGGTATTGTGTTTGTGTGCCTCTGGCGACAGGCTTCATTTGATGACCTCCCTGAATCCTTTTCTCTTTCTTCTTCAGTAAATTGCTCCCCTGTCAAGAGGTACACTTTTCTGGCCTGCCTTCTGATCCTTGTTATTCACCTGATTATTCTTTTTCGTCATCCACATTTATTCATTGATGCATTTCAGGAAGAGGCTGGGTCCAAGAAATGAATCTCGTGGCACTCCACTGTTTACTTTTACTTGTGTTATTACCTCTCTCTCGTGACAGAAGAAATAAAGCGACAAACTGAAAAAAGACAGGTAATGTGGAACAAGCATTTGTATCAAAACTACGTTTCGCTCATGACTGAGCTTTATGACATTTCAATCTTGAAATCTCAGCCAAGTTTCAGTTCCAAAGTTCAGTCCTGGTCAAAAACATTGTCTCTTGCCTCCTGCTTGTTAGTTATTCACTTATCCGCTAAGATATCCACTCTGTCAATCCAACCTCGTTGTTTTTAATCTTTGCCATCCCGTCATTTGACAAAATTAGATATAACTGGCTTAGAAAATAGCCACGTTGAAATAAGAATAGTTAAGTAGAATCACACCATTCTAAATCCATTCTAATTCTCTATAACTAAATCTTTCGTTTTTCAGGGAGTTTTCAACTCTCTTCTCCACTCGTTCCTGCAAGAGAATCCACACCAGCGTTACCAGTCTGTAGGTCACCGCCTTTTGTTTTTCTTTCTTTTTTTTTTTGACGACGTGAAAAATATTTCTAGTTGAACAATTTCGTGCAATTCTCCTCCTGGCTCTAGTGACGTGAATATTCCTTTTGTCTCCTCACAGCATCTCAGTGCCACTTTCAGCCTCTGTTGCATTTGTTTTATTATATACATTACTTGCAAATGTTCTAGTGTGTACAATATTGCATTTGTTCTAGTTTGTTCATTTATTATTTTGTCTCTTGCTTTTGGTACAACTATGTGGTTTGGTCAAAGCTATGTGGTTTTATAACAGCTATGTGGTTTGGTCACAGCTATGTGGTTTTATAACAGCTATGTGGTTTTATAACAGCTATGTGGTTTGGTCACAGTTATATAGTTTGGTCACAGCTATGTGGTTTGGTCACAGCTATGTGGTTTGGTCACAGCTATGTGGTTTGGTCACAGCTATGTGGTTTGGTCACAGCTATGTGGTTTGGTCACAGCTATGTGGTTTGGTCACAGCTATGTGGTTTGGTCACATCTATGTGGTTTGGTCACAGCTATGTGGTTTGGTCACAGCTATGTGGTTTGGTCACAGCTATGTGGTTTGGTCACAGCTATGTGGTTTGGTCACAGCTATGTAGTTTGGTCACAGCTATATAGTTTGGTCACAGCTATGTGGTTTGGTCACAGCTATGTGGTTTGGTCACAGCTATGTGGTTTGGTCACAGCTATGTGGTTTGGTCACAGCTATGTGGTTTGGTCACAGCTATGTGGTTTGGTCACAGCTATGTGGTTTGGTCACAGCTATGTGGTTTGGTCACAGCTATGTGGTTTGGTCACAGATATGTGGTTTGGTCACAGCTAAGTAGTTACGTAACAGCTGTGTGGTTCTAGCAGTGTGGCAATGGTTCACCTTTATCATTGTTTTTGCTGTCTGATTGCTTGACTGTTTAATGCTGATTTACCCTGACGTTATATTGTACCTTCAAGTGGTTGCCTGATTTATTTTCTCCAATTTTTCATTTTTATTTTTATTATTTCGATTAAAAAAACAATCACTAAATGCAGAACTACAACTTAGTTGAAAAACTGCAAATGTTTTCCCAATATACAAGCATGGAAATTGACTATAAGAATTCAGTTAAAGACCGGGATCATTGACTTGTACTTTGAAAAGTGCTGAAAAAGTTAGAGGAAATTGACGATGCATGCAGAGAGCAGTAACTATGCTGCATGCAGAGAGCAGTAGCTATGCTGCATGCATAGAGCAGTAACTATGCTGCATGCAGAGAGCAGTAACTATGCTGCATGCAGAGAGCAGTAACTATGCTGCATGCAGAGAGCAGTAACTATGCTGCATGCAGAGAGCAGTAACTATGCTGCATGCAGAGAGCAGTAACTATGCTGCATGCAGAGAGCAGTAACTATGCTGCATGCAGAGAGCAGTAACTATGCTGCATGCAGAGAGCAGTAACTATGCTGCATGAAGCCAAGACAAATTTACAGAAGAGAAGTCCTTCCTTCAGGAACTTTTGAATTTTATAAAATAACGAAATATGGAAAATAGACAAAAATGAGTTAACAATATTTTCTTTGGCTACAGGAATACACTGGATACAGTACCACACCAGAATAATATCAAATTTTAAAGGGGTGGACTGCTAAGCCAGCGAAAGGCCTCGATCAAATGACCAAAAGCTCCACTGTCGGGTTATCATACTAAGACCCGTGTCAGGACTTGTTCTGTTTCCGGACGAATGTTACCTACAGTAATCAAACCAGAGGTGGACTCGCAAATTAAAATAATTGGCATGGGGTGGAAAAAATAGTACTCAAATAGAAAATG
The DNA here is from genome assembly GCA_009830355.1 of Cherax destructor. NCBI lineage: Eukaryota > Metazoa > Arthropoda > Malacostraca > Decapoda > Parastacidae > Cherax > Cherax destructor. Next base: position 165,506 of record WNWK01000356.1, read on the forward strand.
AATGGTATAAACCTTTGCATTAGATACCGACAATTTGGTTTAGAAAGACACGCGAGCAAACACTAGGACATATTTATTTTCTCGGTCCTGGGACCTTGATCTCTTCTAACACAGAGAATAAAATAATTGTATATATTTGAGATGAAGTCGGGTAGGTAATGAGGTCATGTGATTCATGTATTGTCAGGTAAGTGATGCTTTGCCTAGTAGGTGATCCCGGGGTAGGTATCACATACCTAACAACACAGGAATCGCATGACCTCATTGTATGCCTGACCTCATCTCACATATGTCCTTTTTCAGGTCACTGTGTCACTCACATCTAACTCTGTCTGTATATACTATTGTTTTATTCTCTGTGTTAGAAGTGATCAAGGTCCCAGGACAGAGATTAAAGGTATGGAAGAAAATGTTAGGATGGGTGAGGCTATGAGGTGGGTTGCCCCAAGTATCAGTAGTAGGTCATTTGCTTTTCGTAATTTGCGTAAATTATCTGTCAGAATGTATTATTTCCTCTGTATCGCTGTTTGCTGATGACAAAACTAAAGAGGAGAAGAACACTAGAGGATAAGGGCAAGCTACTGAAAACTTGGGCAGACTGGAGGAGTCGTCAAACAAGTTGCAAGGAAATGTAAATTAGAGAGGATTAAGGAAGGCTAGATAAAAAGTATAAACAGAGAGAGAAGTTGCAGAACATAAATAAAGAGAAGGACACGGGAGTTAGTATTCAACCGAAAGGCTCATACGAACCGCATTACATCAGCAGCACATACGAGGCTAGCAATTCTTAGAACTGTAAACAGGAACCTCAATAAGAAATCATAGACGACATTGTGCACACCGTGTCAGGCATATCATAGAATATGCAGCACCAGTATGGGGTTCAATATCTAAGACATCAAACTTAGACACACGAAAACGTACATAGACAATCAACTAGGGTGGTTCCAGAACTTAGAGCCATGAGGAATGTGAGGAAAAGCTTAATTGAAAATTAAATTTAGAAAGCTTGGAAGAGAGAAGGGCCAGAGGAGAAGTAGTATTTGCGTGCAGAAACTATTTCTCCTATGGCAGAGGTCTTGGTAGAGTGGTCAGGGAGCAGGCACAGGCTGGAGACGGCAGAGGTAAGGGCTAAGAGCACAGACGAGACACAAGGATGTTAGGAAATGCTTCTTCAATAGTAGGGTTCAGCTTCTTGCTAGGGTTCAGCTAACCAAGAACCTGTATTTGCCAGCAAAATTCTGGGTTAAGAGGTCGGGTTAGGAGCTAAGTCTCAACCCTCGTAAATACAACTCAGTAGAACTCTGTCAGCGCAGACACACTAATGCATTACTAAGACCCTGTGTGCCACCCCTTTATAGCTAAACAAAATATAGCGTAAACTGACTGGAAAACAACAAAAGGGTGATTGTGGTGTTGTGGGTGACTGGCGGAAATGTGTGTTGCAGCGTAGAGAGAACAGAAGTGTATATCAACATGCTTGCAGAATGGGAGATTATGTTCGTCTTAATCATCGTTAAAAATCGACGATAACTGATTTACAGGACAGTATTCTCTTTATTTTAATGTGTGGGAGGCGATGGGTAGGTACAGGGTTTAAAAGCTATTATAATCATGGGGGAGCGCTAAACCCGTAGGATTACACAGGGCATGTGGGGGGGAAGGGGAAAAATGGAAGGTATTCAGGCTCAATTCAGAGAACTAGAGCACAGATCCAATTCCCCAGATCAAGAGCCTCTCACCAGCGGTTTAAAACCTAGCTGTGGTAAATATATGTGAGGAGACACTTGTCCTGTTTCCTGACGATTAAATCATCGATAATCATCACTGTTGCTGCAGTTTCTGGACGTTACAATGTATATGTTTGGTTTCTGTGTAAATAGAATCTTCTGTAATAAATACCTGATGCAAGAGTCATATGTGACTAGTACCTCGGTGGTTGAGTTTAGTATTCCTAGCTGAAGGAACTAGGGTTCGATTCTGGGCCAGCCGAGAAGTATAGGTAAGTCACCTAGTACCCACAGCTCGTGTTCACCTAGCAAGAGTTAGTTGACTGTTTTGAACTGCATGTTTGGTGGTTATTTTCCTTAAGTTGGTCCAGAAAATTTAATGGGCCTGTAAATTCAGCTGTGAAAAAAAAATTACTTTTGAGACATGTCAATTAAACCAACATAGAAATATAGAGAAAACAATATTATGTCATAATATGAGAATTTCAACGTTGGTTGGAAAGGTGCAGAGCTTCAGGTATATGAACAAAGCATGAAGATCAAGCCTATATTTTCCCCATTTTACGCTGTGTGTAGTCTTGAACAAAATTGTACACAATATCAACGTTGGGGCGTGAATGACTCAAACCACAAAAACAAGAGTTATGACTTGATAAAAAAAAAATATTCCCTCCAAATAATAATTGACTGTGTAAATCTCTGCGGACATTTGCCCACCACGACTCCACTAGCCATAAACCAACCCGCGCAAATGCCCTCTCTTGTCCTCTCTATTTTCTATACCACGTTATTTACACCGTCATTAACGGTCGTTGTCGTTTATTGAAGTAACGCATGGGGTTGGTGTGGAGGGGTGAGGGAGCAGTGGCGCAAGTGTACTCAACAAACTAGGCTGGCACAACCCAGGGGTGAGGGAGCAGTGGCACAAGTGTACTCAACAAACTAGGCTGGCACAACCCAGGGGTGAGGGAGCAGCGGCACAAGTGTACTCAACAAACTAGGCTGGCACAACCCAGGGGTGAGGGAGCAGTGGCACAAGTGTACTCAACAAACTAGGCTGGCACAACCCAGGGGTGAGGGAGCAGTGGCGCAAGTGTACTCAACAAACTAGGCTAGCACAACCCAGAGGTGAGGGAGCAGTGGCGCAAGTGTACTCAACAAACTAGGTTGGCACAACCCAGGGGTGAGGGAGCAGCGGCGCAAGTGTACTCAACAAACTAGGCTAGCACAATCCAGGGGTGAGGGAGCAGCGGCGCAAGTGTACTCAACAAACTAGGCTAGCACAACCCAGGGGTGAGGGAGCAGTGGCGCAAGTGTACTCAACAAACTAGGCTGGCACAACCCAGGGGTGAGGAGCAGCGGCGCAAGTGTACTCAACAAACTAGGCTAGCACAACCCGGGGGTGAGGGAGCAGCGGCGCAAGTGTACTCAACAAACTAGGCTAGCACAACCCAGGGGTGAGGGAGCAGCGGCGCAAGTGTACTCAACAAACTAGGCTAGCACAACCCAGGGGTGAGGGAGCAGTGGCGCAAGTGTACTCAACAAACTAGGCTGGCACAACCCAGGGGTGAGGGAGCAGCGGCGCAAGTGTACTCAACAAACTAGGCTAGCACAACCCAGGGGTGAGGGAGCAGCGGCGCAAGTGTACTCAACAAACTAGGCTAGCACAACCCAGGGGTGAGGGAGCAGCGGCGCAAGTGTACTCAACAAACTAGGCTAGCACAACCCAGGGGTGAGGGAGCAGTGGCGCAAGTGTACTCAACAAACTAGGCTGGCACAACCCAGGGGTGAGGGAGCAGTGGCGCAAGTGTACTCAACAAACTAGGCTGGCACAACCCAAGTATTACGACCCGTCGTTATGTACACCATCCCACAGAAAAAAAAATAGATAAAATATTATATACTAGGTTTCACCTAGATTTTAGTACATCACTAAATCTGGTGTGGGTGAAATATTGCATTAATTAAGATCTAGTTTTGACAACTGTGTGATTTTTTACCACTAGGCTGGCAAACTCTTGGGTTCACGGTCGAATCTCCGGTGAAAATAAATAAAAAAAAATCATTTTGGATTTGGTGGGATGTGAGTATTATTAGCAAATGTAAATGTTAAAAACTTTTTACATTTACATTTTACAATTACATTTACAGATGAATCTCACGCTGGCGGGAGATTCATCTGTAAAAAACTTGCATTTGTAGTCACAGTGGTGCCTATGCTAACCTTCCTATGGTGTATAAATATACCTAGTTGGATGGATCTTATTGTAGCCAGCTGGTCCAGTGGCTATAGCGACGGTCGGGAATTTTATGACGCTCTGATCGCGGGTTCTATCCCCGCCCGTGGTATGGTATGTTTGCAATCGTGTCATTACGTTTTCGTGAGTCGTGACTTCTATACTTTCGAGACGTGCTCGCCCCTTGACTAACTGTGGTATAATATATGAAAACTTCCTTGATATAAAGTTCATAGAAACATCACATGCTGTACCATTATTTTTCTTCCAAATAAGAGTCTTAAGCTGGTAGTCTGCTTCCTCTTCCCAAATTCGACATCAGACCGAAAAAAAATCACTTGTTGTGCAATTATTTGCAGATTGAACACTTGTGTCCGGCAAGCAGCTTGCTGCCTGAGGAATTAATTAAATATTCACAATGGTATTAGAAAAAAATCAACGTTGTAAAAATTATGTTAAATTTAATATCATGGACTATCATGTAATTTACTGAGAAAATACACGCATACACTTCATACGTATGTATGAAGATATGTGTATGAATGTATGTATGAAAGTATGAACGTATGTATATATGTATGAATGAATGGATTTATGCATGCATGACTGAATGTATGTATGAATGAATGTATGTATTCACCTAAGAATGGTTGCAGGAGTGGAGTTATAACTCCTGGCCCCCTCTTTACTAGTCGTTACTAGGTCCACTCTCACTGCTCCATGAGCTTTATCGTACCTCTTTTTAAAGCTATTTATGATACCTGCCTCCACTACCTCACTTTCAGGACTATACCACTTCCTGACAACTCTATGACTGAAGAAATACTTCCTAACATCCCTGTGACTCATGTGAGTCTTGAACTTCTAACTGTGACCCCTTGTTGCTGTGTCCCATCTCTGGAATATCCTGTCTCTGTCCACCTTGTCGAATCCTCTCAGTATTTAATATGTCGTTATCATGTCCTCCCTATCCCTCCCTTCCTCAAGTGTCGTCAGGTCGAGTTCCCCCTCTCCTCGTATGACATGCCCCTTACCTTCGAGACTAGTCTCGTCGCAAACCTTTGCACTTTCTCTAATTTCCTGACATGGTTGGACAGGTGTGGGTTCCAAACTGGAGCTGCATACTCCAATATGGGCCTGACGTAGACGGTGTTCTGGGTCCGGAACAACTCCTTACTGAAATGCAAGAATGCTATTCTTAGGTTCGCTGGTCGCCCATATGCAGCAGCTATTTGGTTGATGTAAGTATGTATGAATGAATGTATGTATTTATGAATGAATGTATGTATGTGTGTATGTATATATGTATGTTGTATCACCGCGCCTTTGGGATGAAGTTGTAGTGTTCAGGTCACCCTGCCTCGGTGGGAGACGGCCGGTTTATATATATATATATATATATATATATATATATATATATATATATATATATATATATATATATATATATATATCAATTACCAGGCCATATCCCACCGAAGCAGGGTGACCAAAATGAAAAACTTAAGTTTCACTTTTTAAATTTAGTAATGTATACAGGAGAAGAGGTTACTAGCCCTTTGCTCCCAGCATTTTAGTCGCCTCTTACGACACGCGTGGTTTACGGAGGAAGAATTCTGTTCCACTTCCCCATTTGTATCATAAACGTAAATGGTTAAAATGTGTAGAAAAGTATAGAAAAAATGTCAGAAAAAGTTACACGAAGTAAAATATTTCACGAGAAAAATGATAAAGGTTGATAATAAAGCACACATCAAGACTCACCAGTCCACTAACACCCAGGATGCCACCCACACCAGCCCATTAACACCCAGGATGCCACCCACACCAGCCCACTAACACCCAGGATGCCACCCACACCAGCCCACTAACACTAAGGATGCCACCCACACCAGCCCACTAACACCCAGGATGCCACCCACACCAGCCCACTAACACCCAGGATGCCACCCAATCCAGCCCACTAACACCCAGGATGTGGCCCACACCAGCCCACTAACACCCAGGATGCCACCCACACCAGCCTACTAACACCCAGGATGCCACCCACACCAGCCCACTAACACCCAGGATGCCACCCAATCCAGCCCACTAACACCCAGGATGTGGCCCACAGCAGTCCACTAACACCCAGGATGTGACTTTACTAACAGTTGTCTTTTGTTCCTTCTTGCCCTCGTTCACACAGCCTACAGCTCAGCTATTCGATGCTTATGTATGAACTTATATAGACCATTCAATAAGCCCCCAAATTGGCTTTGTGTGTCACACAGCTGGAGTCTTGTTACTACCAGCAGAGGGACTCTTGCCTTTTGTGTCCACCTTGATAGTTACACTCTGTCAGTTTATCATAAATATGTTACTTTTAATCCCTCATCTCTCAGGAGAGACATCGCATACACCGAGCAGGAAGGAATATCTGGGAGCTACTATTGCCGGGACCATACTATAACAAGTACATATATTCTGTATAACCTCACTGGCACCTGCGAATCTTGATGGAATTCGGTTGGCCTATAGGCCAGCTCTTTCTAATTCCCATGCCAGTGTATAATCAGAGGAGAGCTCCACGTGTGGCCTTGTTAGTATCGTTAAAGAAGCTAAACAAGCAAACAGTCGCTCAAACAAGTATATTTCAATTCATTTTGCAAAAAATTTGTAATACATTGAAGACTCCGAGTACGCCATGACAATGACACGAAATTCTCAAGGGACTAAAAGATCAATTAGGTGAGTACCATTAGGCAGCATGAATGTCTTGCGCTCGGCAGACGGAGGATCAAGCCCCCACCACGTCTTGCGTTGAATATCCTACATGGGTTTAGCGCTTAACATGAATATTATAATAATTTTGTTTCATAAAGTTTTGATTAAATTAAGTAATATTATGTTAGCGATTGAATTAAAAACCGGAAAGTGAGTAAATGTTATCATTGCAGAGTAGGTTTGAGCACTCGAAATAAAAAGTAACTCATAAAATAGTGACAGTCTTTGACTCACAACCTAGGAATCCTTATTATATACGGAATTAATTAAGACCCATTCACAAACCTCCTTACACATGTTGCCCCTATTCACAAGACACTTAATTAGCATGTGAGTGTCAATCCACTGTAGTGGGCAGCATCCTGTGTTTTTTTCGCACGCTTAACATAGGTCTGGACTTGTAAATGAGCTGAGGTAAGATAAAAAACGCTTTGAATATTAAAAATCAGGAGTTCTCAGTATTAAGAGAAAGGACACTACTGGTGGGGAACCAGATGAGGACAACAAGATGAAAGGAATAACGAAGCCCTTCCTGATGAACTGGGTTGTCGTGTTTAGGTTGGACTGCGGGGTTTTAGCACCGACAGCCTGGCTGATCAAGCGGTCAGCTACCAGGCCTGGCGTGTTGCCGGGAACCGTAGCGATGACCCACGGGCTAAGCTACAGGAATAACGGAGGTGCAACCATCTCACTCATCAAGGCTATGTAGTGTAAGACACTGAAGCACTGTCCACTGTAGGTGAAAAAGAGTGAAAGAGCTAAATAAAAGAAGACGGCATGAAGAGCAGTCGAGAAACAACCCGCTTGCCTAGTTGTTGTTAGTAAGACTGTGTACGTGGTGAGAGGCCCACAGTTGACACAGACGGCCCACTTGAGGATTGACAGGGGTGAGAGGAGAGAGACAGGGGAAAAAGGATAGTAAAAGGGAGGAAAGAGAGGGTTTAGAGAGAGGGGAACATGGGTGAGATCACAAGGTAAAGTTATCAGAGGTTGATGGATGAGGAGACAGTAGAAGAAAAACAAATTAAAGCCATGATGTAAGAGATAAGAGGTGATCATCTGCAATAAGATGTGACACGAGTACGAGCAGATGGAAAAATTTATTATAATGGAATGGCAGCAGATAGATGAAAGAATGAAGAAAATGGAGACAAGGGTGGAGGCAACACTGAGGACTGAAGGGGTAAAAAGCTCAGCACGGAGGGTTGACAGAAGTGCTTGGAGAGAAACTGAGGGAGAGGGAAGAGAGAAAAAGGCTGAATTCAGGAGATAGAGGAATAACAACCTTGTGGTGCCGACCTTCCAAAGGAAGACGACATATGGGACTCTCATGAAAAAGGAAAATTTTAAAAAGATATTTACTGTTTACGTTGAAAACGGAGGCAGTAAAAAGTCATATATCGGTAAAAGCTTTGGGAATAGCTTAAAAAAATAAAGATGAAGATTCACATGCTTGTAAGCGGAGAGGTGAGAGACGAGATGCATGTGGATACTCATGTGTGCTAGCCAGGAGGAATTTGAGGACGGAAATTTTATGAGAATTGTGCCGTTCATGATGAATAAAAAAACAACATTTGATAACATTAGCTGATATTTTTAATGTGGTTATTCAGGAAAAGAGAAACCTTCAGATGTCAGAGAACTAGGGCAGTTTTTATGGAGGTGGACGAGATGTGGGAGACACAAAATCCTGACAAACGCTGAAAACTGAAACTAATGCATACACAACAGGACAGATACTTTAACCAGAACACTGTTGAAAATGGAGCACATCCATGTCAGGAGAGGACAAAATTATATGCAACCTCTCCACCATCCTCTTCTCTAACCACACCTAGAGGACCTCTACCCCTTCCATAATATCAACTCAGCAACCAACATTGCCTCTCTTTCCCTACTTCCTCTCCAGTAACATAAAAAAAAAAACTCCTATTTAGCAAAATCCCATCCAGCCTAAACCCTCCCAATGATCCTTGAAAACAATTATCTTCTTCCTCTCCGTCACCATCTTACACTTCCTCATGACAGAGATAAAAATACAGAAAAGAAGAATGACGTTAGTAATGACACTATTCCTAACGTTTATATCAAGTCATAAAAGGCACAAATACAGCAACATTAAAACATTACTGATGACTTTTTCGCGACAAAGTCGATGTTTCACCGACGTCTTGGATGAAACGTTGTTAATGGAGGTTTCACCTAACTGCATTTTTGTTTCTTTACCATCGTGTCCATATTTCACATCATTATCAATCCGCGGTTCAGCAGACGGAGGATCAAGCCTAGCCACGTCTTGCGCTGAATGACCTACATCGGTTTAGCATTTAAAATGAATATAATAGCGACGATAATAATAATGATACGCAGTGGAGACTTCAAAGACTTTAGTTGAGTCTTGGGAGGTTATTAAGAGGAGACAGCAGTTTGCGAGTCTTCGAGAGAGTCCTAGAAAGTAGTCCGAGAAAGGGACTTTCCTGTGGAAGACTGGCAGACACTGATTAGCTAACCGAGCGGTTGAGTGTTCATGTTTATCACCCTCATCGTCAGTAAGTGGAGGTACCTAGCGACACAAATGGGCAATGACGACTTCTGAGACCAGACAGTGAAGGCTTCAGAGTCTGTGTAGTGCAGACCATAGATATTATACAGTGGAGATTTTAAGAGACTATGTAGTGGAGTTTTCAGCAGTGGACAATTTGGACACGAGAGACTTAATTACTAAACTAGGTAAAATAATAATAAAGGATATAAATTCTGGAAGAAGGGGGTAAAAAAGGGAGAGTAGAACAATGGCATAATTATGAGAAAGAAACCACAGGTTGCAGAACAAGCATTTATTGCGACACGTTTCGCTCAGTTTATAACTTGGTGAACACGACTAAATATAAACATACTGTTCAGTTAAAAAAGTTCACAACTACACTAGTGACGAAACTGAGAGAAATAAATGCACAACGAGGAGAGGCTAACTGTACAGAATCTAACGAGAAAACGAGAACAATTATGAGAGGCATCATGATGACTCACATGATGTTCAGAGGACTGACAGGATGGAAAGGGAGAAATCTCTTCACATACCTGGGGTATACCTGGAGAGGGTTTCGGGGGGTCAACGCCCCCGCGGCCAGGTCTGTGACCAGGCCTCATGGTGGATCGGGGAACAAGAACAAGGAAGCATAGATAGAAGTTAAAACTAACGCTAAGTCAAAAGAATGGAAGTAATTCATAAGTCTTTGTGTTGTAAAAAATTTAATGAGCTGAAAGGAGATGAAATGGAAGTAAAATCTATATACCAGTGGTTTCCAGGCTTTTTTTTAATCAGCGTCCCACTAATTGATCAAGGCTTCAGCTGCTCTCCCTGTCTTCCTCATAATCCCTTCCCAGAATTGGTTTTGGAAGAGATTCTTTATGAGGAGGCCGAGGATTCTCTCATTGAAAACTCTGAAAAATTAAGTCATCTGCGGGCATTTGCAATATTTTAAGTGCAGTCAGCACTTCCTCAGAGAGGAGAATCAGTCCCATAGTTTGAACGATGCTGCTTTTGACGGTGCCAAAGGCAAATGCGATAGAGACCAATTGGTTAGATTCTACGCTGATTGGTCTTCAGGTAAGTATCTCAGAGTGCACACACACACACACACACACACACACACACACACACACACATACACACACCAGGGCCAGGATCTGTGAATCGACCCCTGCAACCACAACTAGGTGAGTACACACACTATTGAAACAATGGAAGAACCTACAAGGGAGAGGGAAGTAGTAATCAGGGAATCAAATATGAGCTAAGAATGGAGAGGGGTAGCTGGATCGCTAGCGCACTCAGCTCACACACTGAGGTCCGGAGTTCGAATCTCCGGTACGGCTGGAAAACATTAGGGACGTGTTTCCATAAGACACCTGCTGTCCATGTTCACCCATCAGTCAAATGGGTACCTGGGTGTTAGTCGACTGGTGTGGGTCGCATCCTGGGACAAAACTGTTATGCTCAGCATAACAAGCGGCTTTCTATATAGCAGTATGTCGTTGATGTCAGTTAAGCCTGTATACCTTGTACATGTACTCGTAGAAATAAAGATATTATTATTATTATTATTATTATTATTATTATTATTATTATTATTATTATTATTATTATATTAATCAGGATTCCTTCACTACACTACCCTTGCAGACGTACACTGCATGTAAAAAAATGTCGTTTTTGATAGAGCTTTACCGACGATACGACACTATGAGCATAACTTTGTTTCAGCGCTGCTATAAATAGGTAAATACAGAACAATGAACAAGGGATAGGGAGCGAGGGAGAGGTGAGGAAAAATATAAATTACAGTGACTTGCTATTCTGAGCAAGTAGACATAAGGGAAGAACATGTGGTGGCAACATAATGTGTATCCAGAGAGAGAGAGAGAGAGAGAGAGAGAGAGAGAGAGAGAGAGAGAGAGAGAGAGAGAGAGAGAGATTTAATAAAGATAATGCTAGGAATTTCTTTAAATGAGCTGAGGTAGGTAACCGCAGTAGCTTATAAAAAAGTCTGGAACGCTAAGCCGAAGCTTGAAAAAACAGAATTAAACAGAAGTTGTCAGAAGTGAGAGAGAGTCTTCAGTAATTGAGGGAAGTGGAAGCAAGGAATGATGACTGAAGAGGAATTAAAAGAAACTTTTGCAGACGTGTTTAGAGGTGCAAAAAGCAGGGAGCCAAATACCGGCTCAGAAACAAGAGAAACATGTTTCACAAGACGGGAAATTATATTATCTTCACTTAATAAGAAAAGATAAAGTTCTATATATCTATGTTGAAAGATAGTGTTAAGAAAAAACAGGAGAATAAATCTTGGGCAAAGCCGTGAAAACAGTATCCTATACAACTTTAAGAGATTGAAATTCAACCCCCGGAAAAGTGCAAAATTCTGAAACTTTAAGAATATTACTGTTTCAGTTTTGTATTTCCCGAAGTGCTGAACTTGTGTGGATCATTGAGCTTAAGGATGAAAACCAGTACAAATATACACTGAGTATGAACTGGGAAAACAGGTGCTGCAAACTTTCGCACAGTGAGAAAGTTCCTTAGGTAAACAAATAATACTGAGCGTGTGGTTGAAGGTACACCTGACCAAAACAGTGTAGGTGGCGTGTGTTTACCAAGAACCTAGAACCTCACGACATAACCTCTCAAGATCGGATACATGATACACTTCTTGCCTGTTTTTGAGCTTGCCACACCTGTCATACAGCAGACGGAAAGAGGCTGTTTGAGACACGTAGATCATTGATAAAGGTTATAGATACAAGTTAAATGCACAAACGAATTACAAAGACGCTAGTTTCATATTTATATACTGTATTCCAAAAACCTTTAAACCCATCTGGGTCAGTATACTGAGTCGTAGAGCCTCGATCCTCTGTCTGGTAATCGTTGCTCGATCTCCCAGTAAAATAAAAAATACTTCAGCTTATGTGTGACCAGGAAGTTAAAGAGCATGATAACAAACACCACACACAGTTGAAGGATAGGTACGACAGGGGACACGAGGCGGGAAACTAGTGCAGCCAGGAGCTAAGATTCGACTTCAGGAGCCACAGATAGGTGAGCACAACGAGAGGGGGAGGGAGATTGTGAGAGCAGGACACAGAGCAAGGAAATTGCGCCACCGAGTCAAGATAGCAGCAGGAAGACACTGACAGTGAGGAGGGTCTTCCTTGTGTAATGCTAATGGTGGAGGTATTATACGATGGTGGGGATGTATTGCCAGAGTGTATTATACAATGGTGAGAGTAATGATATTGTATGGCCAGTGTGTATTATACAATGGTGAGGGGAGAGTAATGAGCATGTATGGCCAGTGATGTATTATACAATGTGGTGATGGTTGTTGTAATGAAAGTTGTGATAATAGTTATAGTAATGAGATTTGTGATAATGATGGTTACTGTGATTAAGGTTTTAGTGATATTGCCTGTGGTGATAGCTGTCTGTTTATTGCCTGTGGTGATAGCTGTCTGTTTATTGCCTGTGGTGATAGCTGTCTGTTTATTGCCTGTGGTGATAGCTGTCTGTTTATTGCCTGTGGTGATAGCTGTCTGTTTATTGCCTGTGGTGATAGCTGTCTGTTTATTGCCTGTGGTGATAGTTGTCTGTTTATTGCCTGGATGGTAGTTGTGGTCACGATAGTTATGGTGATGATGTTATACGCTCTGGAACTGTTCTGGCTATCTTGTGGTAGTTCTTACATCTCTTCTCTTATATTCTTCAAGAACTCTCTCCATGATTTCAGAGTCTCTCACATTATTCATCTCTTTCCAAAACTTTTTTAATCTCAACAAAAATTGCAGTTAATTATTTTCACTATTTTTTTTGCTATATTTTAATCTCCCTTCTTTATAAACAAGATCTTACTGATACTATTCTTACAGTGTAAAAGCTTTTCGTTCGATTAGATTTCTTCCCATCTCTCATTTTACTTTATCATTCTATAAGTCATTCCTCCTCTCATCTGTCCCAACTTTCTTATGCCTAAAAGTCTCTGTGGCTAACTCTAATATTTCATTACTAAATCAATACCTTTGTAACATCTTCCTCACCTCATTACGACAGACTAACCTTTTTTTCAGTAGTTGTTCATACCTTTCACTACTCATGTTTTTAATTAAATATTACGTTTCACTTTTATTTTACCCCTTGACACCGTTTACCTTCCTTGTACACGACCTTCTTCCTACTCTTATTGTGGCTTTCCCTAAATACTGAACTCTTTGCTCTTTTGATAGGGTATACAATCCTGTTACTGCCCTCAAAACGTTTTATCAGGTAACACATTCTCACGAAGACTAATTGATCTCTTTATAGACTTCATCCAGTCTAAATATTTATTAATTATTTTCCTTGCAAAAACAGGTAATCACTATTATTAAACCTTTCTCAAATTGCAATTCAATTAAAGATCATCCATATTTTATGCATATCTGTTACTCCAAACTTTCATATTACACTGCCCATAAAAAAAATGCTTCCCTCTTTCAATTATATAAAGTCTCCCTAGCAATCAGATGAGTCAAAAATTCCTAAACATTCTCTTCCAATTCATATTCTCTTTTCATTAAGGTTCTTTCACTTACAGTCTCGTCGTTGCTTTTACCCACTTCTCACGTCCAGCTTTTGTTTTATTCTACACAATTCTTGAATTTAACATTTATAGCACTCCGTTTTCCTCCCACAATTGTTTACATAATATTGCTGCTTCTTCCTCAACTCTGCTCTCTCGGGCAAACACTAGTCCTAATTCTTCAGATTAAAATTCCTCAATAACTTTATTCTTTGTTTCACTCACTGCTAAGACATCCATGACCCTTTCATTCATAACATTAACAGTCTGTTATTTCTTAACATCTGTACTACATCACAAAAAATTCCAGCAACTCAACCTTATTTTTTTCTGCTGCAGGAAACCTAGTTGTCAGCTTCCTGTTAGCGGCGTCCTAACATTGTAGTCTCCTTCAACATGAATATTTCTAGGGAAGTGTTGTAGGTAACTTCCTCAGTGAAGCTGAAAATGAAAAGGTAAAAGTTATAGTTTACAACTGACATTTTAAACATTCATAAGCTTGAAAAGAAAAAAACAACTAGGAATCTTTCTCAAGTGCAGGTTGTTGACCAGGCTTCAGAAACCTTCCAGTTATTATATGGTGACCCCCAAAGAGCAAAACATATTTACGATATTTCCGTCCCTAAGTATGACAGCACGCCTGCCGGATTAGAAAGTCCCGTTCTTCTAAATTGAAGAATGATTCATCACTTTCCCAGTATCATTATTTTTTTTTATTTTTCTCTGCTGACACTCGGTCTAACACGCATACATGTGTGCGTTGTTGTTGTTGTTCAAAGTCGTACCTCTCAATTCCTCCTTTGCGGTGCTACATACGTATTCAGATCAATACAGAGGAGAGAGAATAGTAAGCGAACTGGTGACCTGTCTGGAGGAGAGCTCGATGCAAGAAATGTTACTGAAACAGCAAACTGGAGGTGAAAGATGGCACAGCATTAGACAGGACTATTTTAATAAACAGTGGTAGAAGCAGACATGTGGGAAATTTAGAGAATCTTTTAGCTAGAACTATATTATACCACGCTTCACCCAAAGTGGGGATTTGTCAAGTCCTCACTAAATCTCACTGTCTCAAACGTCGCGTAATATAGGCTTTCCCTTCTAAAAGTGTCTAATAAATTATCACGACTATATTACATTGCTCAGTTTACATGCTAAGAGCTATTATCCTGTGTCACCTCAATTCACAGCCCAGCCCTAAGGTATACTACCACCCACACGAAGCGACCCATAACAGTCGACTAACTCACAGGTACCTATTTATTGCTAAGTGAACAGCTGGTGCAGGTGTAAGGAGACTAGTCCAAACATGTCGACGAGTCCAGAAATTGAACTCTGATACTTTTAATAATGAGTCTAACTAAGCCAAGGAGGAGCTCAGAGGTCGAGGGAGGATAAAATATGAGAGCAATTGCTAGAGGAAAAGAATAAATATCTTCGTGATTGTATCCTGGTAACTGAAGCATGCTGGTGAACTGGTCCTTTCTGAAGAGTTAAAAAAAAAAATACAAATACACGTTATGCAGATCCAAAACTGTATTTTAGACGATTGTGCTGCATAGGATTGAACTTTATCAAGACTGATAAAATGTATTAATATTGGTAGAATTACCGACAATATGTTAAGTAAAAGGACACAAATGCAACTAATGAGACATTTTATTGTGGCAACGTTTCGCTCTTGAAAAAGCTTGAAAAAGTTCCTGGAGAGCGAAACGTTGCCTCAATAAAATGTCTCATTAGTTACATTTGTGTCCTTTTACTTAACAACAAGACTGATAAAGCTTAATCCTGAGCGAAATGTCGTCTAAAATTGTGACTTTCTTTGCATTACAAGTATTCGCTTTCCGTAGGTAGCTTGTTGTCCCAGTCACCCAGGATGAGGCTGAAGTATCACCTAGGATGAGGCTGAAGTATCACCTCTGCAATAATTATCACTCAATTTAGGAATTGTTTAATGAAAATACTTCAGTCGTGGGATCGTGGTCACTTGGAATGGCCGAAGTTTAATCACCGAAACGGTTGTATTAAAATGACTGCATTTTGTCACTGTTTTCACTACTTGTCGGTATTATGTATATTCATATCCGATTATTATTCCGGTGTTGGTCGACTGTAAACCGTGACGATACGGCTGTTATTTGAACGGTGATTGTTGATCGAAACGTAGAGGCTGTAAAGCAAAATTTTGACAAATTTAGATTTTTCTGAATAAAATAAAAGGTAGTGTATTTAAAAGGCACGTAGAGCCTATGCTGCAGCAAGGAATTAATTATTGAGACGCTGCTGCAAGATTCTGACAGTGTTAAGTCTGGCAGAATAATATTGTGTTGTTGTTGCAAGCTGTTGAAACATTGCTGGCCGGGAAGTCTGAAGAGAAGCACTGCACTTTGCAGAATACATTAGAAGTTGCGATTCAGTGAACGAAGGAAGGCGAGTCGCAATATGAATCATCGCAACGTAGCGACGCTTTAAAGTTTACGTCTGTCCCGTGAAGAAATAATTGACAACGACCGTAGAATAAGTATAATGATGAGATCCATTATAGAAAGTAACAGCGGAGACTCGTGAGAAGGAGAGATGGGGAATAAAAAGTTGTAAAATCAATCCCTTAAGTTTTTTTTTTTTTTTTTTTTTTTGGCTTGGGGAGAAGAATAGTAGATATTGCCGACTTTCTGCATGTATGTATCTGAATTTTTTTAATAATACTATATTCTCTCTCAAGAGTATTTCTGCAGTCCTTGCAATAGTTCTCTCATGTTTTTTTTTAATATATTTTTTAAATATATTGATGGTATCCCTAAAAAAAACAGTTGATCTTTGGTAGCCGATTTACCCACTGGGCAACTTGCATTATTATTATTATCATTATTATTATTGAAAAGTGTTAAGTCTAGATCTAGGGGTCAAACAGCACAAGAAGGAAGATAAGTACTCAAGTTCAATTTAAGGAAGGGAAGAGTAACTGCGGTTCGCTGGTTCGAGAACCCTTCGTCAGTACCAAAGCAGTGCCCCTAAAGGGACAGTCAAATTGATTAGTCTCTGCCAACACACTGTAAAATATAACCACACTGGTGACAGTCATCACACTATGTGGAATAGGACTGTCAGCAAGTTGAAACACTGCAGAAGTTACACGGATCCTCACATGTGTAAACCATAACTTTTTACAGAAAATGCATAATAAAGGACTAGTACTGCCCCTAAGATTATCCAGCTTGGTGCTTAAACAAATGAATCTTTTACTAGGTAAAAGATTTACTAGGTAAAAGATACCCCTAACTGCCGATAATTAAGTAAATTAGTCACATGTGCAGCACTAGGATATTTATTGAGATGTTTCCCTGGCAGAAACAATATTCAAGTCCTGCACATGTGCTTCATCTGCATAAAAGACTTTTATTCTTACACCAACCTTCAAAGGGCGTCAGGGGTTATTCATCAAAGAAATTAGAGCTGCCTTCCCTTCCTCAAATCAGGCTTGATTACCTTCCATTCCCTAGGCGTTGTATGGCCCCAGCGGGTTTTAACGTTTCCCAATTAATATGATAATATCATTATATTGTATTTATACCCATCAGCCAGACTCTTACTACAAGACTAGCAGCAACGCTTCAAACGATGTGTGCTGGGCAGACTATGTAAGCCAACATTAGGAAAAAACAGTCTTTTCATGCTGAGAAATAAACCCTTACTGTGGGGGAAACGTCGTAAAATTAGGGATTTTTCCTGCGTCATGTGTCTTGGAATTACTAGCATGTGTAGCTAAGCAGTTTTTCCCTCATAGAGTGCAACTCACATTCCTCTGAATTTCTACTTCCTCGTCTAAACCATATATGATATTGAGATGTGTGGATGCATGAGCTCTGAGGCTTCCCTTTCCCCGCTTTACCACTCCTCTGACGATGGAATGTCTGGCCTTGTCTTAATGGACTTTCTCCAGATTCCAGTCTGTTAATTGCCTCTAAGAGTGGGGAGCTTCGGGGGTCGTCTCTCACCCTCCTGGGTTTTGGGTAAGTGATGCCTGAGATCTCCTGGTAGGTGCGTGTCCTCTCACAAGCTCTCCTCATTTTAACACGTTAATTATCTTACAAGGCTCCGCGTTAACTTAAAGAAGCTATTTGCTTGACATTAAGTCACGTTAGATTTGCTTAAGTTAGGTTTGCTAAGGTATGGTGTCATTAGGTTAGGAGTAGGTTAGATGTACCTACTGTGTAGATACGTATATATATTCACAAATAAGGAAATAAAAAACGAGGTAGTCGAGCGGCACCTTGAAATTTTCTGCATGAATGAAATCATGAGGCAATTTATTTAAGAAACCACTTAGGGTCTGATGTTGTGGTTTACTCTTGCTATGAACGATTGTGTACATCAGTCATAATAACATAAGAACATAAGAAAGAAGGAACACTGCAGCAGGCCTACTGGCCCATGCGAGGCAGGTCCAAGTCTCATGTTAAGCAATAGTAGGAATTGCGGTTTTATCACAATCATTCTTAAGCAAATCCCTCTATTTACATTATTTTTAGCTAGGGTTGGATTTTTCTAAAAATCAGAGTTAACCAATTATGAAATATATGCGATGGAAATCAAAGAAACTGCTACTGAAGCAAAAGTATTAGAAGAGGGTGAACCCTCGGTCGATTCTCTGTTTCCTCTTCTCTGTTGTCGCCTGTTTTATATTTTCATTTATCGTTCTTCCTGACTGTTATAACTGCTTTATTTTTATTTTTAGTCAAACTAACCTAACTATACTTAACCAATCCAATGTTAAAATAAAATTTGTTGTTAAGAAATTATTATGAATTCTTTACGACAAAACTGACAAATTACAAGCAGTAGGGATTACGACTGTTGCAGTCGCTCTCTCTTTCTGTCTCTGTCTGTCTCTTCTCTCTCTCTCTCATTTTAATAATAATTTGTATGATAATAATAATAATAATAATAATAATAATAATAATAATAATAATAATAATAATAATGATAATAATAATAATAATAATAACCTCTCTCCCTCCCTCTCCCTCTCTCTCTCACCCCCCTTAAAAACTCCTATGTTCCCCTCCCCACGCTTTGTATGTGAAAATAAATGGAATCGCAAGTACTGTTTTTCTAGCAAATTTACTGTGGAAATTGCATGGTACTGAAGCGTTCTTGTCCAACCAGCAAATTCTTTGTGACACTTTGAAAGTGATGTACAACACACGTAAACATTTTCTAGGTTATTTTCCTAGTTCTAACAAACCTATATAACAAAAGAGAGAACGAATTGTTGGAAAAAGAAAACTAAACGTGGATGCGTTGATCTCATCATCTACACAACGTGAAATGCAATTATGTTATGTGATTGTCAGGGCAATTTGTGGATTCAAAGCACCGCCAGTGAGCTTAATTCGTGAATCTCCATTGAGAGTCAACGCTCGCACACCATGCCACGGGCGGGGATAGAACCCGCGATCAGAGAGTTCTATCCCCGCCCGTGGTATGGTTTGTTTGCACTCGTGTCATTACGATTTTGTGCGTCACCAAATAGCAGGTAATAATGATTGGGGTGTTTTTGTTTCCGTTGTGAATAACCATGTTTATGAAAGTCTAACCAGGGATTTCCGATGGTCCTTGGGACGCCTTCAGCCCTTCCCGTCCCATGCTTTCGATCTGGAGGGGTACCAGAAGTTAGTCTTCATCGGGGGACCCTTCATATAAAAGTAACATTCATCTTCATTTATTGCTGATTTACATGATCAAAACCTCTATCCATAGAGAGTATAATCGAAACAGTGGAATGATTTTTTGTTTTTCACTAAGATTAATCCATCGCAACCTACACTCTGACGCCATGGACTTAGCAAGAGCACAGCTGTTATACCACCTCCCTCGACAGTGCCAGACGTATTATTTAAAAAACAGCAGTGATCCACCTCAGAAGCGTCACTGGGCAAAACAGTGGAATGTAGGGAGATGAAGCAGCCCTTCGTTGGCCTTCACTCTAAGAAAATTAGGACCATCATCAAGACAGACATTAGAGATTCATATTATAATCATAAGAAACTTGTCACTTAACCCCCCATCTCCTACCAATACCTGACCTCGCCAGACTTGAACTCGCAAATTATGACCTCGTGCGACCTGTTTTTGCAATGGCCTTATGCGTGACGTATCTTTTACTGAGCCTAAACTCATGAGGTACTAATGTTAGAATTACCAACAATGTGTTAGGTAAAAGTACACAAGTGCAACTAACGTGACATTTTATTGTGGCAAAGTTTCGTTGTCCAGGAGCTTTGTCAAGCTTGATTAATCTTGACAAAACTGGAGAGCGAAACGTTGCCACAATAATATGTCACATTAGTTGCACTTGTATCCTTTCCTAATTAGACTCATGGTGCTTGTTTGCCCTATAAAGCTATGTACTTGCTCATTCCTGTGTTCTTGATAAAGCCCACGGCTGGGAGCTATCAGCACTCAGGAATCCTGTGCTACCAGCACTCAGGAATCCTGTGCTATCAGCACTCAGGAATCCTGTGCTACCAGCACTCAGGAATCCTGTGCTATCAGCACACAAGAATTCTGTGCTATCAGCACTCAGGAATCCTGTGCAATCAGCGTTTGTGTTCGCTTTACGTAGGTGTTACAAGTGTGACTCCTTCATCAGGCGACCATAATGAACGAAAGAGAAACATTTAAAAACCGAGTTTGAAGCTTGTTTTAAACATGAATATTACCCTTTGGCTGTTGTTCTCTGGCGAGAAAGATCTGAATTTCGTTTTTAAGTCCCCTCGAACTTTGTGAAAATTAATATTGCAGGATTTGGCCGTCAGACTCTTACTATTCCGAATAATGACATGTTTCTGAAGCGTTGATTCGACATCATCATTCATAATGACTGGTTGTTTATGCATTCATCCAACGTCATTACATGTTCCTGAAGCGTTGATTCGACATCATCATTCATAATGACTGGTTGTTTATACATTGATCCAACGTCATTATTGTCAAGTATAACTGGTTATTTAAGCATTGATGCATCATCATTATCATCATCATCATCAACATCATCACTATCCAACATGGCGGAGTAGGGTCATATAGACCTTTGAGTATGTGAGATAATTAAGTTTGATCCTACGAAGAGGAAGGTTCAGTTTCTCAGATCCCAAGCACTTAACCATCATCAATGCACTTAACCATCATCAATGCACTTAACCATCATCAATGCACTTAACCATCATCAATGCACTTGACCATCATCAATGCACTTAACCATCATCAATGCACTTGACCATCATCAATGCACTTGACCATCATCAATGCACTTAACCATCATCAATGCACTTGACCATCATCAATGCACTTAACCATCATCAATGCACTTAACCATCATCAATGCACTCCTCTAGGGAAATGATTGATGACCAAAAATTCCATAGTTTACGGCACTCCCTTCAACGGAAGGGAAGGGATGCATTGACTCCGGCGAAAGGCTCTTGATCCACAGAATTAGATCTACCATATCCTTTCTTGGATCAAACCCGATTACTTTCTATGCCCAGGTGCTGTACAACTCTAATGGGGTTTGTGGTTTTTCTATGCAAATTATCAAGTTAAGTCGAGGTGATGGTATTAAGCAGAAAACACTCTGGCCCACACAACTCTGAATTTAATAAATCAATCTATCTTTAAATTAGGAGATAGGACAATTCCATCAAATTACCGCCATTAAACCTTACCTAAAGGCAAATTGTTAGTGGACTCTTATTTAAAAAAAAACGAGAATGAAAAGAAAGACAGGAAAGGGAAAGAATGAGAGAATCGAGGATATGTTTGTGACAGACGTAACTGGTTTCGACTTCTGGGACCAATTTATTTTTAACGTGGTCATGTGAAGGTCTAGCAAAACTTGACCTCTTTTTGCCGCCCTCTTCACAGGCTGGTTGATCAGCAGCTTTTGTTATTAGCCACACACACACACAAACACACTCACACACAAACATACATGCATATATATATATACATACATACATACATACATACATACATACATACATACATACATACATACATACGTACGTACGTACATACGTACACACATACATACATATATGCATACAAACATATACACATGCATACATATATACATACAAACGTATATATATACATACATACAGAGGTAACAATAGCATCACCCAAGAACCAAGCACTGGTGATGTGTTGTTACCCATCTTAAGATCCGAATCTACATCTTCTCTCTTTGTGGAAAGTGAGAGGACACCTCAGGTGTCAGTGGCGCTCACACAGACCCTCGCTCTTGCACTCTTCTTGCAATGTATGCTATTTTGAGTCGGAAAGTGACTACTTGAAACGGTTGACGTCGAGGGGACACCCACTGGAGAGTTTAGTGCGCTCACTCGAGTGTCAGTTGGTGTGCCTGATGTGCCTGGTGTGCTAGAAAGTCTTCAATGTTGTTGAAGGTGACTCGAGTGCAGAATCAAGGATGTGCTTGCTGAACTATAATTGTATGACGTATGTAACAACACTCTTGCAAACACCGTTGGCTGGAGTGCCAGGGACTTAAATCACCATTACTGGCCTCTGCCATATTTTGTACTCCTTGTGTGACTGTATGTCGCTTTGAATTGTTCCGCTTGACAGTGTCAGCTGATACTTTTTGTTGACAGTGTCACCTTGCAATAATGTGTGATTCTGTATCTGTATCTTGTTACGATGTTGATGTCTTCTGCGAGTTCTGAGCCCCAGCAGTGTGTGGCCTGTGGTGTACAGGTTATCGACGTTCCTTTTAACTACTGTCTACCTTTGTATTTAACTTCGAAACACTGAATACAGAGAGGGTGAAATTTTCTTCCTTGCTGTTCAACCCTCACTTGCATTGTATAGAATCTACTTACTTGACCTTAACCTTTGTAGAACTCTATTTGTCCCTTTCAACTGCTAGTGTTGTTTAGGTTACATGTCTGCTGGACAAGGATGCCGTACAGGTAACATGAATCAAGCTGTCAGCAAATGACAGCAAAACCAGTGTGTGTGATTTTAATCATTTGGTATCGTTCAAAGGAGTCCTGATATGCCAAAATAAGTTTGTACATGTACAGGCAGGGCTTCCCGCTAGCCTCTGACATCATCCTGGCCATAAGGCATCAGTCACATTCTAGACACCGGCCAAGGCTGACCCACGGCTAGTAGATTCACTCTAGACTCCCACAATAAAGATCATCAGCCCGATGATGCCTATTCGTTTACCCGGATAACCATATGCCTAGTGGGGGAAGATGAATGACCTCGAAGAAGAAGTGACGGATGTAGGCTCAATGCATAGTTGTAAGAGCAGGTACGACAGCGCTAACGAGATTAGGAATATAATCTGGCAGGCAGCATGTTGAGAGGCGGGACCTAGCACCAAGAATCGACTCCTGCAACCACATATACACTAATTAACACACACACACACAAACACGTACACCCACCCACACTCATATACACGTACATACACACACTCACACACGTACACCCACACCCACACACACACACACACACACACGCAGGGGTCGAGTCATAGCTCCTGGCCCCGCCTCTTCCCAGTAGCGGCCAGTGAAGAGGCGGGGCCAGGAGCTATGAATCGACCCCTGCAACCACAACTAGGTGAGTACACACACACACACACTCACTCACACGCACACATTCGCGGGGAACAACAAACGCAACCGCCCACAGAACCACCCACAGCTTTCCCTCAACCCCTACCACCCCACACCACCCATAGAACAAAGCCACACGCCATACCCCAAAGTAGTCCCCCCCCCAGCACTAATACCACCATAACAGAAGCCTACTATAATATCCAGACCTGTCTTCCACACCCCTCAACCTACACCATCCTCCCACTCCCTAGAATACAGTTCTAGAAAGGAATCTGAAGGTACGGTACACAACGCTGCTGGAATAATAAATAGTGTTGAGTGGCAGGAAAGAATCCACGAGACATCCCCGGACATCACAGCACACACAGAGACAAAGCTCAATGGGGTGATAACAGACGCGATCTTCCTGTCTGTATATCTGTTCTTGAGGAAAGACAGGGTGAAGAGGAGGAGGAGTTGCACTGCTCATCAAAAACCAATGGAGTTTTGAGGAGATCTGAGGACTAGTCAGAGGTGAAGCAGATGACTACATAGTAGGAACGTTTGAAAACGGGGGTTCCAAAATTATGATAACAGCGATGTACAACCCGCCACCGAACAGCAAGAGATAATGTGAAGAATATGATGAAAACAGCAGAGCGATGGTGGACACACTAGCCGAGGTGGCCAGAAGGGTCCACATGAGCAGGGCAAAGTTATTCATCATGGGGGATTCACACCATAAGGAGACTACTGACTGGCAAAACCTGGAGCCACATAGGGGACCAGAGACGTGGAGGGCCAAAATGCTGGAGGTGGTGCTGGAATTTTTCATGTACCAACATGTTAGGGACACAACCAGGGAGAGAGAGAGAGAGAGAGAGAGAGAGAGAGAGAGAGAGAGAGAGAGAGAGAGAGAGAGATGATGAACCAGCAAGGCTGGACCTCGTATTCACCTTGAACAGTTCAGACATAGGGGATATCACACACGATAGGCCTCTCGGCAGTAGCGATCACATGGTCCTGAGTATCGAATACATAGTAGAGTTACCAATGAAGAGAGAAGGAGTTCGAGAAGGAGGAGAGAAGCCAAATTAAAAAAAAAGTGGACTACACAGGAACGAGGAAATTCCTGCAGTAGGCGCAGTGGGTAAGAGAGCTAGACGGGAAGACAGTAAATGAAATGATAGAATACGTAGCCACAAAATGCAGGAAGGCTGAGAAGTTCGTACCCAAGAGCAATGAAAACAATGGGAAGACCACACGAGCCCTTGCTTCACCCAGAGGTGTACAGACCCAAAGCTAAGTGAGCTAGAGCATGGAAAATGTATAGAAGAAAAAGGACTCAGATAAATAAGGATACGATCCGAAGAGCCAGAAACGAATATGCATGGATAAGGAGAGAGACCCGTCGGCAATACAAGAATGACATAGCATCGATAGCCAAATCAGGCCCAAAGCTGTTGTAGAACCACATCTGATAATCAGTTAGAGGAAGGAAGGAGGGGAGACCACAAGAAACGAACAAGAAGTATGGAGATATTTTCAGGGGAGGTATTTTCAATGGATACAGAAAAGCTTCCACCAAACCAGGATGACAGGGTACATCAACAAGTGCTGGACACACTACAGACAACCAAGGAGGAGGAGGAGGTGAACAAACTGCTAAAGGAACTAGACACTTCAAAGGCTAGGAGAACGGACATCTCTCCATGGGTCATGAGAAAGGAAGCAGAGGCACTGTGAGTGCCACTAACAACAATCTTCATTACATCTTTCGTAATGGGGCGACTACTTGAGGTGTGGAAGACAAATGTAGACCCAGTTTATGAAGAGACAGACAGGCATCATTAAACTACAGACAAATGTAACTGACATGTATATTATGCAAAGTCATGAGAAGATTATCAGGAGAAAAGTGGTGGAGCACCTAGAAAGAAATGAACTTATACACAGTAACCAGCACAGTTTAAGGGAGGAAAAATCCTGTGTCACAAACCTATTGGAGTTTTACGACAAGGTAGCAGAAGTAAGACAGGAGAAAAGAGAGAGAGAGAGAGAGAGAGAGAGAGAGAGAGAGAGAGAGAGAGAGAGTGGTGGAGAGACTGCATTTTCCTGGAGAGAGAGAGAGAGAGAGAGAGAGAGAGAGAGAGAGAGAGAGAGAGAGAGTGGTGGGGAGACTCCATTTTCCACACAAGAGACTAGTGCAAAACCTAGAGGATCAGACCGGAATAACAGGAAAAGCACTGCAATGGATCGGGAATTACCTGACAGAGAGGAAACAATAATTAATGGTACGTGATGAGGTGTCAGAATGGGGTCATTTGACGAGCAGGGTTCCACAAGGGTCAGTCCTAGGGCCAGTGCTGTTTCTGGTATATGTGAATGATATGATGGAGGGGATAAAGGTATCCCTGTTTGCAGACGATGTGAAGCTAATGCAGAATATTCAAAGGGATGAGGATCAGGTAGGACTACAAAGGGATCTGGACAGGCTGCAAGCCTGATCAAGCAATTGGCTCGTGGAACTTAACCTCACCAAGTGCAAAGTCATGAAGATTGGGGAAGGTCAAAGAAGACCACAGAGTACACACTAAGAGGCCAAAGGCTAAAAACCTCACTGAAAGAAAAGGATTTTGGAGTGAATATCATACAGAGCACATCTCCCTGGGCACACATCAACCAAATAACTGCTGCAGCATATGGGCGCATGGTAGGTCTAAGCATAGCATTTCGACACCTGAGTGAATAGCCATTCAAGACACAATACACCTTGTACGTCAGCCTATATTGGAGTATGCAGCACCAGTATGGAACCCACATCTGGCCAAGCACGTTAAGAAATTAGAGAAAGTGCTACAAGACTAGTCCAGAAGCTAAGAGGTATATTCTACGGGGAAAGGTTACGGGAAATCAACCTGACGACACTGGAGGACAGGAGGGATAGGGAAGACATGATAACTACAAATAAAATACTGAGAGGAATTGACAAGGTGGATAGTGACAGAGAGTTTCAGAAATGGGCCCCAGGAACAAGGGGTCACAATTGGAAATTGGAAACTCAGATGAGTCACAGCGATGTTAGGAAGTACTTCTTCAGTCACAGAGTTGTCATGAAGTAGAACAATCTGGAGAGTGATGTAGAGGAGGCTCTTTGAGAAGGGAGAGAATGGATCTAGTAACGACCAGCAAAGAGGAGGGTCCAGGAGCTACGAATCGGCATCTGCAGCCACAAATAGGTGAGTACACACAACATGCACTCACACACACACATGGAGAGAATATATGAGATGCGGGACTACACGGGAACACAGCTGAAAGTTAAAGACAGATGAATAACAGGAATGTCAGGAAGAATTTCTTCAGTCTCAGGGTGGTGAAGAAGTAGAATATCCGAATATCTTTAAACTATGTATAGAGGCAGGTTCTATACATAGCTTAAAGAATGGGTACAACAGGGTCCGTGAGTCTAGCAGGAAGTAAAGCCTGCAAGAATCTGACATTCGACCCTTGCAGCTATAAATAATCGAGTAAATATTGCTAGGTACACACATGGGATGCAGCGGAAAAAAACTGTAACGGATTTCTGGAGGTTAACGACCCCACAGTACTGAACTTCAAGGACCTTGTGGAAGTAAACGTGAAAATAAAAAAAGAAGAAATGCATTGCAGGTTTGTGAAGGGAGAAACCAGACTTCAGAAGACAATGCCATGATTAGAGAATTTCTCGATGCAGTATAATGGGAAAATGAAAGGAATGACAATAAGTGAGATGATGGAATGCCCTAGCGGAAAGCTTTGGGAAACGGAAGAGGAATTCATTATAAAACAAAAGAGGGAACGGTAAGAACGGAAACAGCCGGTGGTTCAACCAAAGAGAAGAGAGTCAATAACTGTAAGTGCAGGAGAACGGGGAAAAAATTAAGCATAAAGAACTGCAGAGAAGAGAGACTTCGAGAGTCTGAGGAAGAATTCTTAAAAGCAGCCACCTTCACGTGAGGAATTCTGGGAATTTGAAATGAGTGTAGATAATCATACAAAATAACTAAGAGCTGCCCACAGTGTATATAGTTTCTGTGTCTAGATGCTATATACACAAGTGTTACACATGTGTCTGATTTATCAACTTGTCGGTTCTCTGAACTATTCATCTACACTCCCAGAATCGAATGAAAATTTGATGTGAAAAAAGCGTGTTACTTTTTTCTTGTATGTTTGAGTGACATGTTAGATGATATTTGTATGTCAGAGAATGCAACACCTGCAAGTGACTTACTCTCGATAAAGCAACTCACAAAAACTAGAGCGAATGCAACGATTTGCAGCGAAACTAATCAAAGAAATAAAATGAATGAAATTAGGATAGGCTAAGGAAGTGAAAATGATGACATCAGAAGATAGTAGCACATGGAGAGACACGACAGCGATGTATAAAATACTCAGATAACTTCATAGGGTAGAAGCTGGACACAAGTACTGTACACGAGGGCACAGTTAAAATTTTGACATACAGATTAATGATGCTGGAAAGTATTTCTTCAACCCGAGAATGTGCAGAAATTTTTTGAATGAACTGGATGGTGAAGTAGTGGAGGCAAGATCCATATACAACTTTAAGAATAGGCACAAGAGAGCCACTGATGCTAAGAGGTTGTTAGTCCTTGGATGGTCAGCTGAGAGGAGGGCCCAGGAGCCCAGACTCGATTCCTTTAACACACACACTCAGTCTCGCACACACACACACACACACACACACACACACACACACACACACATGGACACACACTCAGTGACAAACATACACACATACTGACACACACACAAACACACACAATACAAACAACAATCTTCAACACATCTATCGAAACAGGGCAACTACCTGAGGTATGAAAGACAGCAAATGTAGTTCCAATTTTTTAAAAAGGAGACAGGAACGTAGCATTAAACTACAGACCAGTGTCACTGACATGTATAGTATGCAAGGTCATGGAGAAGATTATCAGGAGAAGAGTGGTGGAGCACCTAGAAAGGAATGAGCTTATCAACGACGGCCAACACGGTTTCAGGGACAGGAAATCCTGTGTCACAAACCTACTGGAGTTCTACGACAGGGTGACAGCAGTAAGACAAGAGAGAAAGGGGTGGGTAGATTGCATATTCTTGGATTGTAAGGAGGCGTTTGACACAGTTCCACACAAGAGATTAGTGCAGAAGCTGGAGGAACAGGCAGGGGTAACAGGGAAGGCAGTACAATGGATCAGGGAATACCTGTCAGGAAGACAGCAGCGAGTCATGGTACGTGGCGAGGTGTCAGAGTGGGCGCCGGTGACGAGAGGGTTTACACAGGTGTCAGTCCTGGGAGCAGTGCTGTTTCTGGTATTTGTGAACGACATGACGGAAGGAATAGACTCCGAAGTGTCCTTGTTTGCAGATGATGTGAAGTTGATGAGAAGAATTCAATCGGACGAGAACCAGGCAGAACTACAAAGGGATCTGGACAGGCTGCAAGCCTGGTCCAGCAATTGGCTCCTGGAGTTCAACCCCACCAAGTGCAAAGTCATGAAGATTGGGGAAGGGCAAAGAAGACCGCAGACGGAGTACAGTCTAGGGGGCAAGAGACTGCAAACCTCAATCAAGGAAAAAGATCTTGGGGTGAGTATAACACCAGGAACATCTTCTGAGGCGCACATCAACCAAATAACAGCTGCAGCATATGGGCGCCTGGCAAACCTAAGAACAGCATTCCGACATCTTAATAAAGAATCGTTCAGGACCCTGTATACTGTGTACGTTAGGCCCATACTGGAGTATGCAGCATCAGTTTGGAACCCACACCTAGCCAAGCACGTGAAGAAGCTCGAGAAAGTGCAAAGGTTTGCAACAAGACTAGTCCCGGAGCTAAGGGGTATGTCCTAGGAGGAGAGGTTAAGGGAAATCGACCTGACGACACTGGAGGACAGGAGAGACAGGGGGGACATGATAACAACATATAAGATACTGAGAGGAATTGACAAAGTGGACAGAGACAGAATGTTCCAGAGATGGGACACAGCAACAAGGGAACACAGTTGGAAGTTGAAGATTCAGATGAATCACAGAGATGTTAGGAAGTATTTCTTCAGTCACAGAGTGGTCGGGAAGTGGAATAGTTTAGGAAGCAATGTAGTGGAGGCAGGCTCAATACATAGCTTTAAGAAGAGGTATGACAAAGCTCATGGCACAGGGAGAGTGACCCAGTGAAGAGGCGGGGCCAGGAGCTATGACTCGACCCCTGCAACCACAACTAGGTGAGCAAATAGGTGAGCACACACACACACACACACACACACACCCAGAGGTGTAAGGAGGCAAAAAGTAAGTGTAATAGAGAATGGAAAAAGTACAGAAGACAAAGGACCCAGGAAAATAAAGAGATTAGCCGAAGATCCAGAAACGAATATGCACAGGTAAGAAGGGAGGCTCAGCGACAATATGAAAATGATATAGCATCAAAAGTCAAGTCTGACCCAAAGCTGTTGTATAGCCACATCAGGAGGAAAACAACAGTCAAGGACCAGGTAATCAGGCTGAGAAAGGAAGGTGGGGAGTTCACAATAAAAGACCAAGAGGTATGTGAGGAGCTCAACATGAGATTTAAAGAAGTATTTACACAGGAGACAGGAAGGACTCCAGGAATTCAGAATAGGGAGGTATACCAACAAGTGCTGGATGAAATACACACAACCGAGGAGGAGGTGAAGAAGCTGCTATGTGAACTCGATACCTCAAAAGCGGTGGGACTGGACAACATTTCTCCGTGGGTCCTTAGAGAGGGAGCAGAGATGTTGTGTGTGCCACTAACACAAATCTTCAACACATCCATTGAAACTGGGCAACTACCTGAGGCGTGGAAGATGGCAAATGTAGTCCCAATTTTTAAGAAAGGAGACAGACAAGAGGCATTAAACTACAGACCTGTGTCACTGACGTGTATAGTATGCAAAGTCATGGAGAAGATCATCAGGAGGAGAGTGGTGGAGCACCTAGAAAGACACAAGCTTATAAACGACAACCAGCACGGTTTCAGGGAAGGAAAATCCTGTGTCACAAACCTACTGGAGTTTTATGACAAGGTAACAGAAGTAAGACACGAGAGAGAGGGGTGGATAGACTGCATTTTTGGACTGCAAGAAGGCGTTCGACACAGTTCCTCACAAGAGGTTAATGCAAAAGCTAGAGGATCAGGCACACGTAACAGGAAAAGCACTGCAATGGATCAGAGAATATCTAACAGGGAGGCAACAACGAGTCATGGTACGTGACGAGATGTCAGAGTGGGCACCTGTGACGAGTGGAGTTCCACAAGGGTCAGTCCTAGGACCTGTACTGTTTTTGGTATATGTGAATGACATAACGGAAGGGATAGACTCAGAAGTGTTCCTGTTTGCAGATGATGTGAAGTTAATGAGAAGAATCAAATCAGTCGAGGATCAGGCAGGACTACAAAGAGACCTGGACAGGCTGCAAGCCTGGTCCAGTAACTGGCTCCTTGAATTTAACCCTGCCAAATGTAAAGTCATGAATATCGGGGAAGGGCAAAGAAGACCGCAGACAGAGTATAGTCTAGGTGGCCAAAGACTGCAAACCTCACTCAAAGAAAAAGATCTTGGGGTGAGTATAATACCGAGCACATTTCCTGAGGCACACATCAATCAGATAACTGCTGCAGCATACGGGCGGCTGGCAAACCTAAGAATAGCGTTCCAATACCTCACTAAGGAATCATTCAAGACTCTGTATACCATATACGTCAGGCCCATACTGGAGTATGCAGCACCAGTTTGGAACCCACACCTGGTCAAGCACGTCAAGAAATTAGAGAAAGTGCAAAGGTTTGCAACAAGACTAGTCCCAGAGCTAAGGGGATTGTCCTACGAAGAAAGGTTAAGGGAAATCGGCCTGACGACACTAGAGGACAGGAGGGTTAGGGGAGACATGATAACGACATATAAAATACTGCGAGGAATAGATAAGGTGGACAGAGACAAGATGTTCCAGAGAGGGGACACAGAAACAAGGGGTCACAATTGGAAGTTGAAGACTCCTATGAGTCAAAGGGATGTTAGGAAGTATTTCTTCAGTCATAGAGTTGTCAGGAAGTGGAATAGCTTAGAAAGCGACATAGTGGAGGCAGGAACCATACATAGTTTTAAGACTAGGTTTGATAAAGCTCATGGAGCAGGGAGAGAGAGGACCTAGTAGCAATCAGTGAAGAGGCGGGGCCAGGAGCTATGACTCGACCCCTGCAACCACAAATAGGGGAGTACAAATAGGTGAGTACACACACACACACACACACACACACACAAACACACCTAGAAAGACAAGCTTATAAACGACAACCAGCACGGTTTCAGGGAAGGAAAATCCTGTGTCACAAACCTACTGGAGTTTTATGACAAGGTAACAGAAGTAAGACACAAGAGAGAGGGGTGGATAGACTGCATTTTCTTGGACTGCAAGAAGGCGTTCGACACAGTTCCTCACAAGAGGTTAATGCAAAAGCTAGAGGATCAGGCACACGTAACAGGAAAGGCACTGCAATGGATCAGAGAATATCTGACAGGGAGGCAACAACGTGTCATGGTACGTAACGAGGTGTCAGAGTGGGCGCCTGTGACGAGTGGGGTTCCACAAGGGTCAGTCCTAGAAACTGTACTGTTTTTGGTATATGTGAATGACATAACGGAAGGGATAGACTCAGAAGTGTCCCTGTTTGCAGATGATATGTAGTTAATGAGAAGAATTAAATCAGTTGAGGATCAGGAAGGACTACAAAGAGACCTAGACAGGCTACAAGCCAGGTCCAGTAAATGGCTCCTTGAATTTAACCCTGCCAAATGTAAAGTCATGAAGATCGGGGAAGGGCAAAGAAGACCGCAGACAGAGTATAGTCTAGGTGGCCAAAGACTGCAAACCTCACTCAAAGAAAAAGATCTTGGGGTGAGTATAATACCGAGCACATCTCCTGAGGCACACATCAATCAGATAAATGCTGCAGCATACGGGCGGCTGGCAAACCTAAGAATAGCGTTCCAATACCTCACTAAGGAATCGTTCAAGACTTTGTACAC
Source organism: Cherax destructor (assembly GCA_009830355.1). Lineage (NCBI taxonomy): Eukaryota > Metazoa > Arthropoda > Malacostraca > Decapoda > Parastacidae > Cherax > Cherax destructor. Next base: position 198,105 of record WNWK01000356.1, read on the forward strand.
CATATACGTCAGGCCCATACTGGAGTATGCAGCACCAGTTTGATACCCACACCTGGTCAAGCACGTCAGGAAATTAGAGAAAGTGCAAAGGTTTGCAACAAGACTAGTCCCAGAGCTAAGGGGATTGTCCTACGAAGAAAGGTTAAGGGAAATCGGCCTGACGACACTAGAAGACAGGAGGATTAGGGGAGACATGATAACGACATATAAAATACTGCGAGGAATAGATAAGGTGGACAAAGACAAGATGTTCCAGAGAGGGGACACAGAAACAAGGGGTCACAGTTGGAAGTTGAAGACTCCTATGAGTCAAAGGGATGTTAGGAAGTATTTTTTCAGTCATAGAGTTGTCAGGAAGTGGAATAGCCTAGAAAGTGACGTAGTGGAGGCAGGAACCATACATAGTTTTAAGACGAGGTTTGATAAAGCTCATGGAGCAGGGAGAGAGAGGACCTAGTAGCAATCAGTGAAAAGGCGGGACCAGGAGCTATGAATCAACCCCTGCAACCACAAATAGGTAAGTACAAATAGGTGAATACACATAGACACACACTCAGTGACAAACACACACACACGCACACACACACACACACACACACACTCAGTCACACACACACACACTCAGTCACACACACACACACACACACACACACACACACACTCAGTCACACACACACACACGGCCCCCGGTGGCCTAGTGGGTAAAGCTCTCGCTTCACGCACGGAGGGCCCGGGTTCAATTCCCGGTGGGGCAGAAACATTTCGAAGTGTTTCCTTACACACACACACACACACATACATGCAACAGGCCTAGTGTCTAATTGACATGTGCCTAGGACAAAATGGTAACTAACACACACACACACACACTCACACACCATAGACAAATGCCTTTTTAAAACAATGAAAATCTCAGCATAGATTTAAAAGCTAATACATATTTAAGAAATAAAACGTTCAATGAAAAAAAAAAATGTTTTTGCTTTGATTTACATTGCAAGGTCTCTGAGGGACAGATAGTGAATCACCTTTTTTAACCGATCTCCAAATCGCAACGACCTTTGTTGTTGTGTTAACGAGACTCTAATAAGGACACAGTTAGCGAGGAGAATGGTAGGATCTCGTTCACTGCCAGTGTGTACCCACCTCTCTTTCTCTCTCTCAACTAACTGGTCAAACAGCTCTATATATATTTTATGATCTGGGACTGTTATCTTATCTATTGGGGTGAGTTTATAATGTATAATTTGTTCTATGTTCTTCCATTAGCTTTCATGATCTTGAGATATCGAGACCTATACCCAATTTTCAGCCGATACCGATACTGTTCCTACAATTTTTGTAGTTATAAGATTATAATGACTATGTTCAGTATATAAGGAAGTACTTTGCACAATGGATATTAAGTAACATAGGAAGGTTAAATATCATTGCTGAGGAAAAATAATTATGTTAAGTTGATAATACCCATATATATATATATATATATATATATATAGAAAAACAATATTATTCAGAGCAAAGTCAGCAAAAGTCTTATCTTCATTGGCACTGAAAGAAGCTTGGCCACAGTAGAAACCATAGCTAATGTAGATAGCTGTGAATTTTACTGATACAAGCTATATTTACTGTTGTAGAAATTAAATAAGTATATATATATATATATATATATATATATACGAACAAGGTTCGTAGGGTCGAGTCTCCGTCGGCCAGAGATCAGTGTTTTTGAATATTTCGCCTGCTCTTGCGAATTCCTAGCATTGTAAAAATCTCTAGTTGTGTCGATGCATGCAGGGGATGAGATGAAAAGCTGTAAGCCACCTGCCTGAAAGCTGGGTGCCTTGGATCAACGTCTAGCGTGAGCTGGATGCCAAGGTATTGGTCCAGTGTGGTACGGTCGGTAAAGCACTGCGTTCCTGTCACAAGGTTCGTAGGGTCGAGTCTCCGTCGGCCAGAGATCAGTGTTTGTGAATATTTCGCCTGCTCTTGCGAATTCCTAGCATTGTAAAAATCTCTAGTTGTGTCGATGCATGCAGGGGATGAGATGAAAAGCTGTAAGCCACCTGCCTGAAAGCTGGGTGCCTTGGATCAACGTCTAGCGTGAGCTGGATGCCAAGGTATTGGTCCAGTGTGGTACGGTCGGTAAAGCACTGCGTTCCTGTCACAAGGTTCGTAGGGTCGAGTCTCCGTCGGCCAGAGATCAGTGTTTGTGAATATTTCGCCTGCTCTTGCGAATTCCTAGCATTGTAAAAATCTCTAGTTGTGTCGATGCATGCAGGGGATGAGATGAAAAGCTGTAAGCCACCTGCCTGAAAGCTGGGTGCCTTGGATCAACGTCTAGCGTGAGCTGGATGCCAAGGTATTGGTCCAGTGTGGTACGGTTTTTTTTTTTTTTTTTTTTTTTTTTTTTTTTTTTTTTTTTTTTTTTTTTTTTCAAGGTATTGGTCAGTATGGTACGGTCAGTAGAAAGCACTGCGATTCCTGTAACAAAAGGTTCGTAGTCAGTCTCCGTGGACAAAATCAGTGTTTGTGATATTTCGCCATGTCTTGCAATTCCTATATATATATATATATATATATATATATATATATATATATATTCCTATACAAACGTTTTGAAACTGACGATTCTAAAAGTTATTTTTTTTTTAACTTTTTTCCCAATTATACATTTTTTTACATGTGATGAAATCAATGAAATTCCTTTTCCGTAACGTGATGTAATTAAACAGAAAGTCGGTTCAGGTGATTGCAATAAAAAAGGGCTTCCAATTAGTCGACGTCACAAAAAATGTTGCCCCAATTACTTGATGTCTGTTATCCGCCGTCGACCTCGTCGCCTCTAATGTTATAACCTCATACAGGATTTTATACCTCGTTATACATTTATTTAACATTACTGTTTGATATTAAATCATCAAAAAATAATTGCAATGTAATGTCAATACGTTTGTTGCAAAGACTGCAGGAGCAAAAACTTATCATGAAGAATGTCGTATGTGACTGTGGCATTGCAGCCCAACATTTTCAACACCTTGGACCACTTGCACGAAATATTTAATTCGTGGGTCGCATGTGAGAATTTTATCTTTTAAAGGAAATAACGCGATGAAACTTTAGCTTATCTGACCTACGTGAGGGGTAATGGAAGGTATAAAAAAACAATCCTATATAATGATATCTGGAAGCTTTCAAATTCAAATTTTTATTTCTCAATGTTAGGCGCAAAACAAAGCCACTAGATGGAAATGCGTTTCTGCCAAACTAATTCTAAAGCTTAAAGACTACTTAACAATTAGACACAGACTATTAGGATTTTTTTATGCAGTAAATTACAAATATATACACAATAGTTAAACGAACAATGGTATATTTTTCAAAAGTATTACTTATTATTTCAAACTGTTTCAATGATCTTCAGTTAAGTAGAATTTTATAAGCAGTTGACTATAATGGTATGCACAATAAGAGAAGTAGTTAATGTACGAGAGGTACAATTTTAAAAGGCTGATTTATTATTCCAAATTTATTTAATGATCTTCAGTTTTGTGGAGTGACTGAGCAGATATGGTGAAGATACAGGAAATTACTTAATTACAGTAGAAATATAATGGAACAAGGCGAGTAATTAATTTTCTATGGGAGTTGGAGGACCACTGGAAGAAGAACTGTGACAAACTTGGATGAACTGGTTTTGTTTGATATGATGAATTGCTGATTCACTTATGTTAGGGAGATGAGGAGCTTTATAACAATAGCTCAGAATCGATTGGCAGACAGTGAACTTTTCGATGATTCAGGGAATGAATTCCAGATATATACTTTTTATACACATTGAGTTTTTACATAGGTTGAATCGGACACGGAGGATGTCAAAGAGGGTCTTGTGTCTGTTTTATACCTGTGTGTTCTGTTAAAGCCATCAAGGAATATATATAGATCCCCAGGCACAAATACAAATACCAAAACAGGTCTATAATACACCAATTTACAGCATTTCTAAGGTGATTTATAGTAATGAAGAATTGTATTGCTATATTTTGTTTGAGTAAATGATACGGACAGGGTAATTATACACATACATTTCTCCAAGTTCCATGAAGAACGTATGAAAAAAAACGGTAACTAAAGATAATTGATACAAACAGGAGAAGAGTTAATGATGAACAAGAGACATTAAATTTGTACTGAGCTAGAATTAATTTGGTTCTTACCCACTAAAGGGAGGTTTGGGGACGAAATTACTCTTGCACCAGAGTCTCCGTATCATTATTAACATTGGTGGTAATGAGTCTAAGATGCAAGAGCATTGATGAGTACTGCAGGACGTTGAGTACACTTTGAGTGGAAAGTTTCTTAGCATCAAAAAGATCCTTACAGTTTAATATCAAGAAATTCCCATCGCCTTCATTAAGTTGGTTTCCCTTGCCAGTATTGGTCAGAGTGTACTTCACACATTTCAAGTTGAAGATCTGTCAACTCTGTCTTTATTGTTATATAGGTGGAGACTTGTTTGGGCTGTATATTTATTTTCCAATTCAACAAATATAGCTTGTAAAGTCTGCCACAATATGGTTTACCATCAGTTACCAACAAGAAGCAAAACATACAATATTATTTAGGCCAAAACACAAAGTGATTCCTCCTCATTTGCCGACTTGTTTCCTGGCAATGATTGTAGTGCCATTTGTACATTACCATAGAACTGTTATGTATTCCACCTCTCATCACATTACTAGTGAACCACGAGTAATTGTGTGGAAAGTCGGGGGTTGTAAATGTTGTCTGTGTACAGATTGGATGGTGCAATTATGAGAGTTTTTCATTTGAATGAGGGAGGGTTGCAAGGTTGAGTCCAATTAAGTTTATTTTTTTCTAGCGTTTTCTCTCTCTCGGCGCACGCATATGTGTGTGTGTAACAATAATGCTTTTTATTTCACTCTTATTTAAGACAAAAACTGCATCTCAGGAACTTTCTTATCGTCCTTACTGTCATTTATAACAAGCGCTTCCTCGTGGGTCGCCAAACTATCCCTCGCAACGGTTATCGCGAGAAATTACGACTCACACCACGAGGTATGAGCACTTGGCGAAATATATTTGATAAATGCAAAACTCTAAATATGCTTATTGTTGTAACATTTTACATATTATAACTGGGGGCGTAAAGCGTGTCCGCCACGAAGTATAAACACATGAGAGCTTTAGTGTAGGGGCTGTTAGGGTGGTGAAGCCGTCACCCTCAGGAGCTCTGTTAAATACAGCTCAAGTAATGTTCTCATACATTCTCAACTTTGTGTTCCTCTTACATAAGTCGGATATCCACTTTAATAAAAAAAAATTCCCGCAAGATGCTATTGTTATCTTATATGCTAAGATAACCCCGCCACTAAGGCAGACAGCAGTGTGCCAAGGTTTAAATTTTAAAGGAATTGGAAACACTATTTTGAAGGAAAAGTTTTTTTTTTTATGAAGGTAATGGTGGAAGGATTCTAGTGGTCAGAGACGTTAATAATTGTTACTTTCATGAGGAATGCGGAAAACCAGTAGGGGTCACGAAGCGCCTGGGGAATTGGAGGGGCAATCAGGTTTCATTCAAAGAAAAAAGAGGAGTAGCTACAATCCTTGGATCAAGAGCCCTTTATCGCCACAAGGAGAGGAGATCAGGGATATGGTATCAGTTAATTTTTTTCAACACATCAGCCGTTTCCCACCAAGGAAGGGTAACCCGAAAAAGAAGAAACACTTTCATCATCACTCAATCACTGTCTTGCCAGAGGTGTGCCGATACTACAGTTCAAAAACTGCAACTCTGGTAGTCGCCCAGTTTCAATGTATACGTTGAAAATTGTTGTTAGTGGCACACACAGTGTCTCTGCTCCCTCTCTAAGTACCCACGGGGAGATATCCGGTCCCAACGTCTTTGAGGTATCAAGTTCACTTAGCAGCTTCTTCATCTCCTCGGTTGTGTGTATTTCGTCCAACACTTGTTGGTATATCCCTTGTTGGTGTAACCCCCTATTCTGACTTTCCCTGAGTCCTTTCTGTCTCTACTGTAAATACTTCCTTAAATCTCATTTTAAGCTCTTGGTCGTTTCTTGTGTGCCCTCCACCTTCCTTTCTCAGCCTGATTACCTGGTCCTTGACTGTTGTCTTCCTCCTGATGTGGCTATACAACAGCTTCGGATCAGATTTGACTTTCGATGCAATGCCGTTTTCGTATTGTCGTTGGGCCTCACTCCTTATCTGTGCATACTCGTTTTTGGTTCTTCGACTAATCTCTTTATTTTCCTGGGTTCTTTGTCTTCTGTACTTTTTCCATTCTCCAGCGCACTTAGGTTTTGCCTCCGTACACCTTTGGGTAATCCAAGGGCTCGTTCTGGTCTTCCCATTATTCCTGTTGCCCTTGAGAACTAACCTCTGTTCTGCCTCCTTGCATTTTGTTGTCACATAGTCCATCATTTCGTTTACTTATTTTCCTACCAGTTCTCTTTCCCACTGAACCTCCTGCAGGAAGTTCCTCATGCCTGTGTAGTCCCCCATTTTGTAGTTTGGCTTTTCCTATCCTACTCCTCTTAATCTCTCCACTTGTATTTGTATGTGTGTGTGATTACAAAGGTGAAATACAGCCTCTTAGTTATTGAAAAAAGATTATTTAACAGTGATATTTCGGTAAGACACCTTTCTTTGTTTTTAACAAAGTGAACCTGATGCTAGTCAATTATCAATTTTTATCTAGTATGTGAGAATGACGAGATGTAACATACTGAAACTTAATTTTCACTTCAAGATCACTAGACGCTACTAGCCTAGTATGTGTTACATAACTAGGACATTTATATTTTCCTATAAATCTCAGACAGGCTTCCCTTCCCGGTCAAGAGCAATGCCCCAGCTTAAGGGCATCGCTCTCTCTCGCTACCTCAACTGTGAAGTATCCTTTACCCTCCTCCAAATTTATAGCGGAGATGAGCCGAACACCCGCCATCCCTCACACGTTACTTGGTCTGAGATCATGGTATGGGAGTCGTGTTTCACTCTGAGTTATAACATTCGAAAATCTTCTTCTAATAATTCCTCGAAGAATTTTTTTTTTATAGGGAGATGTATAAATTTTATTGTAATTAGTTGTTCCGTGTTATCATTGTATTTACCTATTAATCTTTATTAGTATTAATATTATTACTATTAACTGAAGCTAAAACAAAAACAAATGTTCCTTTATCAATGAATAAACATAAACTGGAAAGTTTTAATTTCCTCCAGTGACTTTCAAATGATTAATTAATTGATTTCAGATGGTAGGTTGTTTTATCATGTTTAAAACTTATCAATACCACGAGTTTCAGGCTGCATGTCACCTGCACACCACCAGTCACCTGCACACCACCAGTCACCTGCACACCACCAGTCACCTGCACACCACCAGTCACCTGCACACCACCAGTCACCTGCACACCACCAGTCACCTGCACACCACCAGTCACCTGCACACCACCAGTCACCTGTACACCACCAGTCAAGGTTACTTTACTGCATAAAACTTTACGTCAACACTCAGTGCATATACACTGAGAGATATACACCTCGAAGTATATAACTACACTGAGAGATACACAGCTCTCATTGTATATATACACTGATAGATACGCATCTCTAAACGTATATGTACGTAGAGAAGTATATGCATTTATGCACTGAGAGATACACGTTCTCAGTTAACAATGACACGTGAAACAGCGTAAACCTGCTGTTTCATAATAAGGTTTCGCCCATGGAACCGTATAAATCCCTATTAGGTTATTGATCGAAACATTGTAGTATTAATATTTTTGGTAATTTATGTACCTTGATGATCTACTCGGCTCTCTGCTCCCTGCCAGTGGTTTTTATTGCTTAATAGATTCTTCCAATGCATGAAAATAGTATTACAGTTTGACAGGAAACGTTTTACCCCTAGAGCTTTTCAACTTCTTAGAGGTCGTGGACTGATTCCTTCGGAGGTGAGAAAAGGTGTTAAACTCGTTCCCAAAATCACTGAGCCAATATCTTGTTTTGAGACCTGGGATAAGAAAACAAAGACTTGTACAAACTAGCGAGAGTAGCATCAGTGTCAGAGTGAGTCACAAAGTGAGTACCTGTGCCACATTGCGTTTCCAAGACGTAGGAATAAGGAGAGATTACTATAACAACGTCTTGGCAAGACGTAGAGATTGAGATTCCTAGAACTACATCTTAGACGAAGAAATGAAGTGAGATTAATACACGTGCGTCTTCCAGTACATCAAAAACGTACAAGCATCTAAAATTGTTATTTCTGCTTTTTAATAAGACATAGAAACAAGTAGGATTACTGCATCTGCGTCTTTCATGATAGCAAGACTTAGAAACAAGGTGATATTACCTTATTTGGTCTGAACAAGACGTATAAATAAGGCGAGGTTACTACACCTGCAACTCCCAGTATAAAATAGTGAGATTACTACATTTACATCCTGCATACCAAGGCGTAGAAATAAGGTGAGATTTAAAAAAACTCTGCTTTAGCAAGACGTAAAAACACGTTGAGATTACTACAGATGTTTATTTGCAAGACGTAGAAACGAGGCGAAATTAACACACTTGTGCTTTCCCAGACCAAAAAAAAAATGAAAATACGGTTACAAGTGGACTCCAGAGGACAACTAAATTATTCACATCTCCTGAGACTACAAGATCACTTGTCTTGCAGAACAGTTGCTGCTGTGAATGTTACTTGAGCATTAAAATAATTACTGCTTATTATTTTATTTCGAATAGTAAATCTTAATTATTTTACGACGTTTTATATGAATATTTTAGCTAAAAACTGATATATGTCAGAAAATGTTTCAAATCACACTGAAGAGGTGTCTTGAAGCTGGAGAAGGGCTGTTGTTGCAAGAAACTGCAGGTAACCTCCCTTCCTTCCCTTCGATCAAACTTGTTTACCTCTCATTTTCCAGACGCTCTATGATCCATATTGATTTTGCGCTTTCCCTGGAAGGGTTACATAAATTCTTTAGTACATGGGGAAGACAGAAGCTCGAAACAAAGAAGCTCCAAATTCACACCGAGGTTATCAGTTAAGAAGAACTATATACTTCTGTCTAGACAGAGAGCTGTCATGTTTTATGAAGATCTCTGAAAATGACTCCTCTGTCTCTGACTGTCTCTGTCTCTGTCTGTCTGTCTCTCTCTCTGTCTCTCTCTCTCTGTCTCTGACTGTCTGTCTCTGTCTCTCTGTCTGTCTGTCTCTCTCTCTCTCATATAACTATTTCTTCTTCGTTTAAAAAAAACACATACATAATCCAACAGTTCAACTATTTGTGTGGGCCCAAACTGTCCCTAAATTCTAATATTGCCTTAAAAGGGGACCGGTTTCCTGAGAGCAAAGAGGAAATGAATTAAGAAGTTTACTGCTGTACAAGGGAGAGAAGTGCGCCTTGAAGCTGGTGAAAGCCACAACTGTATCCATTTTCCCAGGCTCTCCATGATTCCTACGAGTTTAGCGCTCATAGTGAATGTAATAACAACGATAATAATAATAATAATAATAATAATAATAATAATAATAATAATAATAATAATAATAATAATAGGAATGAAAGAATATGATGCTTACTTGCGGGGTATTAATAATAAAAATTCTTCTTCTACTTCAATAAAATTTTCTAGATTATGCTAGCATGTGCCAGTCACTTGGATGGTCCAGCATTTACCGATCTCTTTGATGGTCCATCATAGATCAGCATGTACCAGTTACTATGACGGTCCATCATAGACCAGTACGTACCTGTCACTATGATGGTCCATCATAGACCAGCATGTACCAGTCACTGTGATGGCCCATCATAGACCAGCATGTACCAGTCACTGTGATGGTCCATCATAGACCAGTATGTACCAGTCACTATGATGGTCCATCATAGACCAGCATGTACCAGTCACTATGATGGTCCATCATAGACCAGCATGTTCCAGTCACTATGATGGTCCATCATAGACCAGCATGTACCAGTCACTATGATGGTCCATCATAGACCAGTATGTACCAGTCATTATGATGGTCCATCATAGACCAGCATGTACCAGTCACTATGATGGTCCATCATAGACCAGCATGTACCAGTCACTATGATGGTCCATCATAGACCAGTATGTACCAGTCACTATGATGGTCCATCATAGACCAGCATGTACCAGTTACTATGATGGTTCATCAAATACCAGCATGTACCAGTCACAATGATGGTCCCTCATATACCAGCATGTACCAGTCACTATGATGGTCCATCATAGACCAGCATGTACCAGTCACTATGATGGTCCATCATAGTGATGGTCCATCATAGACCAGCATGTACCAGTCACTATGATGGTCCATCATAGACCAGCATGTACCAGTCACATGGAAGGCTCGACGTGTACCAGTTGCTTGGATGGTCTAAGATGTACCAGTCACTTTGATGGTCCAACATGTTCCAGTCCCTTGGATGGTTCAGCATGTGTCACTGACGCACAGTTCACAGTACACAATATGCTCAGTAACTTGCCTAGCGCAGCTTGTACTGTCGGGAGCGCAATATATTTTTTAAATTAAATAATTATTAAAATAATTACTCAATTACTGAAACAACGCCACCAAAGATAATAATGTCAGGAACAGGACAAGACTGGAAATAAATGATGAATTGAATCTTCTAAGATTCACTTCTTTTTTTGCCAAATATTTTTTGCCAAGATTCGGTGAGTGGCAAAGTTGGTTGCATTTACTATTTAAATGGTTTATTTATAATAATAAATACTATAGTCAATACCAATTATTAATCATTCTGTCATCAATAAAACGAATAGGTTTTACCACCATATGATCAATATAATAATCATTCATAATTACTATTCACTGCCATTTGATCAGATAATACAGCTACCACCGATTGGTATTATAATAATTAATGTCTCCCAGTATAAATATTATTATAATATTATTTGGATAATGAATTAATAAATGTTTCCTTCCCATTAATATTCATAAAACCCACAATAAGGGATATAAAAACCCATACAGTAGTCTGTAATTTAAGATAGTTATTAGGCACAGTTACTTACAACAAAAGTTTTCCTCCTTGTTACTTTCTCTACTTTATCCCAAAAAAAGCCTTTTGTAATACATCATAACGATTCTGTAAATAACACATCACACACATAATCACAGTTGTATATTGTACCCATATTTACAATTTACTGATACTCAAGGCAAGAATAACAAAACGTCCTTGCTTTACACCACTGTAATCATAATATACCAAATTCTGTGCCTACAGCCTATTTCCCAGTTGTTAGCCTACCCTTTTCTATGCTGCCGGGCAGAGTGAGTTGTGCCATGTCCACCCTTGATCTTAGATGGACACACACACACGCAAAACAGTCATCTCCTTACTAGCTAACCAGTGTAAATATATATAAAAAGCCCACTAAAACAGCTGTTTACTTATTTTCTCAGTAACCATTGAGAAAGTAAGTAAAAAGCTATTTTTAGACCCTACAATATAAATAAATATAATCCAAACTCGTAAGAAATATAAAAAACGTTATTGTTCCTACAGGTTTATACCCAGTATTACAAAATCCTAAATATTTTTCTAACCCTACTTTCTAGCCATTTAAATTTTGTATAAAAGAATACTAGGAGCACTAGAGCAACTTGCCATTATATAATGAATCTTCCAAACCTGAAACAACTCTCATAAATCGTCAAAGGCAACAATATTCACTCTTTCTTTCCCGACAATGTTACAAATCTCTCATTGAAACCCATTAAATTTCATAATTACCTTACTTTTCATCCACCAATATACATCTGTAACCTTCTCTGATCTTCATAGATTAGACTAGCCTAAAATAATGTAATATGGCAACCATTATCTATGAAAATACTTACTTTTTAATGTGAAAAACACATCTGGGCTACAAAACTTGGCAGCCTAGCTGCTAGAAATTAGTAGATTTCAGCTGCTCTTATTAAACAAATACTACTGCTCTAATCCTATATATTTTATTAACAGTAATATAATTAAATCCTATTATGCAAAGCTACATTACAGTACCAGTGACACACAGTTCACAGTACATAATACGCTCAGTCACTTGGCTGGCCTAGCATATATCAGTGACACAGTTCACAGTACACAACATGCTCAGTCACTTGGCTGGCCTAGCATATATCAGTGACACAGTTCACAGTACATAATACGCTCAGTCACTTGGCTGGCCTAGCATATATCAGTGACACACAGTTCACAGTACACAACACGCTCAGTCACTTGGCTGGCCTAGCATATATCAGTGACACAGTTCACAGTACACAACACGCTCAGTCACTTGGCTGGCCTAGCATATATCAGTGACACACAGTTCACAGTACACAACACGCTCAGTCACTTGGCTGGCCTAGCATATATCAGTGACACACAGTTCACAGTACACAACACGCTCAGTCACTTGGCTGGCCTAGCATATATCAGTGACACAGTTCACAGTACACAACACGCTCAGTCACTTGGCTGGCCGAGCATATATCAGTGACACAGTTCACAGTACACAACACGCTCAGTCATTGAGAGTAACTTCTCATCGTAGAGCGGCGAGGAAAGCTGAATTGAGGCTCTAATTTATTGACCATCAGCAGGTAGGGTCATTGAGCCAGTCACAACGCTATGCTCGATTAACTAAGCCAAGGCACTGGGTGAATGAGCCTCGCTCACCAGGTACCAGGACCGGGAATTGAACTGGGGCTTCAAGATCTGGCGAATAGTGAAGAGCGCCGCTGCAGTGCGCTCTTCTTCGCCGGCAAGAGAAGAGAATTGCTAGTATAAGTCAACAATCAAGTAAAGGCGAGGGGAAAGCCTTGCCTCCAGCCTCTGGGATAACACGATGAACTTCTAGCGTCCTTGTTTATGGCTTGACTTCCTCTTGACTTAGTGTTAATATGACCTAAAAGGTTAAGCCACATAACAATTAAAAACAAATGGCAATCGATGAATGGTTTGAGGTAGTAGTGGTGTGTTGGGACAAGAGTTCAGTTCTTGGAGAGGTGAGATGTAGGAAAATGTCTCATAGCATTTGCTACCCATTTTACTTAACAGTAAATAGATATACAGGACACAGTCGGATATTTCTGGTAGCATCCTGGGCGAGGCTTAATAACCCAAATGGGAATAAGCCTCACTGCATGGCTTATCTCTCTTTTTTTTATCATGCCGACCCAGGGTGACCCAAAAATGGAAACGTATTCACCATCACCCAATCGCTGTTTTGCAAGAAGTTCGCAGACATCACAATTCAAATGAACCACCGAATAAGAATATAAGAACATAAGAAAGGAGGAACACTGCAGAAGGCCTGTTGGCCCATACTAGGCAGGTCCTTCACATTCCATCCCACTAACAAGACATTTGTTCAACCCAATCTTAAATGCTACCCAAGAAATAGGCTTTGATAATAGCTACATCCTCACCCTTCCTTCATTGTGCAGGCACTCTACATCCCATCTCCTGGACTCAAATATGGCTACCCGAGTTCCCTAAATCCCTTCATATATGTTACTTTACTCGTACTCCAACAGAACCTCAAACCATTTGTCTTCATTCACTCTGATCTAACACGCTTACACAAGGCTGCTGGATCCTCAAGCTCCTGGATCCTCCTTTATCCGTCCATTCAACCTTTACTGGGACAATCCCTACCCCTCCTTTCATTAACCATGGATTTATACACCATCCTGATCATTTTATTCTACTCAATCTTCTCTAAAGGCCCAAACTATCTTAAAAACCCTCCCCAACTCTCTGAATTATACCCCCAGAAACCCCACTTCGTCGTCCAATTTTTACGATCGGAATTTTCTGTATAATATTAACACCACACATCGCCCTCCAACATGACAACTCCACTGCCTTCAGCCTCCTCCTTGCTGCAGTTTATCCTGTTATCATGGAATGCTAATATTTTGGAGATTGTTTGGGACGATATATTTTGTCAAGGAGCAAAATGATATATTCACAAAGTGTTTTTTTAGTGTATTTTTTTAGTCTATTAACACAGAAAGTTTACTTAAATCCCTATTATCTTCATGTTTTCAGTCGCACATTATTTTTTATTGTTTTTCCCCATATTTATAAACATAAATATCTATAATATGCATACATATAGAAAGGTAGATAAACAGAAAGATAGATAGACAGAAAGATAGAAGATAAATAGGGAAATAGAGAAGATAGAAAGATATGTCGTTCCACTGCTTAAAACGCGACGGTCGTTATGCGGAACATGAAGAGGGTAAATTTGTGTACTCAGTAAATCAGAGAAACTCAGTTTGAACTAAATCAGTTTAACCTTACCGTGATAAGTTACCATAATTACACATAAATAAATTACGTTCATTATATATATATATATATATATATATATATATATATATATATATATATATATATATATATATATATATATATATATATATAAACGTATGTCGTGCCGAATAGATAAAACTGGTCAATTAGCAAGAACTCTTTTAAAATTAAGTGCTTTCTAATATTTTCTCTTATACGTTTAAAGATATATTTTTCATTTATGTTAATGTAAAAATTAATATTTTCGTACCAAAAGAACCTTAGAAAACTTACCTAACCTTATTATAAAAGCGCAATTTAATTTAGCCTAATCCAGCTAAATATATTTTTAAATAAGTTTACAATAATTTAATAATAAACAAACACAATGAAATATTTTTTTCGTTAGGTTCAGAATGATTTTTACGAAAATATTGAATACACAAATTTTTGCTTGCCTTATTCGGCAACAAGAGCGTTGTTATTTAAGCCAAAATAGCAAGTTTTACCTATTCGGCACACGACGTTATATATATATATATATATATATATATATATATATATATATATATATATATATATATATATATATATATATTATATATATATGCCATCTTCACTTTATCATGAGCTAAATGACAGTAAAGCAGAAATGAAGGTTAGCCGCACCATGATGCCAGATTTATATACATTCGAAGTCATATTATTTTGTTCCAGTTTCTCTAAATGTCCAGACTACCTCACGAACCCCACCTTAGCCCTCTGGTTGATACTTTTAGTAACTCCACACCTTCATAACGTTTCATTACCACCCTATCCCAATCACATTCCCTCTCCTTCCTTTTTTTGTACTCTATTTTATTCTCGTATATATTCCCATTTTCATTATCCAACTCTTTTTATATTTGTTTCATTTAAATGTTTATCTATTGGGCAAGCGAGTTATCTATTTCGTATATTAACCGGCCAATGGTAGGGGCCCAAAAATTTATATCTCCCATTAATATCCATTCTAAATAGTGCTCGATTTGTCAGAGGGCGATGAATATACACCTAGCTAACACTCTGAACATAGAAATACACATATATGTGTGTGGGAGGACAACACATTTTATTGAAAGTCATTTATCTCCTACTCGCATATGTAAATAAGTTGTTATTGCCAGTGTTCACGTTTTGTTACGTCTTTCGACTTGTTCGGTACCTGTACAGAGGAAGAAATTTTCTTGATGAGACTTTGCCACTACCTCCTGTTAGTGCTTGATAGTTTGTGACGGCTAGGTAGGCCGGTGGATAGCTAGCAACAATAGCTTTCTTGATTAGATAGTCAAGAAGGAAGACTGACTTCAGGTCTCACAACCATGTACGTTTGTAGAGTAATAACCACGTTGATGACTCTTGAATGCACTCAGAGATTACAAACTCATGACATACAGTGGCGATTTCTTTCGAAATGCGTTGCTTCTATGGTCGAGTTTCTTATAACCAAAGACCAAACACTTCACTTCTGGGAGAGAAATGGATTGTTAAAAGCCCTGACAACGGCATCAGCTCTCTTGCCAGAATTATATAGAAGTTTAGTTACCTTCTGTTGTATTTTCTCCATATGGATTCCTTTGTGCTGTTGACTAGTTTTATAATACATGTTTATGCATACATACAAACATACACACATCATATATATATATATATATATATATATATATATATATATATATATATATATATATATATATATATATATATATGTCGTGCCGATTAGGTAAAACTTGCGATTTTGGCTTAAATAGCAACGGTCACCTTGCCATATAAGACAAGTGAAAATTTGTGTATGCAATAATTTCGCCAAAATCATTCTGAACATAACGAAAAAAATATATTTCAATGTGTTTGTTTATTATTCAATTAATGTTAACGTATCTAAAATATATTTAGTTGGGTTAGGCTAAATTAAATTGCGCTTGTTGTAATAAGGTTAGGTAGGTTTTCAAAGTTTCTCTTGGTACAAAATTATAAATTCTTATATTAACATAAATGAAAAAAATATATCTTTAAACGTATAAGAGAAAATTTTAGAAAGGACTTAATTTTAAATGAGTTCTTGCTAATTGGCCAGTTTTACCTAATCGGCACGACATATATATATATATATATATATATATATATATATATGTCGTGCCGATTAGGTAAAATTTGCGATTTTGGCTTAAATAGCAACGCTCACCTTGCCATATAAGACAAGTGAAAATTTGTGTATGCAATAATTTCGCCAAAATCATTCTGAACATAACGAGAAAAATATATTTCATTGTGTTTGTTTATTATTAAATTAATGTTAACGTATCTAAAATATATTTAGTTGGGTTAGGCTAAATTATATTGCGCTTGTTGTAATAAGGTTAGGTAGGTTTTCAAAGTTTCTCTTGGTACAAAATTTTAAATTCTTACATTAACATAAATGAAAAAAATATATCATTAAACGTATAAGAAAATTTTAGAAAGGACTTAATTTTAGATGAGTTCTTGCTAATTGACCAGTTTTACCTAATCGGCACGACATATATATATATATATATATATATATATATATATATATATATATATATATATATATATATATATATATATATATATATATATATATATATATAGGTCCCACAATTTGCACTAGAGGTGGACCCCATCCCATAAAAAAAAAAAAAATATATATATATATATATATATATATATATATATATATATATATATATATATATATATATATATATATATATATATATATATATATAACAAGTAGAAATATAATAAAAACCAAAGAGGAGAGAAGTAAATTGCGAAACCTTATCCGTTTCTAAATAAAATGAAAGCCAGAGGGAGAAAGAGAGAGGCGCAGAAACACGAGAACTGTATTAAGGAAAGAAAGGAATACAAAGGCAAGTTGAAAGAAACGAAAAGATGAAATGAATGAATGATAGGTAAATAAGATTCAAAAATTTGCCAGTGTTAGAACCGGATAGGAAGAGCTATTAGTGCCTTTCAGACCAAGTGAAAGATGAGAAGAATGAAAGGAAGAGAGGGAACCTGATAATGGAGAGACAGAGAGTCAGACAGACACACAGAGATTAAGACTGATGGACAGGCAGACAAACACACATATACGTTTATGCACATACAAACACACATACACACACAGGACCAGGAGCTATGAATTGACCAGTGCAACCGCAATTTGGTGAGTACACATATAGAGGCAGACAGATAGACAGATGAAGAGACACACAGATATAGAAACAGACACACACACACACACACACACACACAGAATGAGTTAGACAATTATAATAAAAACATAATAAAATAATTAATAAGTATAATAATAAGTGCATTGATTATAATAAAATAATTATGATTCAATGACAATGATAATTATAATTCAATAATAATAATTATGATTCACTGGTAATGATAATAATTTTGATTCAATAATAATAATAATTCAATAATAATAATAATAATAATAATAATATTAACAATAAATAATAATAATAATAATAATAATAATAATAATAATAATAATAATAATAATAATTCTAATGATAATATAATGAATCAATAATAATAACAAAAGCTTTAATGCGCCTGAGTTTTTATTCAGGTTATCCAAATAGTAAGCCCGTACTGGTTGCATAACGTCTGGAAAATGGGATGTATATAGTTTTGACCCGAGGAAGAAGACAGAGTCAATTCCTTAGCTCAAGAGATCCTTATCAGCATTAAGTCACCCTACCTCTAAGGGTCTTCAGGAGCGAAGAGGATTAAAGACACAGGAAACGTAATTATTTTTTATTTTAATTATAATTTTGCATGTAAAAGTTGTGTCATGTGTCAGTGTCATCTATTCGTTGGGTCATTGCACCATCTACCAGCAGGCAGTATGTCAAGGCTGTGTCATGTGTCATTGCCATCTATTTCTTGGGTCTTTGTTTCTTCTACCATTAAGTAGGATCCTGGGTCAGTTTACTGATGTGTCCAGTTTAAATAATCTTGGCTAGTTGGCCCGCAGAGACATCTCTGTGATTCCTTCGATTCTGCAGCCTCCGAGATGTGCAGCTTCCCAAGTGCACCTCTGGCGCTGCTAGTGAGTGAGGCGAGACCCTTCTTCAGGGCTAAAGTTCTTCTGCTGATAAAATCCTCGTTATTTCGAAAGAGAGAATCTTGCCAAAGCCGGAGAGTGAAGTTGAGAAAAGGCCGCCACAATCCTTGGTTAATTGCCAGAGTTCTGGGTGAATCCGCGAGTCCTGGAAGTGAATGAGAGCTTCCTGGCCTTTTATTTAGCAAGCAATTTTAATGCCTTTTTTTCCTGAGTGCAGTTTCTTGGCCATTCTCAAACATCCATTCTGTAGCCTTTTCCCTGCCTGACATTTTCAATGAGGAACGTCACTTCCACCGTAAGAGCCCTCTGAAGGAACTCAAATTCTTATATTTTTTGGTAGATTTGCGTCTGTTTCCCGATTGTCGTGTGACCAAGGAAATCTGTGTTGTGTAACCTAGGATAACTGTGTTGAGGTGCTGTTATGAGCGCAGTGGTGCACAACTGTGTTGTGTAACCAAGGGTAGCTGTGTTGAGTTGCTGTTATGAGCGCAGTGGGGCACAACTGTGTTGTGTAACCTAGGATAACTGTGTTGAGGTGCTGTTATGAGCGCAGTGGTGCACAACTGTGTTGTGTGACCAAGGATAGCTGTGTTGAGTTGCTGTTATGAACGCAGTGGGGCACAACTGTGTTGTGTGACCAAGGATAGCTGTGTTGAGTTGCTGTTATGAACGCAGTGGGGCACAACTGTGTTGTGTGACCAAGGATAGCTGTGTTGAGGTGCTGTTATGAACGCAGTGGTGCACAACTGTGTTGTGTAACCAAGGGTAGCTGTGTTGAGTTGCTGTTATGAACGCAGTGGTGCACAACTGTGTTGTGTGACCAAGGATAGCTGTGTTGAGTTGCTGTTATGAACGCAGTGGGGCACAACTGTGTTGTGTGACCAAGGATAGCTGTGTTGAGGTGCTGTTAAGAGCGCAGTGGTGCACAACTGAGATGAGAGATCTCAAAGGAACACAAAACATCGGGTATTGGACAACTAATTACCTGGTCCTTTCAAACTTGAATGTATATTCTCCAGCAGAGGATGTTTCACTTGTCTATCTTTTTTTTCTCTCTCTCTCTCTCTCTCTCTCTCTCTCTCTCTCTCTCTCTCTCTCTCTCTCTCTCTCTCCTCTCTCTCCTCTCTCTCTTTATTTTTCTCATGCTCTCTCTCACTATCTATCTCTCACCTGCTTCTTTTTTTTTTTTAATCCCACCACCTCCATTTTCTTTCTTCTTTCTTTTAGCTCCATCTCATTTTTTTCTTTTCACTTGTCCCATCTTCTATCATTTTCATAGTTCCTCTCATATCTTTCTTTCATTTGCTTCTTTTTCATCTCTTCATGTCACTCGCTACCTATTCTCATGCTTCCTCTTACCTTTCCTCTTTTCTTTCTTCTTCCTCATTTTTCCCTCTGCTTTCTTTTCCTCCCTTGGTCCCTCTATTCGGCACGATATATATATATATATATATATATATATATATATATATATATATATATATATATATTGTGTGTCGAATAGGTAAAACTGGTCAATTAGTAAAAACTCGTTTAAAATTGAGTCCTTTCTGAAATTTTCTCTTATACATTTAAAAATATATTGTTTGTCATTTATGTTAATATAAAAATTAATGATTTTGTACAAAAACAAACTTACCTAACATTATTATAACAAACGCAATTTAATTTAGCCTAATCCAGCTAAATACATTTTATATAATTTAATAATAATTTAATAATTAACAAACACAATGAAATATATTTTTTTTCGTTAGATTCAGAATGATTTTTGCGAAATTATTGCATACACAAACATTCGCTTGTCTTGTTCCACAACACGTGCGTCGCTATTTTAGCCAAAATCGTAAGTTTTACTTATTTGGCACGACATATATATATATATATATATATATATATATATATATATATATATATATATATATATATATATATAGATAGATAGATAAGGTGTATGGGTTGCTACCGAAGATAAAAATACATATATAGTTCAGGAGAGAAATCTCTAGATTCTTCCCTGATTGTGGTTCACTGTCTTCTCCCAAGATGGGAATCCATACTAAGCATCTAAAGATGAGACCTAAATATATGGTTCTAAGTTGCTATGCTTTCTACATCTGGCTATATTTCACTTGATCTTTATTCCTCTGGTGGCATTAGATCTTGTTCTCATTTTCTTTCCACATAGATCTTTCCTCTTGGCACAGGTAATGGTTATAATGTAGTCATCTGTACTTTGTGAAGATTTGCTTTATTGTCTGTCGGGGAAGGTTCGACAACCGCTGATTCAGTAGCGAAATTTGGCATTACATATGAGGAAGAGTGATGCGAACTAGATCTTGCCTAGGTTTCTAAGTTCTACTACGCTCATCTTTCCTAGCTTTGCCTCATCTGCTGACACTCTGTTAGCTGTTAGTGTGCTCACCAGTTGACAGCTACTGCGCTCTACTTTAAAGACTTTTATTTAATCGTTTCAGTGGATTTTCAGGTACGATTATACTCTATTTTTGGTCTGTTCTCCCCATCTCCCATCTTCTTAGTTCCTACTTTTCTCTGACTTTCAGTAACCATTTATTTGGTAAAACGTTCAACGTACATTCATTAGAGACACTGGTCAGTAGTTCAGGGCTTCCTGTCTGTCACCTTTCATGATTACTGGTATGAAATTGTCTGTATTCCAGTTATGTGCAACTTTGCCCACGACCAGAGAATTTTTGAAAATCTGAGTGGCTTCAGTTGTGTGTGTGCGCACGCGCGCGCGTGTGTGTGTGTGTGTGTGTGGTTGTGTGTGGGTGTGTGTGTGTGTGTGTGGTTGTGTGTGGGTGTGTGTGTGCTTGCAATAGCCATTTCTAGATCTTTATTTTTCCCTATGCCTCTATCAGGTGGGAATTTTGGGAGAATCCTTTCGCTACTTGCCGGTCCAACCCAACTCCAGGATGAAGCACACACACCCAGTGCTGTCTACGACCCATCACTCACACCTTAGTCATCACATCACTTAATATCTTAACTCTCTTCCACCTACTTTCTACGAAAAAGTTCGTCACTCTCTCTCTCTCTCTCTCTCTCTCTCTTTCTGTCTTTCACACACACACACACACACACACACACACACACACACACACGTCAGGAGACACAAAGAGGCAGAAATATTAGAGAGGTGCGACTGGGCGAAAAGTAAATACCAAAAAGATAGCTTAAATATTTCTGCAAGAGCTGCAGTTCCAAGGTGATAGGAAAGCAAACGTGAAGAGACATGTCTTCCTGAGCACGGCAGAGGAAGGTGGTGATGGTAGTGGTTGTATTGGTGGTAGTGGTGGTGCTGGTGGTTGTGGTGGTAGTGGTTGTAGTGGTGGTGGTACTGGTTGTTGTGGTGGTAGTGGTGGTCGTAGTGGTGGTAGTGGTGGTGCTGGTGGTTGTGGTGGTAGTGGTTGTAGTGGTGGTCATCGTGGTGGTACTGGTTGTTGTGGTGGTAGTTGTTGTAGTGGTCGTAGTGGGGGTGCTGGTGGTTGTGGTGGTAGTGGTGGTGGTACTGGTTGTTGTGGTGGTAGTGGTGGTCGTAGTGGTGGTAGTGGTGGTGCTGGTGGTTGTGGTGGTTGTGGTTGTAGTGGTGGTTGTAGTGGTGGTAGTGGTGGTGCTGGTGGTTGTGGTGGTAGTGGTGGTTGTAGTGGTCGTGGTGGTGGTGCTGGTGGTCGTGGTGGTAGTGGTGGTCGTAGTGGTGGTGCTGGTTGTTGTGGTGGTAGTGGTTTTGCTGGTAGCGGCGGTTGTGGTGATTGTGTTGTTGTTGCAGTTGTTGTTATTCTTGTTGCTGCTGCTTTTGTTGTTACTGTGGTTAGTGTGGTTGGAATTGTTGTGTTTAATTTGGTTGTTGTCTTTAGTTTATTTTTTAGTTGATTGCTGAGTTTATTGTTGTTGTTGGTTGTGTCGTTGTTCTTGCTGAGTGTTGTGATTGATGTGATCATTGTGGATGTTATCATTCTTGTTTGAATGTTGATTGTTGTGATAGTTTTTTTTATTGTGGTTGTGGTTATTGCGAATGGTGTTGTGGTGGTTGTTTTGATATTTTATTGATTGTTGTTGTTGGTTGTTGTGGCTGGTGTTGGTTGTTAATGGTTGTTGACTGTTGTTGGGGATGTGGCTGTTGGTTTCTGTGGTGGTGGTGGTTGCTTGTTTAGGTTTCCTTGTTTGATTTTGGTTGCTTTTTGTAGTCGGTATTTGATGTTATTATAACAAGCGCAATTTAATTTAGCCTAATCAAACTAAATATATTTTAGATAAGTTTACAATAATTTAATATAACGAAACACAATGAAATATTCCATTCGTTATGTTCAGAATGATTTTAGCGAAATTATTGCATACACAAATTTTCTCTTGCATTATTCGCCAAGAAGAGCGTTGCTATTTAAGCCAAAATATAAAGTTTTACCTATTTGGCACGACATATATATATATATATATATATATATATATATATATATATATATATAAATATATATATATATATATATATATATATATATATATATATATATATATATATATATATATATATCCAAACCCACCTACTCCATCCATGAAATGGATGAATGTTATGGATATATAGACTATCTGAATGTTAGGTATATAGATACTCGCTGAATGCTATGGATATAGATATTCTCCGAATTATAGGGATATAGGTTGTAGATTAATGGCTATAGATATTCGTTGAATGTTGCGAATATAGATATTCGCTGAATATTATGGCTATAAATATTCGCTGAATATTACGGTTATATGTGGTGGCTGTATTTCTAAAATAATTAATTGCAATCTAATTAAATAACGAACGGGATATATTAGTGTATATTTCTTTTATTTATATTAGGTACATTAAATATTTGATCAACCATATAACTAAATATAAAAATATTTATTTTTGACTAAGTTTTTTACTTAGTAAATATAAAAAGAAAGAAATTTTATTTATTTTCAGTGCATTACTGCGAAGAGTGAACGTATATTGAGAAGAATAGCCATTTTTTTTTCCATCTTAGCCTCGTACCTATAGATCTGAGGGAAACTTCCATGTGCTTTTGAACACGGTCTGCCTCTTCGTCTTCCAATAAGTAAGACAGTCTTGCCAACTTCACGCTCCTCATCAAATCACAGACGTAAACATCCTTCGCAGCATCAATAATCCTGGATGGTTTTGCAGCGATTGGTACCATTTTTTTGTGGTGATGTCTAGACGAAGCTCCAGTAGAGTACAATATCAGCTTCTGTGGATTGTTTGAGTCATCTCTGGGTCCGAGTAAAGTAATTTTCTGCCGACCTTAAAATAAAATCCACTGAACAATTGATTCCATCAGTTTTCGATTTGATTTATCTTGCATAATACTGGGAGAATCCATTAGATGATGGGTGTCATTTTTAACTCTCGACTCATTCCAAGAAACTTTGTGACTTATATCTGGCGCGGATATGAAATATAATGTGTTTTCACTCTGGAGCAAATACACAAGTCAGTAATACCGTTGTACCGAACACCACGGACAACTTCCGATTTTCCCGGCATAAATCATGACGGGTAATTTGTAGTTCTCTCCGGGAACGAAATGATTTCTCAGCAGTTTATATCTGCGGTCACTGTGCTAGATAGACCCGATCATTTAGAGAGTATCTATGATAATGTCACGGGAAGCTATTGTTGACTTTATTGAAGAAGCTAGAGCCTAGAGGTGGTAATATACTGATGACATATTGGTGATGTGAATAGCTGGAGATGCTCTAATTCCTTTTCTCCAACAGTATCTAACTCCTGTTGATCATGTTGACTGAAAGCATAAAACAGGAAGTTCTGACATTACATCCCTTTCTTGGCAATAAAAATGTCAATAATTTTCCATTCAATTACATGAGATTTCGCGAAACTAAAATCTTCTGAGCAAACCTAATCTCGAAAACTATAGAATAAAAAAATAAATAGCCTAGAGATTTCAAATTTGAAGAAGACTTTAAGATTGTTCATGACAAATACATTGAATACACTGTCATACATTTTTGAATACAGAATGTAAAATTATCAATGCATTATGCATAAACCAGTGTTGTATAAACTGATAACTTACTCTGTTAAAAGCTCTAAAACTGAGTCTTGGCATTGCCTTTTTCTGCATGTCTATATATAAAATGGCTGCTTTGGTGTCAGTGTCAGAAGACTGTTTAGCACGAACTACGCCAGAGGTCGCTCAGCTTTGAATGATTCCAAGTGACGGTGTAACCCAGACCACTTACTGAAAATAAGAAACCATCAGGGGTTTACCACACGCATATGGTAACACAACCTGCCCCTGATCCTGTTATCTGACCTCTGCTGATACATTCGTGAGGTTACTGAGGCGACAAGCTCGAAGCTAATGTAAAACGAATTTTGGCAAGAGGTTTTCTTTTGCAGTATCGTAGACCTTGATGAAGGCAGCTTCTATACAAATTCTCCTGATTCTACGATACCTATAAGCTGATGAGTAAGACAAATGTGCAACACGTAGGTATCTTTAATGTCTATAAATGATACCTAAGTGTTGAAAATGTCTTACTTATCATGTAGTATGACTTGAGGTCTGTCCCAGGCCATAAGGTGCGTGTTCGTGAACCTGTGTATCCCACACAGGTTGGTGGTGATGTGTGTTCTACATGAATATTTATGTTCTAGCAGTCGTGTCTAGAGATCCCGCATCTGAGGCACCTCCAACTACTCACCAGTATTCAACACAATTTCTAGTGCCAGTAGATTCTGTGATCAAAGATGGTACCACATTCCTAAAAATAAGTAAATAAGACACAAGTACAATACATAGACATTTAATAATAATATTTTTATTATTATTATTTTTTACTAGTAATTAGCCATCCCCCAGCGCAAGTTTTAATCTACCGGAAATTCCAAATTGCTCACTTAACCCTCAGAGTAGTATATTCTCTTGACAAGTGATCCTCTTTCTTCCTTGCTACACATACACATTACATCCTGGCCTTCTTTCTCCCAAAGGTTTCTTTCTCTCCTTGCTTTCCTCCCTTTCTCACCTTTCTATCTCTCACTCTCGTGTACGTTCTTCTCGACCGTATTCAGATGACAGCCCATAATATCTTTTCCCTTAACCCTTCTACTAGTGCTATTTCTCTGTCTACTCCTATTTGTCCTTCTCCCCCTCATTCTGCGTCTCTTCCGTCTCCTCCTCCTCCTCCTCACAACGGCATCCCGCTGTGGTACTCAATCGCGGTGCTCAGGTGGGTGGACGAGGTCACAAATTAAGCTTTATGAGGCCAGAGAGCATGCAGGAGGAGGAGGAGCAGGAGGAGGAGGAGCAGGAGGAGAAGCAGGAGGAGGAGGAGCAGGAGAAGGAGGAGCAGGAGGAGGGGTAGGAGTAGGAACATGGAAGGGTGCTTGGCTGTACATATTCCAGTCGAGACTACGTATAAAGAAGCCTTCTTACATCTGCTGCCCATGCTCACTTAACAGTAAACAAGTACCTGGGTGTTACTCTCTTGTTGTGGGTTGCATCCTGAGAGATAAGTTGAAATTCAAATGGAAGGGAGGCCGTGACACCACGAGTTCCCTCTATTGTTAGTTCCTTGCTTTATCAGGTCTAAAGCCTATCGACCATAGCAAGCATCACTAACACTGCATTTCACTTGGGCTGAAATACACTCTAAGAGCATATACACTGAGGGATACACACTTCATTGAGTATTGTATATACACTAAAAAAACGCAAATACCATATTTTGTTCACTTTTGTTTGAAAATTGGAAGAATTAAATTACTGTATTAACAAAAAGTTGACCTGAAATATTATTAATTTATTATAATGGGATTATCACGATACTTCGTAAAACTCTTGGGAATTTGTTTACCACATTTAACTATGTATATTGATTAAATATTTTTCAGTATACTTACACACTGAAAGATATATATACCTCTGTGTAATCTAATACATTTAATGATACACACCTCTCTGTCTATATACACTGAGAGATACACACCATTGGTTAAATATATACATGATTTCTGCTGCAATAACAATAAACAGAGAAATCTAAATTAGTTAATTGCAATCGGGAAGGAGAACTCACTCCCACCGCTCTTACTATCATCCTCTGCCTCAATTATGTGATGTGATGCTTCGCGAGGTCCTATCATGATGGATTATGTGAGTAACTGATTCTCTTGCTCGATAGAGAGTGCTTGTGGGTACATGAGTGAAAGATTGTGCATACGGGTATATAGATCGGTTTGATTATTTGTTTGTGGGGTTTAAAGCCTATGGACTACACGAGATTATTTAAAGCTGCATTACACATCCACATAACCAGTCAGGAATACGTAGATCCCTAAAATGAGGATTAATGTAAACTCTCAGTGTATATACACTGAGTATATAAGTCATAATGTTTTATGTGTTTGTAATGCGACAAAAATTGCTACTAGGTAGAAGTGACCAGGAAGAGTTTTAATAAAAAAAAATGTAAAGGGGAAGAGAAACCGAATACCGATTTGAAAACAAAAAAACAGAAATTGGAAAAGATTTCTGAAAGAATCTCGATAAAATAGAGAGCAATTTCTAAGGAACTAAAAGCGATAGCTGAGATGGTTCTCTTCTTGTTTGCGGATTTCCCCGAACCCTGGATTGAGTTACACGGAGCGATCAGTAGCTCCTCACTACTCCACTCCACACAGGAACTGAATAAACGTGAGCCTTGGAATTACGTTGTTGCCCGTGTAGGTGCAGCGCAAATATAGCGCGAGACATCAGCTCATGTTTATGGGAAGAGGTGAGACCATATCCTCTGAAATGTTCTTGACTAAGGTGATGCTCTAATCCTCGGTAGAACCTCCATCACTGACTTTTTTTTATGGAGCAGAGCAGAGCAACAGAAACCACAGGGAGCCAGCAAGTGTATCCCAACCCAGCTTTACGTATGAAAGTAGGAGACAGGAAGTGAATCCTCATTCTAAGCTTCTTCAAGTGTGAACGTACCAGAGTGGTACACCATATCCTTTCATGTCTCTGTATAGCTCGCTCCTCACAATACCTTATTCATGTTACTGGACGTTAATCTGTTGTCAAGCGTACATTATTACGCTATGGTTGTTGTTCCTTTGCTTCAGCTGCCTCAGATAGTCTCTTGTTCTGCCACGGTGTGTGGATGTGTGGCGTGTTGTTACTGGCCACGGTGTGTGGCGTGTTGTTACTGGCCACGGTGTGTGGCGTGTTGTTACTGGTCACGGTGTGTGGATGTGTGTAGCGTGATGTTACTAGCCACGGTGTGTGGATGTGTGTAGCCTGTTGTTACTGGCCACGGTGTGTGGATGTGTGTAGCGTGTTGTTACTGGCCACGGTGTGTGGATGTGTGTAGCGTGTTGTTACTGGCCACGGTGTGTGGTTGTGTGTAGCGTGTTGTTACTGGCCACGGTGTGTGGTT
This sequence comes from Cherax destructor, assembly GCA_009830355.1. NCBI lineage: Eukaryota > Metazoa > Arthropoda > Malacostraca > Decapoda > Parastacidae > Cherax > Cherax destructor. The sequence continues at coordinate 226,143 of WNWK01000356.1, forward strand.
GTGTGTAGCGTGTTGTTACTGGCCACGGTGTGTGGTTGTGTGTAGCGTGTTGTTACTGGCCACGGTGTGTGGATGTGTGTAGCCTGTTGTTACTGGCCACGGTGTGTGGATGTGTGTAGCCTGTTGTTACTGGCCACAGTGTGTGGATGTGTGTAGCGTGTTGTTACTGGCCACGGTGTGTGGTTGTGTGTAGCCTGTTGTTACTGGCCACGGTGTGTAGATGTGTGTAGCCTGTTGTTACTGGCCACGGTGTGTGGATGTGTGTAGCCTGTTGTTACTGGCCACGGTGTGTGGATGTGTGTAGCCTGTTGTTACTGGCCACGGTGTGTGGATGTGTGTAGCGTGATGTTACTGGCCACGGTGTGTGGATGTGTGTAGCGTGTTGTTACTGGCCACGGTGTGTGGATGTGTGTAGCGTGATGTTACTGGCCACGGTGTGTGGATGTGTGTAGCGTGTTGTTACTGGCCACGGTGTGTGGATGTGTGTAGCGTGTTGTTACTGGCCACGGTGTGTGGTTGTGTGTAGCGTGTTGTTACTGGCCACGGTGTGTGGATGTGTGTAGCGTGTTGTTACTGGCCACGGTACTACACATACCATACACATAAATACGTTCACTGTGATAATGTGTTATGCTTAACCCAATGATCTCTCCACAGAGAACCAAGTATTAATAAAATATGGATTACTCTGAATTTATGTAGACCAATATATATATATATATATATATATATATATATATATCTATATATATATATATGTCGTGTAGCATAGGTAAAACTTGCGATTTCGGATTAAATAGGAAAGCTCTTCTTGACGAAAAAGGGAAGGAAAAATTTGTGTATGCAATACTTTCCCACAAATTATTCAGAACCTTACGAAAAAAAATAGATTTCATTGTGTTTGTTTATTATTAAATTATTGTAAACTTATCTAAAATATATTTGGCTGGATTAGGCTAAATTAAATTGCGCTTGTTATAATAAGGTTAAGTAAGTTTTCTAAGGTTCTTTTGGTACAAAATTATTAATTTTTATATTAACGTAAACGAAAAAAATATATCCTTAAACGTATAAGAGAAAATTTTAGAAAGGACTTAATTTTAGATGAGTTCTTGCTAAGTGACCAATTTTACCTATTCGTCACGGTATATATATATATATATATATATATATATATATATATATATATATATATATATATATATATATATTTTATTAACACATCGGCCGATTCCCACCAAGGCAGGGTGGCCCGAAAAGAAAAACTTTCATCATCATTCACTCCATCACTGTCTTGCCAGAAGGGTGCTTTACACTACAGTTATAAAACTGCAACATTAACACCCTCCTTCAGAGTGCCGGCACTGTACTTCCCATCTCCAGAACTCAAGTCCGGCCTGCCGGTTTCCTGAATCCTTCATAAATGTTACTTTGCTCACACTCCAACAGCACGTCAAGTATTAAAAACCATATGCCTCCATTCACTCCTATCAAATACGCTCACACATGCTTGCTGGAAGTCCAAGCCCCTCGCACACAAAACTTCCTTTACCCCTCCCTCCAACCTTTCCTAGGCCGACCCCTACCCCGCCTTCCCTCCACTACAGATTTATACACTCTCGAAGTCACTCTGTCTCGTTCCATTCTCTCTACATGTCCAAACCACCTCAACAACCCTCCTCAGCTCTCTGGACAATCGTTTTGGTAATCCGCACCTCCTCCTAATTTCCAAACTCCGAATTCTCTGCATTATATTCACACCACACATTGACCTCAGACATGACATCTCCACTGCCTCCAGCCTTCTCCTCGTTGCAACATTCATCACCCATGCTTCACACCCATATAAGAGCGTTGGTATAACTATACTCTCATACATTCCCTCTTTACTTCCATAGACAAGGTTCTTTGTCTCCACAGACTCCGAAGTGCTCCACTCACCCTTTTCCCCTCATCAATTCTATGATTCACCTCATCCTTCATAGACCCATCCGCCGACATGTCCACTCCCAAATATCTGAATACATTCACCTCCTCCATACTCTCTCCCTCCAATCTGATATCCAATCTTTCGTCACCTATTCTTTTTGTTATCCTCATCACCTTACTCTTTCCTATATTCACTTTCAATTTTCTTCTTTTACACACCCTACCAAATTCATCCACCAACCTCTGCAGCTTCTCTTCAGAATCTCCCAAAAGCACAGTGTCATCAGCAAAAAGCAACTGTGACAACTCCCACTTTGTATTTGCTTCTTTATCTTTTAGCCCAACACCTCTTGCCAAGACCCTCGCATTCACTTCTCTTACAACCCCATCTATAAATATATTGAACAACCACGGTGACATCACACATCCTTGTCTAAGGCCCACTTTTACTGGGAAATAGTCCTCTTCCCTCCTACACACTCTAACCTGAGCCTCACTATCCTCATAAAACTCTTCACTGCTTTCAGTAACCTTCCTCCTATTCCATACACCTGCAACATCTGCCACATTGCCCCCCTATCTACCCTATCATACGCCTTTTCCAAATCCATAAATGCCACAAAAACATCTTTACCCTTATCCAAATACTGTTCACCTATATGTTTCACTGTAAACACTTGGTCTACACACCCCCTACCTTTCCTAAAGCCCCCTTGTTCATCTGCTATCCTGCTTTCTGTTTTACTCTTAATTCTTTCAATAATAACTCTACCATACACTTTACCAGGTACACTCAACAGACTTATTCCCCTATAATTTTTGCACTCTCTTTTGTCCCCTTTGCCTTTATACAAAGGAACAATACACGCTCTCTGCCAATCCCTAGGTACCTTACCCTCTTCCATACATTTATTAAATAATAGCACCAACCACTCCAAAATTATATCCCCACCTGCTTTTAACATTTCTATCTTTATCCCATCAATCCCAGCTGCCTTACCCCTTTCATTCTACCCACTGCCTCACGAACTTCCCCTACACCCACAACTGGCTCTTCCACACTCCTACAAGATGTTATTCCTCCTTGCCCTACACACGAAATCACAGCTTCCCTGTCTTCATCAACATTTAACAAATCCTCAAAATATTCTCTCCATCTTCCCGATACCTCTAACTCTCCATTTAATAACTCTCCTCTCCTATTTTTAACTGTCAAATCCATTTGTTCTCTAGGCTTCCTCAACTTATTAATCTCATTCCAAAACTTTTCTTATTTTCAACAAAATTTGCTGATAACATCTCACCCACTCTCTCATCTGCTCTCTTTTACATTGCTTCACCACTCTTTTAACCTCTCTTTTTCTCTCCATATACTCTTCCCTCCTTGCATCACTTCTACTTTGTAAAAACCTCTCATATGCTAACTTTTTCTCCCTTACTACTCTCTTTACATCATCATTCCACCAATCGCTCCTCTTCCCTCCTGCACCCACTCGCCTGTAACCACAAACTTCTGCTGAACACTCTAACACTACATTTTTAAATCTACCCCATACATTTTCGACCCCATTGCCTACACTCTCACTAGCCCATCTATCCTCCAATAGTTGTTTATATCTTACCCTAACTACCTCCTCTTTTTGTTTATAAACCTTCACCTCTCTTTTACTTACTGATTCTATTTTCCTTGTATCCCATCTACCTTTTACTCCCACTGTAGCTATAACTAAAAAGTGATCTGATATATCTGTAGCCCCTCTATAAACATGCACATCCTGAAGTCTACTCAACAGTCTTTTATCTACCAATACATAGTCCAACAAACTACTGTCATTACGCCCTACATCATATCTTGTATACTTATTTATCCTCTTTTTCTTAAAATATGTATTACCTATAACTAAACCCCTTTCTATACAAAGTTCAATCAAAGGGCTCCCATTATCATTTACACCTGGCACCCCAAACTTACCTACTACACCCTCTCTGCATGTTTCTCCCACTTTAGCATTTAGGTCCCCTACCACAATTACTCTCTCATTTGGTTCAAAAGTTCCTATACATTCGCTTAACATCTCCCAAAATCTCTCTCTCTCCTCTACACTCCTCTCTTCTCCAGGTGCATACACGCTTATTATGACCCACTTTTCGCATCCGACCCTTATTTTAATCCACATAATCCTTGAATTTACACATTTATATTCCCTCTTTTCCTTCCATAACTGATCCTTCAACATTATTGCTACCCCTTCCTTAGCTCTAACTCTCTCAGATACTCCTGACTTAATCCCATTTATTTCTCCCCACTGAAACTCGCCTACCCCCTTCAGCTTTGTTTCGCTTAGGGCCAGGACATCCAACTTCTTTTCATTCATAACATCGGCAATCATCTCTTTCTTATCATCCGCACTACATCCACGCACATTCAGACAACCCAATTTTATAAAGTTTTTCTTCTTCTCGTTTTTAGTAGATTTGTACAGGAGAAGGGTTATATATATATATATATATATATATATATATATATATATATATATATATATATATATATATTATATATATATATATATATATATATATATATATATATATATATGACTTTCATACTGTCATGCTTTGTCAAATGTTATGCAATATTGCAAGCCTTGCAGCAGATAGGTTGAACAGAGAGAGTTCTCTCAGAGGTAAGATAGCGATCCTTACTGTAGCGCTTCTTGCTGGACAGGACCACCTTCTCCCCTTTCTTCTCTACCTTCTCTTTCTCCTTCCACAAGTCTTTCCCTTTTTCCTCCTTCGAATCATCATCAATTTCCTAATCATTCTCCTCCTAAGTCTCCTCCTTCACCTAATTCTTCTCTTCCTTTCATCTTTTTGATTCCTCTCTCCTCTTCACCTTCCTCCTTTTTTTCTCCTTCACATTCTTCTTCCTTTTCTGCTCCTATTTCTCTTCCTTTACCTCCTCCCTCACGTCTTCTTTGACCCTCTCCTTCACGTCCTTCATCTTTACTTCCCCCCTTCTCTTTCACCTCCTCCTTCACCTCCTTTTTTATTTACCTACTCCTTTACCTCTTGCTCTTCCTCTTTTTCTTTTTTTCCTTCACCTTCCCCTTCCCCCTTATTCTGTTAATCTTTCTGCCACTCTTCCTATTTTATCTCCTTCTCATCCTTCACTTCTTTTATTTTCATTTTCCCTTCCTCGTTAGCCTTGTTCTTCACCTCTTCCTTCACCTCCTCCTTCACATCTTCCTTCACCTCCTCCTTCACCTCTTTCTTCACTTTTTTCTTCACCTCCTCCATCACCTCCTCCATCACCTCCTCCTTCACCTCCTCCTTCACCTCTTCCTTCACCTCCTCCTTCACCTCCTCCTTCACCTCCTCATTCCCACAAGAATTTACTTCAGTCTTGCAGTAATTTACACAATATAGTTATATTCACATTTCCAAAAATTTGCTACAGGTTTTTTGGTGCTTCTTTTCTATGGAAGATCTTAGAGTAGAATCTTCCAGTGACCTCCAGGTAAAATATATAATGTACAAATTATTGTATTAACAGCAAGCCGACCTGAAATGTTATTGATTGAATGTTGAAATGAGACTTCGTAAAACTCTATGGACCTTCCCAGCCATATTTAACTATATATGCTGTTCTTTGTGTCACTTTTATCCTAATAAATTATGCTTTGAATATTTTTTGTTTAAATATATTTCGTTTAAATTCGTGAATAAGTTAGCATGAATGTATGTTTATAGTTATGAACGTCAGTGGGTATTTAGGTGTATTGCAGTGGGAAAGTGTGAACTATAACTTTTAGTCTCAACTCTTCGACTGACTGACCTGACATAATTCTGCGTGCACTTGTTTGTATGTATGTTAGTTACCATTTTGTCCTAGGCACATGTCAATTAGACACTAGGCCTGTTGTATGTATGTGTGTGTGTGTGTGTGTGTAAGGAAACACTTCGAAATGTTTCTGCCCCACCGGGAATTGAACCCGGCCCCTCCGTGCGTGAAGCGAGAGCTTTACCCACTAGGCCAACGGGGGCTGTGCGCGTGTGTGTGTGTGTGTGTGTGTGTATGTGTTTGTGTGTGTGTGTGTGTGTGTGTGTGTGTGTATGTGTTTGTGTGTGTTTGTGTGTGTGTGTGTGTGTGTTTGGTATGCCCACGCGCTCGTTATTGCACTCACCTATTTATGGCTGCAGGGGCCAAGATTCAGCTTCTGGCCCAGTCTGTCCACTGGTCGCTACTAGGTTCACTCTCTCTGAAAGGACTCAACACTTGGCTCTCGTGATCGATCCACTTTCTGACTACTCTGAGCCTAAATAATTAGTTCCTAAAATCTCTTCTAGATTTTTAGCTGAGCTCTTGTTTTGTTGAGACCCGTCTTTGAAATTGATTTGCCCTGTCCATCTTGCAAATTCAACGCAGTAC